>VXBB01020866.1:501564-595981 GCA_013399915.1 Illadopsis cleaveri
TTCTCCTACAACTTCAAGCATCAGACAAGTTTGTTTGGTTTGGAAAATGCCTCATGGTAAACACTGGGGTTGTTTTCTGTGGTAGGTGCCTAAACTGTAAAGGTTCAGTCTGTAGCACTCATACATTGGAGAAGTACAATAAAATGACTTAATACAATTTTTTAATATTCCAAATCCTTTACAATATAACAACTAAAAAGTGATGGGTAACCAGGAGTCCACTAAACCTATCCTTAATGAGTGATTGCCTCTCTCTTTTACTTTACATATTTGTCCCTCTATTGCATTACCAGATCAAAATTTAATGCCCACAGAGACTCCCCAGTTCCTGTGTACTGTGAGGCATAAATCTCTTCAGGGTGTTCAATCTCTTCAGGGGTTATTTTTCCACAATAAAGACAGATATTAAAAGCTGGGGAGGGCACCTGAACTTCTAACAAATTTAGTTTGGCATCTGGAATCATTCCCTGAAGACCAGCTTGTTTTAAATACAAAAAGAGCATCTGCAGAACATCAATGACAGTCCTCACACACATCAAGTTCATGAGGCTGTGAAGCACTGAGATGTTTGAAGAAAAGTACTGAAAAACACAAGCCCCAAAGACATAAAGCCTGCTTTCCTGTAGACATGAGGGAGAAGTGACTGTTACTGAATTTTTTTTTAATCTCCCTAGAGATCTATTTCTTGAAGAAACTGGGGATTTGTTGAATCATGTCTTATGCTGTCAGAGACCTCATAGACTTTTTGCATCTTATGGCATTTAATAAACTGTTCTGCTACATTGCTATAACAAATCTCTTTCAGAATAAGGGGATTTTTATGCAAGGTTTTTTGGAACTGAAATGAAGACTTGAAGTCACAACATAACAAATAATTTTCATTTCTAGCATTACGTAATTAGAAAGAACACTTTATTTCAGTTAGTTGCCATCCATCTTTTTTCCCCCTTCTTGCCCAGCCAAAACAGAAGATGCAATATAATTGGAAACATTAATAAATAACTGTTTGAAAATAGAGTTTTTGAAAAGCTTTTAGTCAGGAATTTTCTGAAGCCACAACTGCAAATAAGAGATAAAATGGGAAAGCACTACAATACAGGACATCATTATCTGATTTTCAGTCAGTGGTTAAAGAAAGGTAGAAGCCTCTACTCTTATTTCCTTCATATAAAAAAACAATCAGTGTTAGAAATGCTAGAAAATGTAGAGTCACATAAAAGTACATCTCTAAATACTCCTGTACCTGGATACATTTACATCTTTGAAAAATGCAGTGTATTCCTTTCATGCATAAAAGAGACTGAAGTGGAGGTGTCACTTTCAGAGTATTCAGTCACTGTAGTACATGCTCAGTCAGAAATCATGTCATCACTGAATTTAATCATGTTTAAATGTCTGTGGTTAAAATGACTGTGTTAGTATATGAAAATATAACAGTTGTCTTGCAGAAATATGACTGATTTCTCCATACAAAATTGGTGCTGCTACTATGTGTTAAGCTAGTCTATTTCTTCCATTAGAAGAAATTCTAAAAATTACTTCTTTGCACTTGAGACTTCCAATTTAAAATTCTTTTGCTCTATCCTCCCTCCTTCTGCCTTCTTCATCGACCTGACACACTGAACCAGACAAAAGCATTGTTGAGTCACTCTCGTTAGGAAATTACCCACTCTTCTCAGAGATTCCCAGAACAGAATGACAACAAAACAGGGGAACAAAGCAATGGAAAGGAGACTAAAGGTAGAACTTTCCCTCTCCATCTGTCTATTGACAAAAGAAAGGAAAGAAGATCAAACTCTCCACCTTGGAGAAACCCACGATGCTAATAAGAACATTCATGATCTGTTTTAGCAGAGGCAGATTAAATTGTAGCTTAAATTAAATTGTATTTTCCAGATTGTGGATTCATCAGACAACTAAAGTGCAAGGTGTTACATTTTTATAACTCATTACATTTCAAAACTATAAACTTAAAATCTTGATCTTTGGAGTTGAAACAGTTCTTGAAGCCAAGGGTGAACTATTGTTTAGAGTATGTATCTTTACCACACTGATGTATGAACTATATAAAACAGTCACAAGAATATTTATAACACTGTCCAGTATGTCCAGCAAAACCAAAATTCTTCTTTAGATTTTCATTTTTAGGGAGCCACTATTAAACTAGGAAAGAATAAATTAGTTTACTAACAACAGGATTTTCGGTTAAATTCAACAACCTGGGAAACACAATTTGAATTGTGCAGTTATAGAAAATCCACAGACAAATCCTCCCCAGTGTTAGTCACTGTTCAATAGTCAGTAATGAATGTTTTTACTAATGTGAATGTGTTTTGCATTGTTTTTAAGCTATAACACTAGAGTGGTATGTTGATGAGAACTTCACATAATAAATCTGAATGGTTAATACCCAAGTAGGATAAAGTGTGTATTGTATGACTGGGTTAACATTGGACAGATAAACTCTAAGATTTTCTTAAGTCTCTCATCTGGAAGTGGCATTCAGGGAACCTTTGCACATCAAGTGCTCTCAGTGCAAGAGTAATAATTCTACTAATGTAGGCACTTTATTGCAGAATCCTATTATCAAGAGTCAAGAGTAACCCTCATTCCCTAGAGATAAATTCAGTCTCCTGAGATTCCCAGGAAGACTTTACCTCCAAACTGCATTTTAACAAGGGAACAGAAGCCTGAGAAAGGCAAATTATCGGAGAATCAGATCCATTTCTTACACCTGAGCAGATCCTCCTGATAATCCAGTTCACAGTCCAAAGAAAACAACCTGAAGCCAAGCCAAAGCTGCAGGTAGCTATTGCTGTTCCCCTGCACAGCACCTGCTTCCAAGCACAAGGGAATTGGTTTGCTTTGTATTTGATTACAATGAACTTGACTTTGCTTCATTATTAAAGTGTGTTTGGGGGAAAAGTAATTTCACATGAGTTTGGTAAGCACTTGTCCCTCCTTGAGGGACTGGGACACTTTATAGTGCACAATTCTCTGTCAAACGCTCTGGGAAAGATGTTTCTGTGTCTGCTGGACCTGCTTGGAGACTGATTGTACAAGCTGGCAGACTCAGTGGGAGACTTAGGTCTTAGATTTGCCAGGCAATAAGAAAAGCTGATTTTGTAAATAAAAAAGAGAACAGAGACAAAAATCAGAGACCTCAGAAACTCATGACATATGTACTTTCCTACAGAGACAGTTTCCAGTGCATCTATATCTTTGCTAGATTTAAGTTATACTATTATTATTACTACTACTCAGGCATATTTTAAAAAAGACTAGAAAAACCACTCTATTTTGATGTTAAAGGGATGTAAAATTCTATCAGCACAAGTCTCAAATGCTTCATTTTCTATAGCATCTCTTGATACTTATTCTGGGTCAGCAGGATGATTTTTGCCACCCCAGTGAAATGAGCCATAAACCACTGAAAGCTGTGTTTGCATAAATTCCACAGGGGCTTCTCCAAGCTGAAGCTTGCCAATGTTTTGTAAGTAGAACATGCTCAACATGTCAACACAGCAGCAAGCAGAATAAATCCTGGGGTTGACCTGTAAAAGATGAGGCCAAATTCCAGATGTACTGATATCTTTCAGCTCTGACAGGTGAAACATTCAATCTGGAGCTTAAATACAGTGTTTTATATACATCTGATAAATAGACTGTGGTATTTGGTATTATTTCTTCCTTTTTCTTCCCAATATTTCTTCCCAATATACTGTTGTTAATTTTAATTTTTGGTGTATTATATGAGCGTGTGTACGTGCTAACTTTGTATTATTTTTTAAAGGGGCCTCATACTTATGTTTTCTCCCAGCAAGAAGGAATTTGATCTTTCTGGTTATTTTCTGATTGTAAAAGATCTTGGGTATTTTCCTGAATTAGGCATCCAAGGAATATTTGTAATGACAGAATTCTTTCTGGCTGGATGTCACATGCTGAGAATTATTCCTAGTATTAGAAATAGCTAATAGCATAGAAGTGAGGTGACAACTCAAATTACTGTTTTAGCAAATAAGTATGATTTCTCGCTGTATTATCTGACTGAAAGATAAGCAAGTAATTAGATTCAGTTCTGAGAGAGGGACTTCTCCCCCACAGAATTTATCTGTACTGTTATCTCCCACCATAATAGTTTAGCAAAAGAACAGTTTGTACAAGTGATAATCTAAATGCAGACATTGCCTCAGACCAATTTAGCTGGAGACGGAAGCATTTCTGAACAAAAAATAATAGCAACAATCTCATATTCTGGCTTTCGCTGTGTTCTAGCCAATTTCTTCCCCTTCTGGATTTGTTATTGGTTGGAAAGTTATCTCATTGGCATCTGGGGAAGGTATACAGCTACCAGAGTCATTGTTCAAGAGTTACTTTATTAGAATATACTTACAATTGGACAGCATTTACAGCAAAACAAAGTTTTACTCATGGAATCATGGTGAGAAACAGGGTTAAAATGCCCCTCTAGAGCAGATGTAATTCCTCCCTTTGTGCCGGGGCAGGATCTGCAGGGGTGTTTACACTGTTTGAGTCAGAAATCCCTGCAGCCCAGCTGCTGCTGTTTGCCCTTGGTGTCTGCAGGCAGTAACTCAGTGCTGGCCACTGCTTCCCTCCAAAGGGACACAGTTCCAGCACCTGCCCCTTCCTCGATGGAGAAATCCACCCAGCAGCTCAGGCCTGCCCTGCTCAGGCCTGCTCACACAGCACCTGGGCTACACAGTCATGCTTTGTGAATTCCTGCTCACACCTGTCATTAAGGACCTTCAGCAGTGAGGATTTAACAGCTCCAGATGCAGCCTAGGCTGGTGTTTCCTCTTCAGGTGGTTTCTTCTAACACCATTTCTTGTCACGAGGTAGAATTCTTCCCCTTGGCCTGCCCATCACAGGCATAAAAAGCTATTTCTAAAGCCTTTGTCTCAGCCCTTACTCAGCCCTTCCTTTCCCAGACCGTGGGTCTCTAAACCTCCTCTGGCCTTCCCTGACAATAACAGCCAGTCTAAAACGCTGCACCTCGTGTGAGCTCTTCCAGCTCATCCATCACAAGCTGATGGATCTTTGGTCTCCTCATCACAGTTATTGTTCACTCCTGTTTATTACCCACTATTTGGCTTTTTCTGCAGAGCACTGGGCAGCCAGCTGGCTCCTTGCCTGCGGCCAATCTTCCCCTTGTTTACACTTCTAATCCTATTCTCTTCATCCAAGTGCAAAATATGGTTCAGTTTTTGTTGTTGTGGTTTGTTTTTTTTCTTTCTTGCTAAATGGCCCCTAAGCCACCCCAGAAAAATTCTGTCTTCTTAGGCGTTGCTGTAAATCTTTTCTTTGAGGGTTTTCTTACTCACCAGAAAGCAGCTTCAATCTCTGACTGCCCCAAATGCCTTTTGTTGAAAGTTGTCTTTCAATGCTGTAATTAATGTACAAATTTTCTAAATTAGGAAGAGTCACGTTTTGCTCACATGAAGGCTAAAAGTCATAAGGAAAAAAAAAAAATTAAGAAATAAATAGTAAATACTGCTATTCAGCCTCTCTCCTCATACAGCCTCACCAAGCCTTCCTTCACAAGTCTAAGTATTAGAAAGAATTATAGAGCAATTTTCTGTCACTCTTCCTAATTTTCACTAAACCCCTTAGCTTTCAGAAATAATTGGGGCAATTAATGAGCAAGTTGCAAACATATCCATGCTGATTTTCTGAAAAGAAACTTGGTATTTTGCAAGGAAAAATTGTTATTTCACACACAGATGGAAACAAAGAAGGAAATACTAATTCTAGAGAAGGGATTCCTTCACAGCATATGCAATATTTCTTGCTTTTGCTGATTAGTCTTGTCACTAACGCAAGTACTTAGGAGAGTTATGCCCTCCTACCATTATCTGTGACCAATTTTGAAGAGGTTTTGAGCAAACCATTAAGCTCACCACATGTCAAATCCTTTTTAATGCCCTTTTTTTTGGTGATAGCTGAAGTATCCTTCTGCCCCCCAGTTCCAGAAGATATCTGAATGCCTGTACCACCACCTGGTGTAAGGCCTTGGCCACAGCTGCCAGGGAACTGGTTTCACTTGAGGGAGAAACACAAACCCAAAATCAAAGAAGCACACACAAAGGAAAAATCTTTCAGCTTGATCAGTTTGGAGCCCCTAGGTGTGAAACCACAGCAAAGTCCTCATTTTGGAGAGAGCAGAGAAAACTCTTTATTTCAAAGCAGCTCTTGAGGTTCAGGTTATTTGAATCCAGGACTCTCACTCTTCATATACCTAACTTAACACAAGGACCATTGGTTTCCTAAATAACAATTTTCCTCACCAACACAAAAGTTCCTCTCTAAAGGAATGATCTGCAGAAAATTCTAGATCTCAGTAACGTTGTGAGGTTCTGCCATGAACAGACAATTCCTACTATGGACAAGCCTATGCATGAGATGTTTCTGTTCCCTTTCTCAGGTTGGGTTTTTAGTGGACTCAAGGGAATCTTTAAGAGTGATAAAGCAGTGAGGAAAAAGAGTGAATGAGGGGATCTATCAGTAGTTTAGTCTTAGTTTTATTGATCATGATGAAAATCCAATTCTCTGTTAGCAAACTTTCTTTTAAAGTATAAAGCAATGAAAAGAGGGTACTTCTGAAAGGTTATGTCATTAGGGAAGAAAAACTGAGAGTAATGAATTAACTCTAAATGCTGAAGCTTTAACTATGGAAGAGCATTCACTGTGCACAGGACTGGCAGTTTCATGCAGATTCAAGACTCCACTGCAGAAAAGACTCTGTAATTACTACCTAAATTGTAGCTCTCAGCATTAAGAAATACACAGGGTTTCACAAAAGACCTGAGTCTATCTTTATACCTTCTCTGGAGCTTTTGAAAACCCCAGTAGGATTTGCAGCTCAAGAAGAAATTCAAAAAAAGTCTCCAAAGAAAATATATGCAGCCCATAAAAAAATTACAACAAGCTGCATATCTCTTTCTCTGAAGCTGTAGCTCTTTAAACTGCTCATGAACATGAAGGTTAAGGAAATAACTACTTATAGACATGATTAAATATAAAACATAAAGTCAATTTTGAATCTAGAAACTATACACCGTAATGTTAAATTCATGATATATTTCTAATATCTCTGTGGAGGTGTTCAGTAAAATATGGTAACATTACAAAAAAAAAAAGCTGTTTTGAATGGGTGTGACACAAGGATATTTCAAATTCTTTTTTGGCTCTTATTCCAATTCTTGTGATTTCCTTGTGATTTTCCTTGTGAAAAGGTGTATACATTCAGGGTCATAGCAAAAGGAATGATTTATAGTCCAGATTCTTAATTTTCCAGTTCATTACCAAGTCCTCATTTAATTTAGTACCTTATTTTCCTCTGGCCAATGCATTATCCTTAGTGTTTCCAATTTTATATAAGTATACCATAATAACCACTGAACATTTGAAATAACTACGTGTAATCTTTCTGAAAATCAAATCATTACAAATAACCCACAGTTTCCTGGTATATAAAAAGAGAAAAGATGAAAAACACACTCAATAGCCATTAATCTACTGGAAAAGCATATATCTTTCTATCCAGATAATTAAAATTACCCATTTGAGGCTTTAAAGAATACTACATAATTTCAAAAACAATTGGAGTACATTAACATGAATTTTTCTATTTTAGATTTATATTTTAAATAGAAAGAATTATTTGTAGACTAACTGCTGGGTTTCTGGATAAATTAACTCACTGGTAAAGTCATTATAGCACATTAAACCATATGAACATATATTTTAAATAGAAGGAACTGGCAAAATAGAAGGAACTGGCAAAAAGAAATTAAAATATCAGCTAGGAAAATTTGACCTTTTTTTAATTACTTCAGTGGAGAGAGAGCTATTTGATGATAACAACATTCCAGGTAATGTTAAATAAAGGATTGTTATGAATCTTGTTATTCAAGTAATTAATCTACTTCAATATCAACTGCCAATAAATGTCACCACTGTCCTAAAGAGCCACATTCTGGACATTCATGACATAGTGTGATAAGTGCACAGATGAAGAATGAACTCTATACTCCAGAGTCCTATTTACAGACAGATTTGCCCCCAAATCCACCTATAAATTAACATTACTAAAATACTAATGATCTATAGGCCTAGCTGCCTAAAAATTACTCAAGAAATAGCTTTCGAAATAACACATAAAAAGGAAAATATGTTCCAGATGTTTGAATTGCCCTGTTGTCCAATGAGAAAAAGGTAATTACCTTGAATATTTCAAGAGATGGTTTAAAAGAGATACAAAGACAACATGACACCAATATAGATGCAGCTGAACAAAAATGTAATGGAAATATTGTTTTAATAACAGGAAAATAGCAGATAAGCTATCTCTTAATACCAGTGACAAGTCTGTTGAAGCTAATATGAAATTAACTAATATTATAATTTAAGGGGAAAAGGGCAGTAAAAATTAGGGAGAAAAAAACCCACAAGGCTTGGAATCCTGTCCATAAGTTAAAATCACAGCCTGATGTTCATTTTCCATCTCAGTGCATGCTGTAGTCAACAACCTTAGCAAAATTTAGAGAATGATGTCTCTTCAAAGAGGTCAAGGAATTGCTAAATCCCACTCCTGAATCTTGCTGTTCTTTATAATGACTCATCATGGATCCAGGACTGAAATACAAGTCCCAAACCATGCTCCTTCTGCAGAAATAATATACAGAAACTGGCTCCCTTTCTCCCATTTATCCTATGGAAGTTCCTGCAAACTGCCTTTACAAATCTCAGCTGTGGTTAATATGCAGCAGAAGGGAAATTTATGTGGTGTGATAATTCCAAAACATACCGAATTTTATGCCATGACCACTATTTGGGTTCGATCCAGAACCCACTTAAAACTGTAGGTCAAAATCCACCCACCTAATATTTTCTCAGTGCAGATATTGATGAACAAATGGAAATACCCTGCAGGAGCTGCAGGAGCTGAATGTGGCAGCAATGCATTTTCTTTAGAAATTGCATCACTGTGACAAATCCTGAGGGCAAACAGACCTAGCTAACCCTGCAGCAATGAGAAAACTTCACATTCACCTACACACAATGCAGTAAATGCAGCTGGGCTGCACTGGGGCCACTGAAGCCCAGCCCAGAGCACTCTAAGCTGGAGCACTGTGCACAGGGCAGGGGTCCTGTCCCTGTTCCCACAGCTGTGTATCTGAGCTGTTATGGGACCCTCACCTGGGGCACTTCCTTCATCCTCCCAGCCATTGCACCTAAAAGTCAAAACCAGTAAAAAGTTGGATAGTTCGTGTCAACTGCCACCAGTTTCTTTTCTGCCTGTCCCCAGTAATGAACAACATTTGTTTTTCCTGATGTGACAGTGAATGGCTCTCTGATGTTTTCTTGTTTTCATCATAAATCTCTGGCCCTCTTTTCTCATCGCTAGATATCAGCTTCTACTTCCAACTACTCCATCAGCACTTCCATGGGAATTGATGGTTCAAGCAATGTTCAGCATCTTCCCTTTCAGGCTATGCACTACAGACTCTCTGCAACAAAGGAGTTGTACAACTTCACACAAAATGTGTATTTGACTGATTTTTTTTTTCTTCTAGTGGTAGGAAAAAATTTTCTATAAACAGAAGCATTTTCCTGAAATGAATATGTAAATATGAACTACCAGCTGATAGATTTGTTCAGTGGGAAACTCCTGAACTATATTCATATGATGGCAGAAGGGACGTGAGTTTTTAAAATCTAGTTGAATTACAGGATAACTTAGGTTTGAAGGAACACAAAATGTTATTTAGGCAACCCCTGTTCAAAACAGATGTTTGTCACAGCTTTGTCCTGACAGGTTTTAAATACCTCCAAGTTACACATATTGCTCCCTTGACATCCATCTCCACAGTCTGCAGAAGGCTCATTTGCTCAAGAGCTCTTCACAGACATGTCCAATGATTCCAGTCCTGCCTGTGGTGCCAATGGAGCAGCTCCATCCATTGTGGCACAGCCCTTCTGATGCAGCTGAAAACCAGAATGGGTCTTACTATGTGCAGAATAAAAATCATATGCACATAGGAAGAAAAAGGTTTTGAGAGCTTCCCTAATGCAATCTGCATGAATTACAAAATTAACCCCAGGCCCTCAACCTCATTTACACCTTGCTATGCTTCCATTTTCTCCTAATCTACACTGCTGAACAGAAAACAGAAACAATCCTTTAATCAACAGGACCATGAACTTTGCCTTCACTGCAAGCAGTCACTGGAAGAATTCTTTTTTTCAGTTTTTTTTTTGATAGTAAGGTTTTTTCAATCAGTCAATGTGATTCCACGTGGATAAAATTCTTATACCACCACAAGGGAACACATAATACTGGTGGCCTTAAAAGACTCATATGAGTCCTGTATTTATATTTTTCCCATATAATAAAAACATTAAGGACAAATTTGACCTAATATGTCAGTAGAGAAATATTTTCAGTTCATCTTTCTGATCTGAAGATGATAAGATTTCTGACATGTTACTGAAGTGTATGCCTACTATAGCATTTTGGACACTACAGATATAGTTTTTAAGAAGAGAATCAAAACTGCTCAGCTTGTCATATTTTAATACTTTTGGGGTACATTAATTTGACTGATAGCACTGTGAAATAGCTTTTTTTTTTTCTTAGCAGGAATAGACCATTTGTATGTATTTATGATTGGCCCCATTCCAAAGCTGCTAAGGTTTTATGTTTCCTCAGTTACTGCCATAGTTATGGTTTATAGGTCTGTTTGGTGAAACTTAGGGAAATATTCCTTCCATATAGTGACAGTTGCTGTAATGCCAAGAAACATAGAAATTGCTACTTCTATTCATCATCATAAAACTGATATGCCCTGACCCACTTGATGTCCTAGAGGATGTGACTGGTGCTCCTCCTGTGCTAACAAATTGCTTAAAAATGCACTTGAATACAGCATTGGCAGGCCACTGACCCAAGGTGTTTCCAACCCAACCACCATGAAAAAATGCAATTAGAGGATTATATGGGAGGGTAGGAAGAGGTACATGCTTGGCTAAAAAAGACAAAAGAATCAGTGGGTGAAGAGGAAGAAAAATAAAGACCACTTAAAAACCATTCAAAGAAAATGGGAAGATGATGCAAAGTGCAGCACTTCAGTGCAGATATAGAAAAAAAAATGGGACATACAGATACAATCAATAAAGCCCTGGAAGCAGAGACTACATGATGAAAGAATAATGTAATCAAGGAAATATTCAAAGGAACAAGTGATCACCCTGAAAGAATAGATACAGAAAAGCATTCTGTTTAGCAATCTGTGAAATGGGATTTGATAAAGCACATATAAGGAGATTGAAGCAGTTCATGGAACTGCAGTAATAAAATGAAAGGGGTTTTTTTAGTTTTTTTGTTCATTTGTTTAGCAGACAGAATTGTATTTTTAAGCTGTTTTGTGGTCAAAGTGAATGACATGCTGATGATAGTGTGCAGAAGAGTGTGCAAGTTTCTTCAACTTTTAGTGAACTAAAAATGGAGCAAACCTCCATTGCTGAATGGCTGAAAAGAAGAAAATGTGTAGATAAATCACACCTCTCACCAGTAATGTGAATTGGACGAGGACTCCAATTCTATTTTGCAGGGAAAAAACCAAGAAAATATCCTATAGATGATGTAGAGAAAAGGATGAGAATCAAGCAAGACTGGACATGCTTTTGAAATATAATAAAGGAATTTCAATTTGTGGATTTCAGTGCTTCTAATAGCAAATTTCCTAGTAACCTTGGCAGATGTTGTTTACTACTGGAATCAATACACTTTGTGAGAATTGCAAATGCAAATCTCAAACTAGTTCAAGTGTGCTATACAGGGGCTTTTTCCTCTGTATGTGTCTAATACACATTGCACATATGAGGTTGGAACTTGCTTTTAACTAGTTTAATTACTCAGGCATGGCAAACATTGTCCATGATAACTTCACATATTGAGGATGTATGTATTCTATCACTTAAGGCCTTCAGGACTTGTGCTAACTTTCTTTTTTAAAAAAATTTGAAGAACATCATTCTGTGCTTAGAGACAAGAAAAAAATTAGGTGACTTTTGTGGGAAAGTAGTGAAAGAGTATGTTTGGCTGAACTCAGAAACATCCACTGAGATACTGAGCTATGTGATGGTTTCAAGTTAAGCAAAACTTCCAGCACATCTTCAATGAAATTTGTTATTTTCCTGTGAATACAGTCAGTGATATTTGTCAGTTCATCAGAGACACTGCTCTTTGAAATATAAATAACACTGCAGGCACTGGGGAGTATTTTGCTGACAACCCTTTTTTGATAATGTATCTTGCACATGATGTTTAAAAAACACTAAAATATGGAATACTGTGTAGATCACCACTTGGTTTAAACTATGTATATTACACAGAGGTGTTAGATTTTAAAAGGCTGAAAAAATATAGATAGATGTAACATATTTAGAGTTTAAATAGAATTGTTTTATATGAGCAATAGAATTTATAATTTGTAAAGCAAGAAACAATAACATTTGCAACATACACTGATACACATTTCCTATTCTCTAGGTTATCTGGATTCATTCACTTTTTGTCAGGCAACATGAAAAAATTATGACGAAACCTCAAATAAATAAATAATGTGTATCACAGAGGCCCTTTGGACAGGCAATACACACTGAGAGGCTGTGTTACAGGGTTTTAATTACTACTATTATTCTCTGCTCCTTTGGGGTATGGTGGTGGCCTTTGAGAGGCTTGGACCAAGAGCAGAGAGAGAAATAATGACAGAAGGGTGCAGTAGACATCATGAAAAGTGCTTGACTTGAGACTTGCTCATTTTATGTGCTAAGAAAAACAGAACTTCTTCCTGGATTTTAGACTACCTTTAATAATTTTGATTAATTTGGCACTGATGGTTTGGGAAAGTGTATATTGTTCTCTCTCGTGCTATACTTTTCTCCCATTAAAATAGTCCTTTATAGAACGATGATTATGTTCAGTTCTGTCTTTATCCTGTATGCCTTCTTTTAGCAGAACATCTGAGGCAATTATTGTCTAAAGGCATAATAATCTAAAGGGACTTTTTCTATTTCAGACATCTCAACTGGTTTTATTTTGTTTAGTCATTATGCCTTCCATTCCTAGAGAATGGGAGCTACTATAAAATTGGCAGCTCTGATACCAAATTCATACAAAGCTTTCTTTTCTCTCTTGCTTCTGCTATAACTGAATGTGGTTTTGATGAGAAAGGTATTTCCATGAATATTGCCTAGCAGAAAGCTGGATGGGCATAATAGAATTGCTTGAATTACTATTGCAGGACTTAAATTTTATACAGCCAAGGATCATTTTAATTTCAGTCTTTCAGCCATTTGGGTTTTTTCCCTAAGCAACAACAATAACCTCCCTATAGAGATTGTAGTACAGGACAGCATAAGCTCTATTTTTGCAGAATCTGTAAATATATAGCTTGGTCTCCTGCCAGCAAATGAAGCAAACGACAGTGTTAGAGCTCACTCGAGTCATTTGACAGACACTTATGGCTGCAGTGGGTTTTCAAGCAGGATACAAATGTTTACTTTAGTCTTCAGCTCATCTCCTGTAATCTCCCCTCTGCCTTCTTGACTCCATTACCTTCTTGGTTCTGTGTCATTCAGTTCCCCCCGACATCTGTCATTAAAATAATTAGACATAGACACTTTTTTTTTTTCCCCTGTAAGGCTTCTGTTGCTATTTCTGTACTGGGAAGAGTGAGATGAAGCAAAGAAACCAATGGAGCCAAAGAAAGGTTCTTCCAGAGGATTAGTTTGTACTTCAGTAGGATTGGGCAAGATATGACTTATATAAGAGAGTCCTCAATGATAGCACAAGTACTTCAGGACTCTAAATGTTTCCAGTAGCACCGAGAACAGCATCACAGCAGAGATTTAGAGTGTAATTCTGGGTTTACATGGTTCCAGCTGTTTTAGGTAAGGATCTGTTGCTGAGGAGGTCTGTTTCCCCACACAAATTTTTGCAGCTTTTAATAGCCTGAGATGGCCTCTTGTAAAATTTCTCCAACACACACACCCCCCCACACCCACACACATACCCCACACTCACCCTATTTGGTGCCTATTTCTTTGTAGCTTGGTTTTCTTTTATAAGATACATCAGAAACACGTCTGGCTGAAAATAACAAAGTGCTTAGTCTTTTATCTGTATTCCCTCTGTCACTTTTCATTACAGAATTCCTTCATTTAAGGATAAAAGGGAACTGCTTGAAACAGCTGAGGTTAGTTTATGGCTTTGTTCAGTTGCTTTTGTCTGTTGCCTGTCTCATCCTAGGGACTGAACCCATTCATCCTCTCTCAATCTGTGGGCAAGTTTGAGGTTCCTGCTTTCAGAGCAGCCCTGGCACGTCACAAATCCACAGAACTTCTGCACAGACACATGAGAAGTGAAAGTCAATAAAGTGCTCAACAGCAGCTGCAATTTACTGAGAATCCTTTGCCCTCTAGGCAATCCTTTGTGGAAGGGTGGACTACATGTGATTTTCTGATAAACAAAAATCGACATCAATGTCTTGGTACTCCAGCTGAAATATTTCCTTTTTACTACAGATGACACTCTGTGGTTCTGATTATTCTCTTGTTTCTCTTGCCAGTCCTAAATGGGACAGCAATGGTGATGTGGAAAAGCAAAGATAAAGTGGAAAGTTCCCATTATTTAAATCCCAACAGTTAACCAAGCTGGAAATAGGGTTTTCTTATTTAAACAACAACAAACAAACCAAACCAAACCAACCAACCAACCAAAATTAAACTAGCCTACTGAAAATGTATTAATTTCCCAAAATTGGTTTTATCCATTTTTTTTCCAGTGAACTGCCTGACGGAAAATGCAATGAGGTGGTATTTCAGAAGGGCGGATCTCATTGATGCATGTCATAAAGGATATTCCCTCTATGTTGATTATGCAAGTTGGGGACATTTTTATAAATAATATTGGTTTTATAAAATATTTTCTGTGACTGAAAAAAAATTTAAATATTTAAATTTAGAAAATTATGTTAAATCAAAAGAATAAGGAAAAATCACTCAAGGAAAAAAAAAGGTCATTTAAAATTATATTAACACATAAAAAATCAGGGGGTTTTGGGTTTTTTGGTTTGGTTTTTTTGTTTGTTTGTTTTTGATTTATGACTCACAGACTGGTGCTTTAAATTTTTTTGGTACTCATAGTAAGACTTACACAGGAGAAAAAAAAAATAACCCAACCCATAGGTCCTATACCTCCTGGTGCAAGTAATCTAAGCTTTTTTTAAAAATCAAACTTTTTTTCATGGAGCAATTTTAGAAAGACTTTATGAAATGCGATTTTTTCATGCTTCTTTCTTTGATTTTTATCTGAAAGCTAGCCTTGAAAACTAGCAATAGGTGTCAGCAATTCTGATATAGTCCAATGGTCTGCATGTAGAAATTCTGGGAAGATTGCATGAAGCTGAGACATCCTTTCATAAGAAAATGCAAACCAAGGGTAAATTACAGTTTTCCAGATGGAAGAATGTATTTGACACCAAGGAAATGTACTCCTTGATGCTCATTATAAATGACATTTTCGAAACCCAGGTTAAAATAATGTGGCTTTTACATAACATGGATCAGGAGAGCAAAAATTCTGACTGAAGCAAGCTTGAGAAAGAGAATTTCCAAGATGATAATGGATTCTTGTTCTCTCTTCACTGACTTTTCTTCACTCCCCAGTTAGGAGTTACAAAATCCTAGTCCCACAAAAGTCAGTGAAGGAAAAGCTCATAGTGATTTCAATGGAATTTAGATATAAATCAAGGAATTTCTGTGGCTTCTTAAATGTGTTAATGTATTATTAGGACAGACAACTCTTCCTAAGAAAAGATAGGATAAAAGAATTGATTGAAAATTGTATCCAGAGACTGGTCCTGCATTTCATTTTTATCTCCAGTATGCTGAATAAAAAACAGAAGAAAAAATCACAAGACAGAGGGAAATTCTCTCTTAGTTTTCAGCAATGCTGTTTCTTAAAAGTTTCCAAAATTCTAAATTGTGAGGACACAGGAAGACTGTAGCTAAACTGCACTTTTATATGCTGAGCCAACCCAATCAAAGTGCTTTGTTGAAATTATGAGCAGGTTTTTTTGGAGTTGTTGTTTGAGCACCAGCATGGCACCGATCTGCCACTGGCTCAGATGCTGACAGCCTTCATTTTCATTAGGCCAGGCTGACAAACTGTGGCTTTCCTCCAAAATGTTGGAGACTGGGACAGGGGAACTTTGGGCAAATATCTTTGCATTTATGGTACAACAAACACACAAAGTGACAAAAAGAACAAGCATTTATCTCATTTCATAAAATAAGGACATATCTATTTTCCAATGTTTTTCATAGGGGAAAAAAATCCAGTAATTAAAAACTCAGGAAAAACTACTCAGTTACAGCACTGAGGTTTCTTTGATTTTCTATTTCATTGAAGATACAAATGCTTGGAATTTTTGAGCAGTTGAGAAGGGAAAAACAGAATAGGAATATTTCCAGTTAAATGAAAATGTTTGGTTACCTCTTCAGACCAAAAATTTTACTCATATTATGTCATTCTTCAAGATTTACTTATGTCAGTAAAGTATGAGTGGATAACAGTGAGAAATTTGATTCTTTCCCTGTTAGATAACCCTGGCTAGAAAGAAGGCACACTTAACCCAGGCACAAATGAAGAAGTGGATATGATACTCCTGAACATGATGGTCCATATGTGATTGCCTTAGACTGCTTTCAAGAAAGCACCCTTAGTTATTTGGTGCTAGGTTGAGGGTGTTTGCAGAGGTCTCATTCTAGAATATAACTCTAATCTCTGGTGTCTTTGTGATAGAAACAGAACCCAGGGAAGATTTTTTCTTTGAACCTGAAATTATTTCTGAAGCTGACTACTTTTTTGAAGGAATTGCACTTCACTGACATTTTTCTACCCTGTAAAAATTTCATCTTCATAAAACAGATAATGGCTTATGTTCTATTGAGTTACCCAAATCCACAGAATCTTGAAATACAATTAATTGATTCTCCTACATTTGAAAAGATTTTCAGATGATAGGCAATGTAAAGTACAGATAATAATTATAATTATATAAATACCATATAGATTGGTCTATCCACTTATTTGTGTGTGTAAGTCTGAGTATTGTATAAAAACAAAGAGCCCCAAGGATTCCCTTTCCCAGCTACTGTTCTGAATACACAGACATTAGATATTCAAAAGGTGCCCAGAAATATGGCTGAGGAAGCAGAGAAATTAGTACAGACACACTGGCAGAGAAAGGGCACTTACCCATTGTACTCCAGACCAATAAAGCAGGCAAATAGAATTTAAATGTGACCCTTATTCAAATATGGCTACAGCACCAGGATCAGTTCTTAACACTAAACATATTCCAAACCAATAGGTGCAGAATTCTTTTCAACAGAATATTTTAAAAAGAAGTGTTACAGGACCCTTTGAAATGCTTTCAATTTGATTGCATAAATAAAATAGAATTTAGATTCATTTTCTATTGCTTTATCTAAGCTTAGTTTTATCTGTTGTTATTGATGTAAGTCATTAAAAATGCATATAATGAATACATTAATACTGACAATATTTCATCCTTTTATTGCAACTGGCAGTGAAAGATACCTTGGTCCGTTTCACAGAAGCTCTAATGAATAAAGAATACTACTTCAATATAGAAAGATTAATAAAGATGTAGAAAAGTGTCCCATATTAAATCCATATTTTACTATTTAATCACACAGCACAAGCTAAGCTGGTTATGGTTTTTCTTGTGTTGTACTATACAGGTATTACCAGGGTAGCTAAAAAGATTTAGAAAAATCACAGTATTGCTAATTTGGACATAACCATTAACTACTGTGGCTTTATTACTATGGTTGAAAAGTCAGACAAGAGCCAGGATTTATTATATTTATTAGGAAGAAAGAGTAATTTCTCTGCTTTTTTGTTAACACAGTGGTGCTCACTCAAACAGCACTTGCTTTTGAAGTAAAATACATTAAATCACTCTCTATATAGAAGGAGATAATATCCAGCAGTCAGTAAAAGACAGACAAAAGGAGTGTAACTCAGCAGAGAGAAAGGACATAGATCAGACCAAGGAGAAAATAAAAGGGGAAAGAGAAGAAAAGAAAAGGAGACTGAAGAAGAAAACACCAAAATAAAAATTATATTTTGAGGTCCACTTCCGCAAACCAGAGAAGCAGAAATATGATTTTAAGGTGATTTTTAATGACTTAAAAGATTAGACTTTAATGACTTTTAATGACTTAATAGGTTAGACTTGTCAGTCTGAAAACTCTGAAAGCATAACTCAAAACATGACTGGGTGGAAACCTGGTCTGCATATTACCTCTATGCTTCACCTGCCACAGTCCAAAAAGATTTTTAAAGAGGGCAGGAAGCAGCTCTGTGTATGTGTGACAGACAAAGCCTTTTTGTCTTCTTGCAAAGCACAGAAAAGCAGCAGCTGCTTTTACAAACTCATCATTTGTGAGAGATAGAGTTGAAGTGCATAATAAGCATATGGAGATCACTGGAATGCTAATTAGACCCCAACAACCAAACAGGCATTCCTGACACTCTGCAGAAATTGAGGGGAACCTGTTGAGGGAAAGCATTCTTCCTGAAATATATTTCAAGTCTTATGCTGGAAATACGTAAGAAATTGCATCAACTCTTCTTCCACACTACAATCTTACCCTTCCCCAATGTGCTCAATCAAATCACATCCCCATTGGGTTGGAGGCCCTGCAGTTATAGATACGTGGGTAATCCATTCAGTCTGAACATGCAGCAACTGGAAACTCTATATTGTTGATATTTTAAAAGGTAAAGGAAGGCTTAAAGCTGTATGCAGGCCACTTGAACAAGTGAACTCAACATTGGAGGCAGCTGTGGAGACTTTCTTTTATTTTGTTTTTTTGACATAAGTGGATATTACAAATCAAAGTATTTTTGCACACGCATTCCTCCAGTCCATATGTCTGCAAATAAGGCCATATCTCATGGCCATCACTAGAAGTCTTGGACACTTGGTCAAGGCCAAATTTATCCNCCACATATTAGAAATCAAAGTATCTTTGCACACACATTTCTCCAGTCCATATGTCTGCAAATAGAGCCATATCTCATGGCCATCACTAGAAGTCTTGGACACTTGGTCAAGGCCAAATTTATCCAGCAGCTTTTTAAGGATTGCTCCAGGGACATCTCAGGTATCCATCTTCACAGTATTAAACTTTTAAATAAGGGTGGAAATAGGAAGAATTATAAAGAAAATAGCAGGTAGAATAAACATTTATCCATTTGTGCTTTTTGCAAAATAACTTAGAAAACCTATTTATAAGAAAGGAAAAAAAAAAAAAAAGGGAGGGAAAGAAAGAGAGAAAAAGATGGAGATGATTCAATAGCTGAAATATTTGCAGAATTTCCAGAATGCTTAATAAGAGCATGTTGCAATTTACATCGAGATGTGGAAAATTCAATACAGTTTACACCTCCCAGAATTCTGGAGCTGCCAGCTCTGAAGGAATGGAGCACATAAATAATGTATTTCCTGTTATTCTTGGTCTGTAGCTGATCTCCTACTGAGCACTGAGAAAGAGTTTTAGAGCCCTAGGAGACAGCTGGTGCTGTCTGGCATGTTGACTGATTTTGTGAGCAGAGAACGAAAGGCATAAAAAGCAAAATAAGAATCTAACACTCAGGATGTATTTTCTCCTGAAAGAAAACTTGGAAGGTTACAAAGCTGTACAAGAAGGCACAATTAAGAATAATCTGTTCTAAAGAATTGCATTATTTGAAAATGAAAAGTCTCAAGTAGATTGGATAGAAACCCAAATGTGGAGTTGGGTTGTTGCAAACAAACAGGATTGTGTAGTTAGTAATCCATAATTCTTTGCATTTCAAGCTAAGTGCCAGAAAGCTAATGACTGAAAAAGATTTGAATCACTTGAGACTGTGGACCTCAAACATGATGCCATCCAGGATTCAGCTGCAGTTTTGTGACACTGAATTTCAGCTGTTCTTCAACACAACCATAGAGGTTTTCAGCACTGGGTAGGTTTTCTGGAGCAGGCACTAAACTCATGGGTGGTTCTGCTCTTTTCAAAGAGCTGTTCACACTGCCATTGGTAGGCCCCATTCCTGCTCTCCAACAAGTAGGCCAGCTGCAGGAAAAAGCATTCCTCCAGCTGCTTTCTCATCCCCCTGCAAACCAATTATTCTCTTTGTAGAGTTTCTGTCTTTAAGCAAATTAAACTCCCTAAGTCGGAAGTATCCAGCAGAAGGGCTTACATCTGGTGGTTCCTATTTACAGAGACAGGCCACCAACAGACAGGCATGGCAGTGTCCAAATACAAACAACTGGGCTGAAATTTTGCCTTTTCTCACAGGCTTCCCTAATTTGACCTGTAAGAAAGAGATTAATTATGAAATTGGACTCTAAAATTCATCTAAAAAACCAGAATTCCCATATATGAATCTCCTGTACATACATTTAGAAATGAAATTCCTTTCTCAAAATAATTCTCTTTCTGACCAGCTCCTGACTCTCCCAAGACAACAAGGGAGATGAGGGTTGAAACCAATGCATTTTACTTATTTCTGTAAGACTATACAGAAATCAAGTCACTGCATCCCCTTAACTAACAGGTTTCAAAGATGAAGGCATGGTAATTATACCACCAACAAGAGAAGTTCCAACAAACTCACACCACCTTTATGTAACAATTGATTTGGCAGAAACCCTTCAAAACATGTCCCAGCTCGAAAAGTGATTTCCAGAAGTTGAGAAAATTGGACAGAAACTGCTGCTTCTATTCAGCCCTGAATAGAGCTAAAATGTATAAATCATGGTTCATGAAAGAAATATGGGGAGGAGAATTTCACGGCACCACAGATGATGAATCCTGGGCAGATAGCCTTCAAAAGATGCACATATTGCTATCACAGTGAGAAAATTCCAGTGGAAAGCAACTTCACATTCTTTACAGGCCACTGTAATCAGCCAGGAAATGAATTAGCATAGCCCAGAGGAAAAGGTACTATCAAACAGGGTCTTGATCCAGTGGAGCACTTAATCTTATGCTTAATATTAAGCACCTGAGCTGTTCCATTAAGTCACATATGCACAAATCAAACTTGGCCTGGAACTAAAAATAACTGAAATAATTTCTACCAAGTTATCTGTTGTATCCAGTGTTTTGTTCTATTCATGTTGCCAACAAAAATGTACCCATTTTTCAAAATATCCTAAATTATTTAGCATATACTTGCCTATTTCTGCCACTAGTGCTTGGGCTGAATGCTATTCACAGTTCAGGAAATTGTTATGAACGTGTTGATCCATCTTATAATATTTACAAATAATGAGGCATATTTTCTTTTCAGTGATGAGCATAGATTTTAGAATAAAGTCTCTGTTTTGCATATGTTAACAGGTTCAAAATTCTCTAATATCTATATGAAATTTTCTTTTCTGAAAAAAAAATGCTTTGCTCATTATACATATTTTGAAAAGTGGCATAAAGGCAATCAAAGCATGATAATTTTCTTTTATCTGGGCTAGCTAGATGTACTTTTTTCCAAAAACTATTTAAAAACCCTCCACGTATGCTCTTTGTTAATACACCAAAAATTGAAACAGATTTCAGAGGCAAATTTTGAAAAGAAATGCTCTTTCATCAGCAATACAGTCTAAAAACCAGAAAAACAAAGAAATATTGACAACTGAGAGTGAAATAAAACTTAGAAATCTGAAAATAAACTTCAAATTTTCAATATAGCTGGATAAAATGCCAGCTTGAAATGTGAATAGGAGGAAAAATAAGATTAGACAGCCCTGGGACTTGCTTGAGAATCATTGAGCTTTAATCAGTAACTCGTATCATCCACAGAAACCAGACAAATAACTTCCAGATAAAATAGTGTTATAGTACAGAGGGGTCAGCCTTCCTCTACACAGAGTTAGGTTAAGGCCATTTTTATTCAACCTAAGGTGATTCAATTTAATCTGGCTGCTGCAAGGGGCAGAGCCTTGACAAGGGGAAGGTAAAATGAGAGCAGAAATGACAGAGGGGAAAGGAAGACAAGCCCAAAGAAGCAGGGCTGGGCAGGGTGGGGAGTGTGGAGTGTTCTTGGACAAAATACCAGCTACCACTAATACAGATGATTCAGTATTACATTCCTACATAAAAATCTGTCAGGACACCTATAGGGAATGAATTATAGCTGCAAAATTATGCTATCAAAATGTCACCATTTGCATTCAAATTCACCTGTTACTTCTAATAGCATAACTTCATATTTAAGATTATGCATATTTAGTGTAGGTACTAAATGTGAATAATACCAACGTACATTTCTCCTATTTATTTTTTATTACTTCATAATTGCCTTCCAAAACTGGCATCTAAACATCCACAACTTAATGAGATTGTAGATTCCTTCTAAACTGAAGCTCAGAGCTTACACATATTGTGAATGATCTAAAACATTGACCTACATTACCTTAACAGAAAAAAAAGAAAAAAACAAACCACCAAAAATATCTTGAATATAAAGGGAAAGCCAAACCAGTTCCAGCTGTTTTAATCAGTTTCCATTTGCAGTGGGATTACAAAGCATTATTTAAAGGACTGCAGCACACATTCATCCCACAGATGGGAACTAAGTGCCTCCTTCAGCAGTGTACTCGGGGAAATATTTCTCTTCATGCTTGACAAGTTTGTTATATGTAAACTCTAATGGCATTATTTCTGACTTCACAGGCTCACTCCCATAGAAGGCAGCAAGAAGAAAAAAATAAATTATTTCAGATAAATAAAAATTGTACCAAGCTGAATATAGGCCTTGTCTTACAGGTTTGCTTTGCATATACTTGATCTAATTGAAAAGACTTTTGGACATGAAAAAGCCCCTCCTCTTTTAATGAATTTTGTATTAATTCCTTTCTTTAAGTAATTCAACATTAAAGCCTTTTAGAACTATGAGTAGTAGAAAACATGCAGAGTTTTAAAAAATATGTGAGGTAAAGAGATGAAGTTATCCCAAAAATCTATCTTTTTGGGTTGTTTTTGCAACAGAAAATAGGACATTGCTGAATACACACACTTGTGTTACTACTTTAAAAATTAATAAAATATATATTTGCATGCTAGGATTAAGATGGTTTATCCCTCCTCTCATATAAATTTGCAGTTAATTTCACTTTTAACAAGTAAATTATGAAATAATTTTTTGCTGCTAGCAATACTGTCACTGCTCTTTGGAGTGCTGGTTTGGAGATTGAGTGACCAACAATATTCACCCTCTATTTTGGCAAAAAACCCCTATGAGTTCCATTCTAATGCTGTTAGTCTCCCAGGATTTTTTCCTTAGGCTACTTCAGCACCCCCAATGTGCACCACAGAGACTCAGGAAAGGTAACCTATATCTGAATACTCTGAAGATTTCTATATTTTTAAGCATTCATCCATAAAATTAATTGGGTCAGCCTTCACAATTCATCATCATGGTAACTATGGTCAAGTGGAGACATTAAGTTTGTTTTTCAAAACCAGAACCTTTTGACAGTCCACTGCAGAAAAACAGTGAAGGAATTACATTAATTCCTAGTCTAACATTAGACTCCCCACAAATGATATTTTATTTATTGTAACACTTTGCAGACCTATTATCTTATCTAAAAAAAATCATCTGGAAGAAGAATTTATAGAAGAAAAGAAAATCTGAATATACATCAAACCAAATCAGGATGTTTATCACCTGATAATTTCAAATATATTTTACTGCATACAAATGTCACAGCAGTGCACATGAAGTACCAAACATGAGAAATGCCCATTTTCAAATGCTGGCAGAAGAAGTTCCCTTGCCCCAGTTCCAGACCAATATTTTTTGCTAATGGTATCTGCAATATTTTGCTAGTCAAGGAAACTATGTCAGCACTTTAAGGGAAGAGGTAAAAGTCCTAAAAGAAATCAGCCTGGAGGCCCATACCAACAGTAAAACTCCTGTCCTGTCAGCGTTGGTTGCCCTCATTCTGTTTTGCTTGGCCAGACACAGAAATCTCCAGGTACAAAGGCAGCTGCCTTTGTCTGAATACCTGCTGGGGGCAGGGTTTTGATGTGCTACAGAAATGGCTGTGGTACAAAACATGACCATTAGCTACTTGAAAATAAGACCAACTACAGCCAGACTGCTAGTTATTGTCTGCAGACTGGTCTCACTTCTAATCCCACTTCTGCCTTAAGTAGATGTAAACCTCAGACCTATTCCTAACAGATTGATTTTAATTTGGAGTCTGACCATGGCAGAGACCTCATCTCTTCTCATGAACTTTAACCTCTTGTGACAAAATTGAGCACATTTGCTGACAGAATGATTTCTGTGACGGTCTCTTGTGATGAACAAACAGATGAGGTTTCACTGGATGACCTGATTACAGAAGGATGCTGAGAAATTTTTTGGCCAGGATTTTAGAACATGCCAAATTTTGAGTATGCCTAATCTCCAATTATTTTAGCTATGTATAATGGAGGCATAGCTGGGCCTGCATTGGGCTGACTTGAAATAATTGCATCTGAAACAATCAAGTCTTTAAAAACAAAATGGAAGTCAGCAATGAAATCCTCAGTTGAAAGGTCAGATAAGTGAAGCTCTTACAATCACAGCAAGAGATCTACAGACTGTTGGGCAATAGTGAGAACATGAAAGAGAAATTTAGAGGTTCTGAGAGAAGCCTGGGATACCTCCTTTGGCACAGATTTCTGCTGCTAAGATAATGGGATCAGAGCAGCAGCTTCAGAGAAACTGTTATACCCAGTAATCATGGATATTCAGGGGAAAAAAGGGATAAGCAAGAAGCCGTTTGCTGAACACAGCTCTGAATTTGTCTCTGAACATCAAGAAGCAGAGAAATCTCCTCCACAGCTCAGAACAGCCAGAAAAAGAAATGAGTTTGAAGAAAAGGCGGAGGGGCTTGAAAGCATTTTAGGATTTTACTTGCCCTTACAGTGTTAACACCTAAGAGAGAGAGTTGCCACAATGCTTCCGTGCTGGATTGCCTTGCAGAAACAGAGAGAAATGAAAAAGAGATGAATAAGCAGAATTACTATTTATCTTCTTACTGACTGATATCTTTTGTCTTCCTTGCTACAGTTTCTTCTTAACAGCGGAATGAAATCTAGTCAGAAATTCTCAAAATCATTCACATGGCACCAAGGGCCACACTTGAGTAAATCGTTACACTACCACGTGATATGAGAGCTAGTATTAGTCTGTAAAATGTGTTTTACAAGTTCTGAAAACCAGACCAAAATTCTCTTGCATTTAAAAAAAAAAAACAAACCAACAAAACCCCACAAACAAACAAACAACCCCACCCAAAACAAAACAAACAAACAAACAACTAACAAAAGTAGTGGAAACAATAAAAAGAACTCAGTCCTGAGATATAGAGTAATCAGTTTAGAAATAAATTCAATTGGAATTTTCTTATTTCTTATAAGACAAGTTTCACCTGCAACTTTACTTTTAAGATTTTGGGGCTTTTGTTTTTATTGAAACTCAACACACTTATTGGACTAGTATTCACAAGCTGCCTGCACAAATTTATGACAACTCAACTGTACAGGGAAATAAGAGCAAGGCAGAAGTGCAACTGTTCAAAAAGAGTGGGGAGAGAAATAAAAAAAATATGTGCTTATTTCTTATTCAGCATTCTCAGCATTAAACTTCCTCATAAAAAACATCTCTCCTTACAAATGCAAAAGGAACACAGCAAGATAAACTCTGCAGACAGAACCTTTAGAACAATATGTAAAATCAGTCTTCATAATTTATATACTCACTGTATCAGCACAGAAGAAGGTTATCTAAGCAATCTGAGAATTAATTCCAGAAGATTTAACAAAGTTGTTTCTGTAAAAAACTGCAAGGAAAATTTTTAACAGATCCACACTCCTATGTCATTTCTTCCCAGGGATTCTCAGACTGTAAAACTGTAAACTGGCAAGTACTTCTCATCCTTTTGTCAAAGAAAGATTATTAACAAGTGGAAAAAAGAAAAAGCAAACATATTTTAATATTTTATTATTTTCACTTGCAGTCAAGTTCAGATAGCAGTTATCACAACCAGCTGATTTAGCAATCCAGACAATTAAATAATATACTTCAAGACATTAAAATTTATTATTTCTTATTTTAAACTTTTATTTCTGGCTTTTTTCCCCCTTACGGTTCAAAAATAATAATATGCTAAAAATAGTGATATTTCCTTTCTTTCTTATGAAAAATAAAGTTATCAAAACAATTACCTGATTCTATGAGGCAGTTCATGAAAACCAAAGATGCCAAGGCTAATGATAATGTAACAAAATTCAGTAGCAAAATTGCTATTGAGAAATTATTACATGAATATATCTTTGAAAGGAGTAAACACAGTTTTCTCAGATGAATAAAATTTTCAAGTTGCAGTTTTTTTCATCTCTGATTTGTCCTTCTGGAAATTGTTCATAATTTCACGAAAATCATATCCTTTTATAAAATGCTTCAAGAGCTTAGAGCAACATTTGCATGTTCTATTTAATTCTCTGATTTCCTCAAAGCTATTTCTGTTGAGGTAAATTACATTTCTAGTGAACCACACAGGCTTAGTCTTCACGATCTTTAAGCTTTTTCAATAATGTAACGCTTTGAATGACATACTTGAAAAAATATTAGAACAGGGTGCCATAAGAAATTTCATTCCATGTGAAGAAACAATAAGACAATGTGGATTTTTTTTGGCTCTGCTCCTGAACAGCATTTATGTCAGTATTTAATACTACATTGCTAACCCAAAGTGGGATTGAAAACCCTACTGTTATGGAAATTGGCATTAAATTTTCCACTTCTTTTCTGAGAAAGTCTTATCAAACAAAAAGAAATGGCACATAAGGCAGATATCTTTATTTCCCCTCTTGCTTGAATATGACAATCCAAAGGCAAAAACTCCCACTGTGCCCTGAATATAACTGCTTATCAACAACTCCAAAAACAAACCATGTCTATAGATAGAAAAGATGTTCACAGAATCTCAAATTCCACTGGATACTAAAAAATGTAATGAAATAGAATCTAAGAACCCTGATTATGAAATGAACCTTATTTTGCTGGTTCTTGCACAAGAAACAATCAAGCTGGACAACACAGACTTTCAAGTGAATGTTCACATTGTGGTGGTTCCTGCACGTTGTACTCACAGCTCCATCCTGCCCTTACAGGAACACTGGAGATGGTGTAACAACATGGTAGAGCACACCTGTATCTTGTGAATCAATCTACCATGAAACCTACTTGCTGGATTTAATTCAATGCTGCTCTAGGCTATATTGAAGAGCATTTTTTTCAATAATGTGTAGCATAAGAACTGGGAAGAACAGACTTGGCTTTGAATCCCCTTCTTTCCTCATCCCTTTGTTGCACCAAGTGCAGCCAAGCTGTTTGTTTGAACCCCAAGCCCTTTGGACAGTCTCAGCTCGACAAACAGATATGATATATGGGCACTCACACTCCTTCTCATCTGTTGCTATGGCATTTTGCCTGCTCACAAGGTGATTGGACAATTTTGCAATGAAAGTCAGCACCAAAGATCAAAAGCTCTCCTGTGGAACAGTGCTGCCTCTGCCATCTGTTTTTCATGATGCTTGACAGGTACTGGGAAGAATGGATGAGAAGGCAATACCATGTCATGCTTTTACCTATTTTTCCTCACTAGCCGACATTTTGTCCCACCTTTCTTCCATCTGCTACTTGAAAAAATGCAGAGGAAAAAAAACAAACTTCAAAACAGAAGGAAAAAAGCAGTCATCCTGTAACTGAAGTAATTCATAGAAGTTGCTAAACAGAGGCTAGCAGATATCATCGCACATGTAACATCTGCCAGCATGCTTGGGAAGCAATAAAACCCCCCCCCAAAAAATACCACAAAGCTTAAGAGTTACCAGCAATAGATGGTGAGTTGTGCACTGATACTGTGTTGTTAACACATACGAAAAAATGTTAAATAGTCATGCATTAAAAAAAATCACTTATAACCAAAAGCAATATTTCTGAAAGAAAAGCATTGGGGGAAAAGTAGAAAAGATGCTGCAACTTCTTAAAATCAGATTTCCTGGAAGACTGGGTTGAAATACTTTTAAATAATTTTTAAAACCACCAAATCAATAGCAACAGATTAAACTAAATTAAATGTCAATTTACTGAGAATGTGTAACTTTAAATTCGGGTATATAAGCATTTGTCAAATGTTTGCTCCTTATCCATTACTATAAAAAGATGGAAGAATGATACTGCCTCTCATTAAAAGATGGAAAGTGGGTTGTCTAAACTGCAACAAGTTTTGTAACATTCTAGTTTTCATTTCCTACAGGGTAGGACAAATATCCATAGATTTCTTTTCCTGTCTCACAGCTCTTACTGTAGTCTGCTATATTAAAGACAAATAAGTATGAGCATTTGTATAATGTCTCATTTGTTTGTATATAAGAATATTACAAAGAAATCCAATTCAATTTGGAAGGCCTTCAACAACAGCCTTTCTGAGAACACTCTAAACCACAACTGATGAAGATTTCCTATTCATCATTCCTGACCCTTGCAGGTTTCCAAATGTTCTCTCTGTAGGGACTGCAATGAAGATACAAATATTTTTCTCACCACAGGCAGTCCCATGATTCCACCTCCCCAGGTGAGAGTGTTCTTATGTTACTGAAGGATTTGCCTGCAAATCAGAGTAGAGAGGCATTTCTTGGGTTCAGATGAACTCTTACCCCAATGCAGCAACTCCCAGCACTGTTCCAGACAACAGCTGTTATGATGAAGCTCATATAGATATCCTTCCAAAGAACAGCCTCATTTCTAAATTATTTACACAGGTTATTTTTTTCTCCCCATGCTGATATGCATTTGAATTGCTTTGCTCTCATTTATAGCAGTACACATTATGGCCGAGATTTTAAAAGCCATGAATTCCTCAGGTGCCTTTTGAGATCTAAATGTAATCTCTAAGTTTATGCTCATTTGTATGGGATTTGCAAAGGAAGAGGCTCTTTCATTCTAGCAGGCATCTTATGCAAATTATTTTTTGTTATCAGATGCCTATCTTTCAGTATCATCATTAATTAGCAGACTGGATGCTGTGAAGACTGTGTGCAGTTGGTAATTATAATGGGCAAAGAGGAAAACAGGCTTTCTTTGCCATAAAAGCAGCAGACATTATATAATCTATACATTTACTGCAAAATATTTCTGGTGGCACAATATCTTATATTAATATGATAATGGATATAGACAGGAAATTTGATTAGTATTCTCACACGAAAAACTGTAGTACATTTTATATTAAACTGATGTCATAGAATGTTTGGCAATATACACTGAGGAATGCAAACATTAGCCACAGTGTGACCTAAACTGTGAAAAATTTGTTATGTTTTTACCAATGATTACAAGAGCAGATTCCTAAGGCTTCTTTGAAGCAAGGATCCCTTTTCCTTGTCTTTTTTGTTTGTTTTTCAGCAGGTCCAGGAACAAAATGAATGAAAAAAACTACTTGCAATAAAAGTACAGCTTCTCAACATCACATGTGTGCCCTCCTCACTTTGGGATTTGTTTTCAAAATAAAATCTGGCAATGTGCCCATTGGTTAAATAATAAAAATGCTAATAATCACATAGCTCACAGTGCCCACAATTCAAAGAAGAGTGCTTCAGAGAATATTTAACCAGGTTAAAAAGCTTAATCTTGTAAGAGTAATTGCTACATAGGAGATTTGCTGATTCCAGCACGGAAAGGTGAATGTCTTTGTTTTGTCACTTGGACCTCATTTACATAAAGAAATGGAGAAAGAACAGAAGAAAGAAAAGCCTTCCTGTGGGCTGCAGCTGATGCAGGTGTCAGGTGTCAGATTAGCACCCTCCCTGAGATTATGCAGTGTTAACAGGTATCCACTGGCTGTCGGTGCTAGCTGGGATTTGAAGGAAAAGCCATTCCTTACATCACGAAAGCTGCAAAGCCTGCAGGAGAGCACATCCAGTCTCGTATTCCTCCCTCTGCTTTACTGCTCTTGTTGGCTTAAGGAGACCATGGACCCTTCATCCTTTCTAAACAATTACTTATCTGCTCCAACTCATGGTGTGTTTCAGAGAATTGTTTCTGGGGTTTTCTGTCTCTATTCCTGACATGCATCATTTAAGCTTGTTCCAGTTACTGATCCAGTCTATCCTTTCTCCTTTCTTTGAAGCTTTAAATCTTGCTACTACAGCTCTGAAATGTTCTCACTTCATACTTTTTGGCAATCATGATTTTCATTCATAATCCTGAGTATGCATATTTTAACAGCGAATTTTCAACTCAAACTCCAATCCCAAGAAAATACAACACAATTAAAGAAATACATCAGGCATATGGTACAGGTTTAGTCAGTTACAGCCAGTGTACCCAGCCTTGGAAAGTAGGAGTCAGTATCAATAACACACACAAGGCCTCAACATCTATGAAAATGAAAGGGAACAGCTCTTTTGTTAGAGAGGTCTTAGCAGATAAATACCAAATTTGGCAGTGATATGAACTTAAATGAAGACTTTGATAAAGCATTTAGTAAAGACAAATCCAAGAAAAACAGGCAGTGGTTAAGGTGGGGGAGGGGAAAGCAGAATAAAAGCAGTAAAATAATTGGGTCATGTAAAAGTCTTAACAGTTTTACTCTGTTAAAGTATCTCTGCTAAATCAAACAGCATTTCCTTGGCATATTGCATTAGCCCTGACAGATGGATGTAAGAAGACATTCAGAAACTAAGCCTTGCTCTACATGACAGTACAAAACTGATAATATAATCAATACAGCTTCAGGGTACATGAAATTATCTGAGCATATTACTTAAAAGTGACTTCACACATGGAAGTGTGTCAGGGAGACAAGGAGAAAAGGAGTGTGACATACATGCCTGCAGATATAGGCTGCTACACATCCTGCAGAAAGCAGACAAATTGAGAATTAATCTGAATTCCAAGTAATCTAGAAAATTAGATTTTTCTAGAGAAACAATTTACTGATGCCAACATCAGCTAACATATACATGAACAATTTGAAATATCTATGAAAAGACACACTATTACCATTTCTTTTTCCTGAGCCAAGTAATGTGATTTAGAAATGCTTAAAGTTTTCCCATTAATCTTGATGCAGGAAAAGAGAAAACATAAACCCTTGTTTTATAGTGGTTTGTAGTTAAACTCTGAGAGATTACAACATTCACATGCTTATACTTTGCCCCAGCACTTCTGAGTCATCACTCTTATTTTTGTACCAAGAGTCAAATTTTCCCTTTTCCCTCCATACTTGACAGCAAAGGTTTTCCACCTCTTCAACCACATGAGCTGAGTTTTCATCATGTAGCACTTCTTTATAGAGTTCATTGATGTGGCAGTGACTGTGTAAAACAAGCCACACACGTGAATAGGTGTGGGTGTGACTCCATCTGAACCGCCTCTGCCCCTAAGGAGGGCAGTGTCCAACTCTCATCATTCACAGCCAGTTGGCCACTACCCCTCTGTTTCAAACAAAAAGCAACAGGCCAGCTGGAAGGCTCTCAGGCTTGGGATCCAGCTTCCTGGCTGGCAAAAGGACACACATGTAGCTTATATTTTGGATGGAGGCATTCTCCAACCCTCTTGTTGGAACAGTGATGCATTAACATATTCCAGATTTGCTGGAGAAAAGAGCAGGAGCATGGCTCTCTGTATGTTAGCAATTGACCCTTCAACTGGGAGAGCAAATCCAGAGCTCTGGTCACTGAGCCAAGCCTAATTCTGCACTGCTACTGTCTCCTCTTATTCTGAAAAATTACACTGAAAGTAAGTCATATTCAAATGTCTGCATAGACTTCAGATGTGCTGTAAAATCCTGCTAAGTGGTCTTGCTCATGGCTATGTTTGTGTCTCAGTCTTCCAGTGGTGACATTTACAGCAACTGATAAACAATCACAAATTAGAAGAGGCATCTCCTACCAATCACTGATTTTCCCATGGGCAACACTGACAGTGCAGTAAGCCTTAATTCACTCTCTGTTTCTTTTTCGTTTGTTTTTGTTTCCACACAGAGCACGCTAATTTACTACACCAGAGCTGAAAAATCTGTTTGCAGGTGCCACAAACACAGCAGGGATGTCAGGAGAGAGCCTGGAGGTCAAAGGAGGTGTACTGCTCTCCACAATGTACCAGGCAGCAAGTGGAGGAGATAGATCAGCCCTTTACAGATGTTTTAGTGCTAAACAAAATGCAAAACCAGAAACTCTACTTCAAATAAATGTGAACTGTCAGGGATGATGGGCTGGATAAAGCAAAAGCCTTTCTTTCCATCTATAAACTTGGTGGTAATCACAACAAGGGGAAAAATAAAAGCTGTAGGCAATGCTTGTGTGCTATGTGGCTCATTCATAAAAATGGATTCCTGTGCCAGTCACCTCAAGAAATGCACTTTCTCTTGCTCATATTCTTTCTTGACAGATGACATAGAATAGTTTCAGGAATTAAATGTGAAACTTAATTCTGAGGAATCAATTACTAACTCAGAGTGGCAATGTTGCAAAAAAACTGGAAGAAAATTCCCTTTCCCAGAAAAAAATGTACGTACCTAATATTTCATTGTTCAACAAACTTGAAACTTTTTGATTATTTAGAAAATCCTAAAATCTGCATGAGAATTGATATTTTTGTGAACCAATAATACCAATGTATTAAATATTTGCATACTTATAGTGCAGTTACTGAACTACACTGAAAAATGAAAAATCCATTCAAGATCTATTATTTGCTGGTTGAGAACCTTATCTTTGTTAAAACAGTAAACCAGTGAAGTGGATGATCTAGCCATAAAAAAATATGGAAGTTTCACCTGCCTTAGATATGCATTTGGCATTGATCTTAGAGGTTATAAAAAGTTATTTCAGCTTTCTCCCTTCTCTGCTTTCTTCAGCACAAATCATTTCATTTTAAGAACTTCACCACACAGGATAGAATAATGACATTTCTATGAGAAGATAAATAAAACTCAAATGAATATAAATGTTGCTGCACTCACTTTGATTGTCACAGGCACTAAAATAATAATCAGGTTATATTTAAGAATAGATGACAACAAACTCTGCTAATTTATGGGGGGAAAATGCATATTCAGGCAGGAGAAATTAAAAGTTAGTATAAACTTTTATTAGATTAAGCATTAGATTAAGTTATTTGGAGTCTGTGTATGCAGGCTGCCATAGCTATTGTATCATGAGGACGAACATCTGAGTGCTAATGGATACCAACATTAGCATTGAAAAAGAGTGAGAAGCACACATAAGGAGCTCCATAAATTTGTTATAAAAGCCATTACTAAATGTTATTTAGCATTTGCTCCTGAGGCATAGTGCTACAATAAATTAATAGTGTTATGGTTTCTATTCAACAGATCGCCCTAAAGTATTACATAAAAGATTAAAAACCACACTATAGTAACAATGGCAATCACTTTTAATCACATCAGGAACAACAATCTGTGCTTAATGTCTTTATTTTGTACCTTAAGACCCTAAATTATAACCCAAAGCATAGTCTGAACATCTTGTTATTTCTTGGGTTAGCATCAACATATGTGAATAGCTGCAGAGAGGTCTATATATAATAATTGGAGGGTAATAAACATGTAAATATTAAGAGAGGTCTGACACAGCATAGAAGTCCTCAATATAACATATTCTGATCTGTTAAAGACAACTTCAGTCATTAACTTCAGTCATGTGGCACTGTGCTCTTTAGGGTCACCAAGCCAACTTTCAGGAAAGGACTCTCCCATGGGAGGGGGAAAAGGTTTTCTGTATTGATTTGTGTCCCTTGCTGGTGGTGTTCACCATTGTGGGCATGACTAAAGAACTTGCAAACCTTCTAAGGCATTTGGAGGGATAAGGAAAGAGGGCAGCAATATCCAGGAATTAGACTCTGAAACATTCAGGCAATCTCAGTGAAATCACATCGCTTCTCCTCAGTTCCAGTTTAGTGATGCTTTTACTTCACAAGTACCCCTGACAGAGCTGTTGGGGATTCACAAGGAAAGCCTCTTCAGTCAGTCCACCTCCCACTGTCTTGCTGCGTGCCAGGGCCATGCCAGCAGAGTTTTCCCTTTAGAATGCATTCCTTCCAAAACGTGTGCCCTGCTGTGTTTCCAGCTCCAAAGCTACTTGGATTAATAAAGAACTATCCCCTCCTCTCCTCAGCATCAGCACTGGGGTGCTGGTCTATCAGTCACTGCTCCCTGCTGACTAAAATACCAGTGGTTTGCCAGTCTCACTGGAATTACTGTAAGTGCCCCACCAGAAAGAACAAAATAAATAGAAAAAAAAACCCCAAAGAAACAAATAAATGAAAATTTTTTTGCAATAGGAATATACATAGTAACAAAATTATTAGTTTTATAGAGATTTTGTACAAAAATTTAATTAAAATGTATTTGTTTCACAAGTAATTTAATCAGCTTTCTGTTAGCTAGGATTTCATTCCCAAGCAAGACCTTCATCAGGAACCCTGCTGTCACAAAACGTAGTGGCAACCTGGGGACAAATCTGTCCTTTCCAGTGTTGCTGCCCTTTTACAGATTTCCTATGATGTTTAGACCACATTCTCATCCATATCTTAAATTAGGAATTATGCCACAGAGCCTGAGAATTGCTGGCATTTCTATGGCACAAATAAGCAAAGTCTGATCAGACCTACGGGGATCAGAGACACTCCAGGTACTGTTTAAAATGTTAACAAAGTATTAACGCCTTAAAAAAAAAAATTAAAAAAATAATCTGAAGTGCTTCCACAATGTCCAGTATAATTTCTGTGCATAAATTTTATTTCAGTCTAAAACCCAGACTGACACTGAAATTTGCAGCTTCCTCTCCTCTAGTGGACGTAAATTGGTTGTGATTTCTTGAGTCACCCTCAGCTTTCCTTGGGCACAGACACAACAGCAATCAAATGGCTCCAAGCTTAGCCCAGGTGTGGACCTGGCTCCCTCCAGCTGCAGGATTGCAGGATCCCATGACAGCTGCTCTCCATCCTGCCTGTGCCCCTCTCCAACACCTGCCCATGCATCAACATCTGCATCCAACACATCTACACTTCATTTTGAACATAATTTCAGGCTTTTTCACTCTCAGCTGAGTAATATCTTCCTTTTACACCATGCACCATGGTGCACTGCATGAGATTCACTTTTTAATATCACCTAAAAATATTTTGGTCTTTCAAATTCTAATTATAGGGATTCATATCCCCCAGGTATAAACACATTGATGATCCTTAATAAATGTGTGCTATTCCAGTAGTAGAAGTTATAAATTGAGTTAAGGTGCCTTTGAGCTAAGACGTGGGTAATACTGAATGCCCAGTTCCTACTGAGTGTAAATCTCATCTGGCCCGTTACATAATAGAAATTTAATTTTTCTCCAATTTATTTCAAACTCGTTCTCAAAGTAATGAAGTTTTCTCTGTAAAGTCATTCAATCAATTCAACTTCTGTTCACCCTCAAGCAGACAGTCACAATCACACATGAGAAAAAGAAATCCCTTTTTCTTACGGTTCTGATGTTTTCATTTTACTCATTGATGGAATTATTCTGGATAGAGTGTCATGCTTTAGTTTAGATTCCACTCCTCTGGAAAATTCCAGTCATAGATTTTTTACTTTATTTAGGAAAAAGCAATTAAAATGCATGTTATTTAACCTTAATAACAAACAACTGTTTGACCTGAAGTCATATTTCAGTCCCCCGAGAGCTAAACAGAAGGATATATTTTGTGGGATTGAACCATAGCCCATGTCAGGTGATCTGAGAGCAAATAAAAGCCAAGAACCCTGAGGTTATCACTAACCTTCAGATCTTCTTCTTATTTAGACATATATCTGATTTTAGGGGATGGGAAAGTAATTTAGGTCTCGAGAGGCTGCTATTTAATTAGTTTTTAATCCATTTCTACACCCAATGCCTCAGAGGATGATTTCATCTTTAAATACATCTAATTGGATGTATTTTAATTGAGAAAGCCTACAACATGCATAATAGAACTGCCAGGAGTTAAAGTACATTTTTTTATTTTAATGTGTTTATATTTAATCTAAAATTGAGTAAACAGGGTTTCACTCTCTGCTGGAGTAAACAGGTGAAACCCAATTAACTTCAAAGGGACTGTTCCCAGTGTGCAGCATATGTGAAAGTCGTGGATGATTAGAGTCTAAGGACACCTGCAAAGTGTCATTATGATGTCAGTGAAATGAAAATATTTCACACTCCTTCTGCAACACCTCTGAAAAGCTCAGGTTGATTGTGGGAGGGGAAGGATAATTGCTTTGCTGTTCTTTCATTTGACTGAATCACTAATCTTAAATTATTAATCTTGAATTAGAACATTAAACTTTGATAAAAATATATATTTATTTCAGCAGCAGAAATAAACTGCTTTGATAAATAGCATTCCTCCACGCTGTTAATTCTATGTGAAAGCTTTTCAGAATACTGGTAACAGTAAATATTGGAAATGAAACTGAGCTTCTGCAATTTTACACAACTTTTTTTTATTTTTTGACATGGAAGGACATTGCACGCACTCAAGTGCACGCAATTTTTGGAATTTTTATGTACCAATTAAACTTCTCAAATGCAGAAACCCTTTTAGTTGATAGAATGTACATTGCAGAAGTTCAGTTTCACTTTCACTATCAGGACCAGCATATTCTGACATAATGGAAGTAAACAGCCACTTTTCCATCTGAGACATGTGAATATTTTAATTTAATTTCCTGATCATATTGGCTTTTTTTGATTATGTGCTTTGATTTTTCATTTTCGCACATAATTATACAACCAAGTTTGGAATAAAATTTAATTGCATATCAATTTTTCTGCTGCCAATAAGCTTTGCAAAATTATTGACAAAACTGAGATGCTTTATGACTTTGTGACAAACTGAGACCAAGGACTATGCACACACTGCAGCACAGAAACATGGCAGAGATCCCTGAGCAAGCCTTTATGTCTACACAGCACATCCAAAAGGCAACATAGCTACCTTAGCATGGTTTTGGTTATTTTGTAATGATCTCCTGCAGTGTGTATAGAAAGGCTCAGACAACTGTCCAAGTGCTAGACAAGGTCCTAAAGTGTTTCTGATTCCCTTTTATGCACAGGAAAACACTATAAGCCTAATATGAATATGAATATTAGTATTGCATATTGAATATTAGTATTGCATGCAACTAATATGAATATTATCAAAGCATGAAGATATCACATCAAAACCCACTGCCAACACACAGTAATTGTCCCATGGGGAAATTCTTTCCCCAGATTTCGGATATACCTGCTGCCCTGCCAGCTGAGAGCATCTGCCCCAGCTCTGAGTCCAGGCTGCCCCAGGGATGCTCTGAGTCCAGGCTGTCCCAAGCACAGAAAGCAGTACAACCACAGCAGCTTCGGGTGTCAGTGCTGGCTGCTTCAGACTCAGGCCAGGAGAGCCAGCTCTGCCAAAAGCCACGCAGGCAGCCTGAGAGACCATCCTTGTGCATGGCAGGAATGAGCTGCTCAGTGAGCACCAACATGATCATGTCTTGGTCAGAAAAGAAGTCTCCCACAGAGAAAACAGATTGAAGATCAAGTGCAGCTACAGAGACGTCTCTAGACTCTTATTACATCTAACATTAACACAGGCATTTTTAAATATAAACCACAATCCACAGCACAACATAGCTTCAGATGCTCTAAAGAAGCTTTTTCATCAGAAATTGGCAACTCCAGTAATTACAGTGTAATGTGCTGGTTGGCATAAAGGAACAGCAGAGGCAACCCTTACTCACCTCCCTGAAGGACAATTATTATTGTACAAATACCTGTGTCTGGCAAGAAGTGCAGTTGTTGTGCACTGGCACTGAGTTCACTTTAAACTCCAATTTAAGGGCCAAAAGGAGACAAATTCTCAAAAGACAAAAGAATGAAACACCAGTTACTGGCAGCAGATTAGTGAAGAACTTTTGAAGAGCTTTGAAGAACAGAATATGAAAATCTTACCTGAACAAGAATTAGGGTGAAAATGGCCCTGATAAGGACACCTGAAACTCCTCTAAGTACCTCAACAAATATGAAATNAAAGTTTGAACTATACAGAGTAAAGCTGGACAAGTGCTATGCACAGAAACATAACATTGCTGGATTTTTGAACAGTGGCAGTTGTGAACATGTTTCAGTCACTTTTCTTCTGCTGAGTATCCTTGAATCCTCTGATTGGATTTGCTAGATTTCTAGAAATGTCACTGAATAAATCAGAATACCGGCCACAAAATTAACTGCCAGTAATGATACTGCAGATACTGCTTGTAGCAAAATAGACAGATGGTCAGTTAATCTTAGGCCTTGGCAAAAACCTAAAGGGAATATTACTAAATAATAAAATAAATGAGCATATCAAATCCAGCCCTAGTTTGATTGTGAAAATTAAGCTCTATTCATGTTATTCTTAACCAAATATCACGAGTATATTACATCCTGGTTTTTATGAGTATATAAGATTCTCTTGGGAAGAATTTTCTCAAGAATCAAATTGTTCATATTGCTCCAGTAGTAATTGCAAAGTAGTACTGATAAAAATATGGAAAATAGGGAGATACTTGACAGGAAGTCACCTCTTAAATTTAAAATGTTCTCTAAAAATTTACTGACATGCTATAAACTGTCAAATTAGACTTAATTTAATTTCTAAGAAGACTTGAGAAAAAAAAGGGATCTGATATATCGAATATAAAATGTTTGTAAAAACTGGAAACAAAGTGGTGTTTTTATGCTCTCTCAATTCATGGAAATGTTGATTAAAAATACTGGGAAATATCACAATGCAAAAAATTATGCAAGTTTGAAAATGAAAATTAAGTGTTTTTATCCCCTCTCACACTGAAAACAGGGAAAAGCCTGGAACACAGAGTTTACAGTACTGGCTTGGATAACTGTCCAGCCATATTTACCAGAAACTTTGTGTGTTATTTTTCTTAATTTGATGAAAAACATTCTGTGAAACAGAATATGGGAAATAAGATTTCTACCTGGACCAATTCACAGAAATCAAATGCATAATCTCTGTCCTATCCTACTATAAATGAAAACATGCACCAACAGGCTTTAAGCTGATGAAATTCTTAAACTCACCTGTTTTCTTAAATTCTGGACCCCTTCCTACAGATTTAAATTCAACCAGTGGCTGCTGCAGTTGTGTGTTTGTCATGGGATGTTACCATTCAGCCAGATTTATGCATCAAGCAAAAGAGGTGGAGTAGTTTAATCACTTGTTCTGGCATGCAAGAGATTAATATTAATTACAGGCTTCCAAGTATCATTTAGCTTCTTGGCTTTCCTGGTGCTGATCACTTTGTAGCACGTTTGTGCAAGGAGCTTGTTTTACATTTATTTACAGCACGTGAAACCCTGGAAACATGTCTTGTGTGTTTTAAATCACAAGCCACATGATCTGTGGAATGCATAAAACATAAAGTTAGAATCTATTTTCCACTAAAATGTGCCCTTTAATATAGTCTCAGTATAGGCACATCTTACTTAAAGTCTATGCACAGAACAATGTGGAAGTCTAGAATTAACAAGGAGTTAATTAAAGTGCCAAAGTAAATCCATCTAAGAGACAGAAGACTAAATATCCTAAATTAACTTAAGATTTATAAGCAGTTCTTTGCCATTACCCTTTCAAAGCCTGAAGACACAAGTTAATGCCTGAATCTGCAAATTGGGTAGAGTATACCAATCTCTCTTCCAAAGTGACTATTCTATCAGAGACTGAGAAAAAGGTAATCAGACAAAATCAGCTCTTTCAGCTTCTCCAAAACCAGGGCACAAATAAGGTTTGGTCTGTTTAAGTAGACACAGCAACAGAATACTAATTTCAGAGTGGACCCATTTCAGAGCAGCAGCATTTCTGCAATTCATTTTCTAGGGAGTCAGAAACTACAACAATTAACATGACAAAAGAAGAATGAAGACCTGTTCCCAGATTTTGATCCATAGTTTATCAGCAGACAACCAGGAAAAAAACTTATCTCCTCACTTTCTTTTGGACTTGTAGAGAAATACTTACATCCTGATGGAAATAATCTACTTGCCCTTGCACTTGGGAGTGAGTCACTGTTAGAATGTTATAGGAAAATAGTTGTATAGAACAAACTACAGCTTTTTAATTGCTTTTGGGGAAACATCTGAGATTTTGCTGTCTGTGAGGAAATCAACCAAGTAAAGATCTTACCAATTTAACTCAACACAAACATTGTGGTTTTCTGATATGAAAAAAATTCTAAAAGAAAACAGTACTTTGGAATGGGAGAAGAAAATTAGATGCACCAGGGAAATTAGATGCATTAGGGCAAAATTAATTTTGGGATTAGGAAAGAAAGTGAATAAAACTAAAAATACAAGTTCATTTTATTCTGAAAAGCATGTGCTATGCAAATACTCATATGTCATAGCTGAAGGAAGGAACTTCTCAGTATCATACAAGTTTAGGCAGTACAGAATTAAACACCCAATCCCAGATAATGAAGGCTTAAAAAAATATTTTAGGAGAAAAGTTTCTAGTGCTGTATTAAAAAATTTCAGAATATGTAGCAACAAAATCCAATGAGAAAACACTTCATGCCATAAATAAAAGACTAAAGAAGTTGGCCTTTCATACAGCTGAAATGTCAGCCAGAAAAAAAGGAAGAAAAAAATAGTATTATAAACGGGGACTATACACCAAATCTGGGGGTATTGATGAGGTATGCAAATCACTTTTTGAGACACTGCAGGGTGAAGAACTTGGACCTTGTGCAATAAAGGAAAATGTTCTCTATTACAGTATGAATAAGAAGATAGAGGAAGTATTACCAGGTATCATAATTTTAGGTTAGCACAGAGAAGATTGAAGTGACACAGCAAAATTGAAGGGGAAAATGAGATCTCTACCACTGATAGGAAAACTAACAACGAGGTTTAAATTGCAGCAAGAAAGGTACAAGACAGGCATCAGGAAAAGCCTTCTCAAAGTACAGAGAGGCAAGGAATGGAATAGATGAAGTTTGTAGAATTTCTTACACTGAAGGCTTTTATGGGTAGATTCAGTCATTACTGACAGACATTTGTAGGCACATTTCATGGTGGACTCGAGTGGGATTTCTTATCACCTTGAAATCTGACAGCTCTGTTTCTTTCTAGTTGCCCAGTAATTACCATCAGAATAAATTATTCTACTCTGCAAGCTAAGCAGATACTTTAAGTCAATAGCATAACATTTTAAAAGTCTTGCTGTTCATATATAAATAAAACTATATATTCATTTGTGTGTCCATATACAAATACATACATTCACCTCCATGGAAATAAGATGGACTCCAGCTAGGGTTATTAGAACTAATCCTTGTCAACCTCACTGCTCTCCTGTAAATTCCAGATTACTTTCCTGAGTTAAAGAGCATATGCTGAGGTGAAGCACTGATAAATTCTTTTTTTAAATTAAATTACAGCATAGACTCGTCACAGGAAGTTCTCTTCTTTGTTGTTCACTAATCACTAGTATTGGGAAAAAAAACCCTGATGAAGTAATACAATAAATGCCTCCTCAAAAATGCTGGCACTTAATGTGGATTTTCACTTTTTCTTTTCTTCAACAATGCATACAGCAAAAAAATTTTACTCTTTTATAATTATAGCACCTTAGAATGTGCATTTGTAGAGATGGCAAGGTAAAAATGCAGTTTATGAATTATTTAGACTGTTTGGAGCCATAAAAAAATCCATTTGATTTAATTTCTTAATCAATATAAAAGAAATAATGCAACTACCAGCAACACCTGGCTCAATAGTGTTTAAAATAGTCTGTAAAGGAGCTGCACTGAGCACATGAACTTCACTTCTGCCAGCATGAGTTGTGGCTACAAGGACAGCACTGAATTGTTTAAAGCATATCTTTATTGTTTAATGTAAAGGGAACCCCAAACATCTATCTTAAATGTAGGGGTACACCAGTCTGGCATCTCTCCTGACCATGCCAGCTTTGCAAGCTCTATGATGCCGCCCTTACTATGAGTTTCTCACCTCTGCCTAGTGTTGCCTCTATGGCTTTGGCAGAGTATCAGGTGGTGGCTGCATCCCTCTGCCCTTGCAGAGTCCATCCCTCTCACTGAGCAATCCCAGCTCCACTGGGAGTGGTGGGAGAGAATAGCAGTGGGTGCTTCTCAAATGCAGATCTCTGTTACTCTGGGCACTGACACTGAGATTTAACAGCTGGCACAAGAGCCTTGAAGAGACGTTCTTACCAAGAAACTTCTTCCTTTCTAGCCAGTGCAAGAAAAACTCAAAAGCATTGAGGCTAGTTTTTGCCCTCTTTCTTCACATTAATTTTCCTTCCTTGCAGCTGTCTTTCCCAGAGGATAATCCATAGTGATTCTGTGCCTACCACTGACTGACTTCACACAACAGGCATTCCCTACTCTACAACAAAATTCGGATTTGAGTTTTCCAGGAGGAATCCTCGGTGACTGGTACTTAAACAATCAGTTTAATGAAACAATGTCTCAAGCAACTCTTCTTCCTCTAAAACCAGCAGTATAAATATTTGGAAAACTTGGTGGGTGTTCTGAATGTAGAAGAATACTGTGGGAAGAGAAAGACTGAGAGAAACTGGCAAAGATGATTAATAAAAGTTTATGAAATAAATAATGCCTGAGGCCTAGCTGCTGCAAAGATAAATTGCCCCTAGAGGAGACAGATTCTAGTTATGGAGAAATGAGCTATCACTTTTGGATAGCTTAATTTATAAAAGAAACAAACTTCTGAGCCTAGAATTATTTATAGAGAGATATTACAAGAAATATGTCCGAGCTGTTAATAATCATGAAAGAGAACAAGGAGGTATAATGGTCAGTTATCTATCAAGAGATAAAGGGAGATGAAATATATCTTTTTTTTTGAAAAAAAAAAATCACCAGATTTTCACACACTAGTTATACAAAAAGAATTTCAAAGCTTGGAATATTGATTCTCTTAGAATTGGTCACATTATCATATTCATTCCTGATAGCAGTATGTCATTTTTGAAAGAATGCTGCAGTATGTAGTAGAACAATGTCAATGAGATCTGAGAAAATTACCTGAAATGCACATTTTCAAAGGCTGTTGGTAATAATAAGATACTCTCCTAGTCAAAGTAAAACCTGAAAGCAGCATGCTGTGGAACAGGCACGATGCTATAATCTATAAAGCATCTCAGTGAAAGGTGTCCCTTGCTCTTTAACATGAAACAGCTCTGCCAGACGCAGGGAGGAGACACAGTGCACTCAGCAATGCCAAGAACCTCTCACATACCAAAACACTGCTGGCCTCATTTTCTTTTACATGAGAAACAAAGCCCAGGATATTCAGACACCTTCTCTGGAGCACTGCACAGCCTCCAAAGCCCTGGGTTCTTTCTCCTCAACATGTCCAAAGTGAAGTTGCAATTTGATAGTGAGATGGGGTTGTCTTTGCATGTGTATATTTCATTTTGTTGCACGGATACCTACGGACAGAGAGTTTATTAAAAGAATACATAATAACCATAATAGGCCAACACTTTTTTGGGGACTCAAGCCTCTCCAGCAGCATGGTCAAGTGCTGCCTGGATGGTAAGAAGAGTCACCATTGCAGTGCTCCAGCTGGATCAGGACAAACCTTCACCACATCAGCTCTTCTGGCTGTGTGAGCGTTTTGTCATGGAGGGTCATCTGATCAAAAACCACAAACAGCTCCTACTAAACGCCCCAGGCCATCAGTCACCACAACTTTCCTTCCCTGCTCCTCAACCCCCTCCTTTCCAAGAAGGTCGTACTGCCAAGGATAATGGGGATAAATTTCCTCCAAGAAACCAGGCATTTGGCCCTTCTCTCCCTGTGCCTGGCCAAGGCTGAGTTGGGCAGGGTGGGACACCCTGGGGCTGTGCAGGGCTCTCACAGCCTATACTCTGTACCTACACAGCTGAACACACCATGTGAATAAAAAATGCATTCAACTCCTTAGTCTGTTGCATTTTGGAGCATTTAATTTCTTAATACATTAAAAATAAAACAATGAGTAGCTGACAAGTTATTTTAGCATAATTGCCTAAGGTTATTACCATTCTGTCTGACAAAATTAGGGAAAAGTGTAATCATTGCTGAAGGGCAAAAGCAGTCAAATTACAGAAAGCTGGCGATAGCAAGTTAGTTCATGATAAAAATGTTAAACCTGAATTATTTTCCAATACTCTTTCCCCAATATTCATGATGAATTTCAAAACATAATGTGCCAGTATCTGTCCATGTGAAAACATAAAGATTGGGAACACAATACCAGAACACAGATGTCATGGTAGAGGACTTCACTGACCTTTAAGTAATAAAAGCATAGCCTTTTACTTTAATAGACTTTGGCATTATTATAATTCTGTCCTGGTTAACCACAAAATGTGAGTTATTACATATTTTATCCAGGTCAGCTGTGTTAGGATCAGGATTTTAAAACATCCACAGAGAACTTCAGTAGATTACACAGGATTTGATAGCTCTGAACAGCAAAAATAATTATTGAGTCCTTTGAAAGGACTTGTGAATGCTAAGTGTAAATGCAATGATTATATTAAAGTCAAAGAATAGAAAAAGATTTGAGGATTATTTTTTGAGCTCCTTGAAGTAAATTTTCTTTTCACTTTGAAAGCAAGATGACTAGATTAAGACACATCACAGATAAAAAATACCTTGCCAAGCAGGCAGCCTCCAACCAGTCACTTCTGCATTGCACATTCTTGCATTGTATTAAAAAGCAGCTGCAAACACACATGCTAAGGGAATCACAGCCACAATCTTTAGCATATTAATATGCCTTGTGTGATGCATTAGGAAGGCAAAAGTTCAACTCTCAGTCAGATCAAACACATTCTTGTTATTTACAGTTCCTGGTGTGACCATTTGCCACACCAAACAGCCCCACTGGTAGTAGCCCTCCCAGTGATTAGAAAATTGAAGTAACTTTTAATCTTGACTCCCACCCTACCAAGGGTTGCATTTATGGCTTGCTTAGATTAGCCTGCTGTGCAGCATCACAACCCAGCACCACCTCTGTCACCTCTGCCAAACTGCTGCCACAGAGTGCTGAGAAACACCCTTGTTAACTGATGCAGGAAGGAAGCATGGAAAAAAAACCCATTCTGATACAGAAAAAATCCATCCAGCACATATCTTTTGCTTCTGGAAAGTAAACACCACCATGTTCACATGGATGAGAGAATCCTTTTAGAGTGAGTGCAGGGAAGCTAAGCAATAAAACAGGATTTGGCACTTTGCTTTTCTGAAAACCCTGTATTTCCCACTAAATCAACACAGCTAGTGAATGCACAAGTCACACATGTTATTAGGAATATCTCAGCCTGGGTCAGTCAACTCATATTAAAGATGAGGTGAGGAGAAGTGCTGACATAGGTAGCAGATTGAGAAGCCTGGGTAGTATTGCAAACTCTGGTTGTGATGCACCTAAGTTGTCACTATGACAAACACCATACACACAGCAAAATAATCCTCTCTTTGCAACAACAGCTCCTTCTGGATGAGGCCTGGTTTGTTAACTGCTTATCATCCATTTGGGCTGCATTCCTGCCTCCTCCTGAAGGCAGAAGTACTGGAATTGTTCCACTAGAAAATTGCTGCAAAAGCTGTTGGTTAAGCACAAGTGTTTCTAATAGAGTTAAAAGCAGGATTCAGTAAAGATTTCATATCACAGCTTAAAAATCAAGGCTGTGCAGCAAAACTATCTGGACAAAAGTGTCATAAATTATACATAAACTATCTGTCTGACAGAAAACCCCAAACCAACAATAAACAATCATTTATGGTAAGTGCTTCCTACTTAAAATGTTATCTATTACCTATGTGATTTTACAGCCTGCAAATGCTTCTTATTTACCTCCAGTATTTCAATATTCCTTTCAATAATCTTTTTAAAATACCAAAAAGGAAACAAAGTGCAGTAAATTTGAATTAATGAGCAGGAGAGTGTAGAATGCTTATCAAGCTGCATAGCATTGCCCTTTCAGAAGCAATCCTGCATCACAGCATACTGTACACAGCCATAGAAGTCTTTGTTGCACATAAGATCTTTTACTTGCATTGCTGTCTGCACACATTCTGTCCTTGGTGCATGAGACCCAGTGAAAGGAGAAAAACCTCTGAAAAACTTCAGGTTAGTAACATTGTACATTTAGTCCTAAAATTCTTATACTGCAGGTATGTAAAAGACCCATCTTCCTGCTCTCTTTCCACATTGACAGGATCTATATGGAAAACTCTCCTAATCTTCACACCCAGTCTAGGTAAAGCCATGCTATAGATGTCACTTTCATTCAACCTCTCACACTTTAAATGTTTGCCCAGAATACATCTCATGTTTTATTCCTATAATAACCTTTCTTTTTTTGGCAGATACATGCAATGATTCTACTGCATTTTTCAGTATCCAACAGTGAGAGTTAAGCCACAAAGACCAGACCTTGAATCATATCTGGTGTCATTGCCTCCCTCAACATCTCCATCTTTTTCTTCAGACTCTCTTCACACCACAGTTATTTTCATTAAGTTCTGAAAAAAACCTGCTTGAATTCCAGTCTACTCTTGAGGGTAATGTCAGAAATAATGTCAATGATCACCAAAATCAATGAAAAGGTATTAGAAAAATTATCCCTCATTAAGAGGTCACTGTAAGGGATGGGAAAATGAAGTTACAATGGCAATATTGAAAAACTGTCTGTTAGAAAGAATATTACACCAGTGTACAAATACCAATATATAGCTTTATCTCCCCACACCTTTTTATCTGTTGTCTCTCATCTTTTACTTCAAACCCTTGGGAACAGAACTTGCATATGCAGTAGAGAATGTGGAAAAGGACACCCATATTCACTAATGTTAAGATATAAGCATAATCAGCAAATGCTCAGGGAACATTTTCCTGATACGAACATGCAAGAGGGTGTCCCAAGAAACCCCCACTTCAGCAAAGCAACTAAAAAGAAACAAAAATCTTCCAGTTCATACTGATAACTGATTCACAACTGGAAGGAAAAAAGGAGGGTTTGAAACTTATTTTCCTTATCATCAGGGCACACAAAGTAGACACAGAACAGTCCTGCATTAAAAAAAAATTAAAACTGTACTTATTATGGGACAAGGAATTTGATCACTGGCAAAATAAGAAGTGGTTCAAGGCAAGACTGCTCAAATTAAAAATAAATTTAAAAAAAAAAGGAAACAAACTATAAAAAGCTTAACAATAAGATTATATTTTTTTGGCCATTATAGAAGGTGGAAACAATTACTGCCATATTGGAAATTTATTTAAGACTTCCAGTTCCTTAAACAATTTCTCTTTGATAATAAAGCCCAACTGTTTTTGCATAGGGATGTGGTATTTTACTAACAAAGTTGGTGTGTAACAGGAAATTACTACTGCAGTGACAAGACTTAATACACATTACAAGAGAATTTCAAACACTGAACAAAATATCAAGTTTTGATAACTGTCTTCCCAAAAAGATTGTTAATGCCATCACTTCTGCATAAAAATAAACTGCCTGTAAAATCCCTGGTTTACTTCATTTGGTAGGCTGAGAAATCCATCAGCACAGCATGCCAGCATCATTGAAAATTAATGTACCATATATTAAAGTGAGAGACCACAATATGTTAAAATTTAATTAAATGGCATATTTCTAGTGAATCCAAACAAAGAGCTATCTTTTATTTTGCAGTCACTGACAGGAGAACACTCAGACATGCATGTGAAAACGCATAACAAAGCAACAAACAACATATGTTGTCTTTAAATTAGCTCATTATCTCCCCAGATGATAAACTAATTTCTTTCTCTGGCACAGAAGAGTCAAATAGCTGGATGTGAACTCTCTTCTTTATTCAGCATTTTCCATGGGTTACCCTGGAATGGTCCCCACTTATTTAGCTGTCCTTATGTATGAATTCCATGGTGTTTAATCCCTCCTTAGATTGTTGGAAATGTTTATTGGGGTAGAGTTCAGAGCTTCAGAGTCCAGTTCAGAGACCCTATGTTCAACTAATGCCTGAATACTTTGAATGTGAAAAAAGAATTCATGTTGAAGAAATAATTTTGTATCCCAAAGCTTTCTGTGTATTCTCTCTTTCATTGAAATTATTGAATGTACCAAGATTAGATTTGCAGAACAGAGAGCAAAGAACCGTGGAAAATGAGTTTCTTGGTTTATGTGTTTAACAAATCCAAATGTGTTTTCATACACTGCAGGCCCTCATCATAGATGAATATTGCACAAAAATGAACCTGAAATAGAGTTCTACTCACACTTTGCTGTCAGTCACCTTCAGACTGGCTTGGTCTTACTTCTCCATCTCTTTTACTCCCTAAATGAAATTTTGAGGAAATTACGTTAATATAGTAACTCTGAAGTGTTATACAACAGAACTGAGACAAAATTAGGTTTCTACAGTCCCTGTTATCAACCACAGGCATTTTTGGAACATCAAAGTTATAAAAGTTTCAGTATTTAAAATTATTGCTGCAATCATTTGTTTACATGTGGTGTCACATATTCCAAAATTTTCTGATTGGAAAAAAGGACAAAGTTCTCCTTTTGTCCACAGGGGTAAGACTAATGCACATAGAAAACCTTTGAACTATGAACAAGTGGATGAGCTTTCCCTAATGCAGGTTATCACTGTGTAATGGCCATGACCTCCAGATATAAAATACAATTCCTTCAATAACTGCATTAATTGTGCCTTAAGATGCCTAGAATGAATTTTTTTAGTTGTCTCTTAGAAGAAAAGAATTAAGATGCTTTCAAATAAAATACTTTTCCATATTCCCACATGAAAATCCAAAGTCCTGCCAGAAAATACCCTTAATATCTCTCTATCTTCCAAGCAACCTATTTGGAAAGATTACAGCTTTCCTTAGCATTACTTGGTATAATCAGAAACCCTTTGGGCTCAATTCTTGTCTCCTAACGAGAAATGGAGCATGATAACACTGAATGCATGAGTTAAAGATATATTAGTTAAATACGTTTTATTAGTAAATAATATTTGTGACAACATTACATTTTATGCATGATAGTTACAGAATTAATTATTCCCTTCAATTTCCAATGCATGTCTCTAAATTAAATTAGAGGGAAGCCTCAGAAAATGTGAACTGACCCCATTTCATTGATTTTGTTGGTTAATGTTCAAATCCAGTACCCAAGTATCAGGTCAGTTAGTCTGCCATCCCTACTGGTGAAACAATAAAAACGTTTATAGGACTATACCAAAGATAACATGAATTCCTCCTTCACCTTATTGTCTCATCCAAGTGATGTTTGGCTCTGCTGAACAAGATGGTTTTTGAAACAATTACAGGTTGATACATTCTTGTGAAATTCCTGCCTTTTTAGACACATTAGTTTGTTTTTCCTCAGAGATTTCAATTTAGCATGACTGAAACAAGTAAATAAAATAAATTGACATGATAATATTGAAAAATAGCATTTCTACTTGCAAATTAAGAAAAGAAACTATGCAGTTTTACTGTGCCACAATTAAACCATCAATAATGTTAAAATATTCCTATGCTATGTCTGGATTTAAAAAAAAAATCCTAACAAATTTTAACCAGTTATAGACACCATACTAAAATATTATGAATTTCTAGTGAAAAACCATAATAAAGGGAAAAAAAGCACCTGAAAATTGAACGTCAGTGTTATTGAAATAATTTTAATTTAGAAATGTGTCTCTGCCAAGAGCTTCATCTTTCAGAAACATGCATTAGTATTTCAATTGCTTTAGCTTTCTTGTGTTCTACATTAAAATACAGTGGCAGAAGAGCAGAAGGGTCAAGGTGTTCCCATTTTTATATTTAAATTATACTCAACTTTACAGCTGCACCAATGGCTTTTATACTCCAATGAGCATCAGGCTTCTGTTTGTAACATATCAGGTGTAGGGGAAATGATAAAAGGGACTGAAAATTTTAGTTACATCAACATATGTTGTTTAGTCAAAAATATATTATGCTGCCGTAATATAAAAAATGTCACTGAAGAGCCTTTACATAACTCCTCAAAAGTCCACAGCCTGTCTTTGCACTTGTAGCTGAAAAATCTCAAAATAAAATGTAAACTTCTGTTTCCTGTTAGAATCTTTTTCAGCTTGATTTTTAGCCTTAAAGGATAAGAAGCCACATTTTAAAATCTCAGATGAGGATTCTCCTGTCCTCTTTGTATTTTGCTCAAGCAAAAGTCTGCTGATTTTATTCTGTTTCAGTCTTTACTCTGTTTCTATATTTCTTCCTTTTAATTGTAAAAACGTGTCACATCTTTAGGACATGTTCTAACCTACATTACTTACTCATTCCAAAGTGTCTATGCATTTCATTTTCCAGAGTAAATACAAAATAAAATTAACAGCACTGACACACACAAAAAAGTTCTGCTTTTTTGTAATTTTACTTCTCATCCACATCACCTGTTGTGGCAGCAGGTGATCAAACAATTGTAATGCACAAGTACCAGATTCCCTAATGTGGCTTCCTGGAGATCACTAATGATAATATTTTATCCTGGTGGCACAAAGGTAAAAGAGCAATGGCAGAAATCTGCTCTACCTGCTCTACCTGGAAGACATTCATATACATGCAGGCACTCCTACATTCTTCATGCTACTGCTAATCAGCTATTTATTTGAATTTTTAATCACACATTTAGTTAAATTGCTAGTACACATTGCTTTTTGAAAGCAGAGTATAAATTTTAACGTAAAAATTCTAATAAATATTTATTGGAGGCATTTTTTACACCTCATACAAGATACATCTTGTATCGGTACTCCATTCACTAGATCCATATTAGATTTTTTAATCCAGGTTACATTATCATTTAACATCAAAAATATTAAATTTTAATATTTGTTTAACATTTTTCTGAATGTTTCCTCAATCTCTTTTGTTAAGCTAGATGAGATTAATCTGTATTTAACCTTCTATATGACCATAAGAATTTTTTAAGTTTTCTGTTGGAAAACAGAAAAATAGCAGGTTGGCCTGTGCAACAATCAAAATAAGGTTTGGGGCTTGTGTAGGCACCTGAAGAAAACAGATATATCTTTAAGTGTGTTTAGGTCCCAGCAGTTCCTATTTTGCTCCCCTGTTACAAATGTTTTGTAAAATTTTGATCATTCAAATTCAGTATCTAGAGACAATAGAAATACAGATTACAAAGTTCAGTGAAGTTCTACCTGCCAGCTTTTTCACATGCTAGGTAGAATACAAATACAAAGAAAATTACATAAACACTGTTTTTCATGGGATGGTGTGTGTAGCTGCAAAGGATTCCAATCCAAAGAGATTATCTTTTGTTCTTGAATTAGGTATGAAAATGTGCTGGCACACCTCAACCATAGAGAAATAATGAACCTTCACAAAATGGAGCTTTGTTCAGAGAGAGAAGGTTTTGTGGTCATAACAGTAATTTATTCAGAGCCAGAACTAATTTTCGTCTTGATTGTTCTCTCTCTTCGTTTTTCTTTTAACTTTGCCATTGGAAATGGCAAATGTTTTGAAGGTTCATTGTCACTTTTAGGGGATATTCAAGTTCATATACTTCAGATTAGATTTATTGCCTTCTTTTTTATGTTTCTGTGAACATGTGTTCTAACTAAAAAGAAAAAAACAACAAAAAGCATTTGTAACCCAACTAATAACATAACCAGGAAATATGTGACCCTGTTTATTTATTAAAAAAACTTAGAAACATTGTTTTCAATTGATTAAATTCAATCTGCAATAGATATTTATAGTTGATCATATTGCAGGTAGTATCTACCCCACTTAATTTTTATATGAATAGATTTTAGGATGGTTGTTACCTCAACCAAATCTTCTGTCATTAAGTGTAAAATGCTGGACAATGTCATTAGTGCAATTAATTAAGCAGCTAATGCATTTTGAGGAGAATATTCAATTATACCTCACTGGAATTGCATACCATGAGTGTCATAACCAGGTCAGTTTGAAATGCTTGTATCTATCATTACAACATCATTCAGAGCAACAGAGCCTGAACTAAATCATCCAGTGACTATTCAGCCACTAATTTCCTATTTCAGCCTTGTCTGACATATATATGAATATTATTTCTCAATTTCCTCCCTGAACACGCATCCCATGTGAACATTAAAAGCAGACATGGTACAGTGGTTGGCTTGCAATAAAAAATGTGGCTACATTTCAATGCAATCTTTGCCAAGAGAGAACTAGTACATGGAACTATCTAAAGGTGGAAAACTTTATCCAATACTTCATATCAGTTCAAAGGCAAGCAGGTTAGTTGAATGTGCTCATCAAAACTACTTCAAGACAGGATATTATTGCTCTATCCTATTGCATAAATCTATGAGACTTGAAATGTTTATTTCACACCTTTTCCAGAAATTATTAGAAACCATAAGAAGTCAGAAATCACAAGATTTTTAAACAGCCTGAAGATCAAAGTGGTTGAAGACTGATCATGCAGATTTCAATAGGTGCAAAGACATGGCAATATTTCTTACTTTCCCCAGCTATTTCTAGAATATTGCCAGCCAAAATTTGTTTTTACTTTTTCGCTTACATTTCAATACCATGAAAGATTGAGATTAATTGATGTGCCAAATCTGAATTTACCCTTTCAAAAGTATGGTTAAATTATACTGGAATTCCAGTGACCTCTATATTTATCAGCTTCCTCTGCACTCAGTATGCAGATCAGCATACCATGTACTTAAGGCTTCTACAATCAGAATTACTAGGAGATCTTTAATTAAAATGTGATCTCATGATTCCTATGGTTGTCATGGCAACTCAGGCTAAATAAAATAATCTGAGTGATACTACATCAGCAGTCTTTGTTGTTTGTAATGTAGGATTATGATTGCAATCACTAAACTAACAACTGTGCTTACTTTATTAGCATGATTTATTTCTTCTGGGAATACAGCCTTGGGGACACATTTTAGGCTGCTTATGCTCCAAGCAGACAGAATTCATTAAATCCAGTCATAGATGTCAAATGTGTTCCTGCCATGTAACTGACCTCAAGATACTGAGTCTGCTGGGCTTCTGACAACAGAAGAGTATATTTTTAGTGTGATTCTGATATTCTATGTCCTCCTGCATATTTGAAAAGAACTGAGTATCATGGCAAGCATCTTTTATAAAAGTTATAATAAAAAATTAATGGCAATCCTTAAAAAATAGACCACATAAATGTTAGATGTATGATTTTGTGTGTTACCATGCCACTCCATTGTGCCTTTGACATTGGGTGACAATTTAACAGTTCACTTCCACACAAGAGACTTAAAAATAGAGATGAAGCTGTATAGATATCACAGAATTTGACTTCATTCATTATCCAGTGAGAAATTAAATGGCAGCTTCTGTGAATAATAAACAGATATGCATGACATGTAACTTAGTGATGGAGGAAAAGTGCAGATCAAACTCACTGCTTTATACTTAAGTTACATAATTAGCAGCTCACAGCAGGGCAGATGAACAAGAAGGATGAAGCTGCACCATAACATCCAAAATTAAAGCCTGAGCTGTTCTTAGCCTTATGCTTTCTCAGAAGCATAGTTGCTTCTCTTGGATTCAAAGAAATGTGAATTCTCTCCAAAGCTATAACTAAAACCACCATTACAGATATTGTTAGCAATGACATAGGTTACATTTTCTCCTAAGGTTCAATCTATGGTTTGCTGTTCTTTAACCCTGAAGAATCTTATAGGTTGTCCTAATATACACACAAATATAAATAGTGCAGGTCACTCTGTCAGCAGCCACCAAATCATAAAGAACAGTATTCATAATTGAGAAAACAAAACATTGCAGGTGAGTTCCAAAACACTGCCTGTGCTTTAAACAACTTTTGATATGTGACAGCATATTTGTCACTAAAGTAGCACTGCACATAGTCAAAACTAGTACACAATTTTTTTATCACCAATAATGTTACTTCTTGGTGATCACTCAATGATGGATGTCTTAGTTTGGTTTTGCTGGTTGGTTACCAAAATGATTGCTCTTGTGCTGGTGCAAAGTGCGGGCAACTAAAGCCCATGAGAATTAGAATAGTGAAAGTTCAAACATAGAAACTTCAGAAAATTTTGCTTATAGAGATTTCTGCCATCTTTTAAACGGGAAAATTTATCTTGCTGGAAAAATTCTTAAGACAAAGAATTACTTACTAAGACAAATGGTGCTTTTCCATTTCTCTCAAGATCTCTCAAATACATAGACATTTTTTGATCTCATTAATACTAAAAATTCCACAGCAAGGCCTCTGGGTGAAACCAATTAAAAACCCCCTTCAGCTCCTGAGAATGATTGGAACTTTGCTTAATTCTTCTCAGATTAATGTGCTTTCATTGCTCATTTCTTCCCACAAAACAAAAGAAAATCCTGTTTATAGAATGCTATCAGGATTTTATAGACTCATACATAGCAGGAGGCAATAAATATTCTGTACATTATGAATTGGATGGAGATGGTAAATATGTGGTGCTGGATGGAGGCTTCATATCAGGTCACCAAAGCAACCACCAAGTGTCTCAAAAAAACTCGTATTTACAATCAGAATTATTGCCTACTCAAACACTTTGAAGACAAGTTCGTGTGGTAAATTAATACTTATCACCACATACTGTTTATTCAGTATATTTAATTAAACCATTGCATAATTTGAATATCAATCAAATCTACCACTTTTGGCTCTGAGCTTCAAATTGAATTATTTTGCACAAGAAAATCTGCAAAAATTTTTTTGCAAGAAACGCAAGTGCTCCAGACATGAGAGGCAAAGAATGAAATTTAATTTCTTCATCCATTTTAGAGGCAAGTAGAAAGTTTAACTAAATTGCAGGGGGACTATGATTTTGCAAAATTATTCCAACGCCAGGATTTGAAAATTCACTCAAGCTCACACAGAGTCAGAATGCAGCTTTTACTTAAATACAGCTATATTTTTTCATGTCAAGACCAAAGATAATTCAGTGCCCCATTTTTGCTGATATTTGTTATCTGCATGCTGTGGTCAGGTAAGCTTAGAAATTCCAGTTGGGGTTCACTTCTGATCAAACATCAAAGGAACTGTGGTTATGCACAGCACTTCTGATTTTTTATATTCACAGGTCATTTGCTTGCTTGTTGTTGTGACAGCACAGGGTTGGTGGCAGTCTGCCCTTCACTTGAACGTATCCAGTGTTTATTAACATCAGCCTGAATGAGGGAAGTCGGGGTGAGTGGGACATGAAGATTCACATCCTCTCCAGAAGGAAGCAGTATATTGCAAAAAGCATATCAAATATGTAGAAAATCCTAATATTAAGACTTCAACAAGAAAAAGCTACATTCAATGGAATTTTTTCCAGAGTAGAATCAAAATGCAGCTCCTGGCAAACAATATTTATTTAAAAAAAAAAAAAAGAGAGAGAGAGGGAGAGAACATTTTTGTAAATGTCACCATATATATTTTTAGATACCTATTAGTACCAATTAAATGAAATTACAAGGTATTAAGTCAAGTGAGATTTTCCTGCTATTCTATTCATTTGCAATGTTATCTCCTCTGTAGTTGATTCAACTACAATCAATCCAAACTGTATTTAAAGCACGAGCAAATGGCTGTTCTCTCACTGTGTTTCTGAATTGCTTGGATTATGCACATCCCATGTTTTGAAAAAGCATTCACACAGAAACATCACATTAACACAAATAATGCATTAACTGAGGTGTTGCCACCTCTTCCCACTGACACAAAAGTACCATGCAGGAAATTTTTTTCAGTAGGAAGTACACTCACCAGCTCTAAATAGCTAACTTAGAGAGTTCAGGAATTTAAAAAATCTACTTACTATTTTAGTCTAGCTAGTCAGCTAGATTTTACATTTGTCATTGTTGGATTGGAAATACCTAAGCAGACCAAAATGTAAACATAGGTATGTCTCTGCAAACACATTCTTTTGGTTTCCAAGAACTGTCAAGAAAAGTGTATTTTGAAAATGGATCCTTCTCTTCTGTTTTATGAGATTTTTTATGATTATTTGAATCCACTGAAAACATGGATGGTTGACAAAAATGCAGATAAAGGAATTACAGACAGATAGGATTCCCATGCTGCTGTAACCTTGATGCAATCCATCAAGATCTGACCATTGCATCAAATCCTTTAACTTCTTCCAATGCTGCAGGAACAGACAGGGCAGCCAAAGAAGAAACAAAATTGATGCACAGCATGGTCTGCACAGCTCATAACTTGGAATATCTGAAGAAACTACTCCACTGTGTTTATAGAAAGAGGACAAAAAGAATTAAATGGAAAAATTCTAACCCTGAAAAACTAGTCTCTTATGGAAGGTATAGACTTGCATCTAAGGGTGGAGGAAAATAAACTATGAAGTTTTGTACGTATAAGATCTAAAATGGAAATTATAAGTATGAAATTAAAATGAGTATATTATGCTTTGGAGGCAAGAAGAGAAGCAGAGAGTTCAAAAAGACCAGTTAATGGATATTTAGACCTACTTCTCCAATGCTGATTTTGGACATCCAGTGTACATCTCCAAAGAAATGCAAACAGAAGTCAATTCATGCTCTTCTGAGATAAAAGGGAGCTTTGCCAATGAGATGAAGCCCACAGCCAGCAGAAAAATCAAATATTTACAGAGAAAGGCTTAAACAGCTCCACCACAGCCAGCTTCAGTAGGAGTAACTTAATTGATGTTAATAGTGCTTTAGCTGACAACTCAGTAAACTCTGACATGAAACTGTATCATCTGTGTGTGTTTGAGGATTTCAACATTTTCCTTCTATCCCATTTAGCTGTTCATATTTCTGCTGTGAATATTACTCTCTAAATCTCTTCAAATCTGTGACATCTTTTTTGCATAATAGATTAAAAGCCAATTGTAATGTGATAAGACCTTTTCTTTTCCTTTGACAAAAAGAAACTTAGGAATCTGTCAATGTTAGGTAAAACCTTTTGTTCCTTGAGACTGCGGTAGACAAATTGCCTACTGGGGAAAAAAAAAAAATAAAAAAAAAATTACCTGCTTCTCACCAGGCTTCTCATTCTGAATGTATTTTAAATTCTTACTGACAGGTGACCTCATCAATGTTCACTGTAAGAATGCCACTCAGTCTCATTAAAAAAAATGAAAGGGAAAAAACCAATACTGTCTTCACACTTTCTTTAGTCAATGATTTTCAGAAGCTAAGTCTCCAGGCTTACTTTTCTCCCCTCTTTCTGACAAATAGCTTAAAAGTATTCAAGGAAAAGTGTCCAAATACCCTAAAGTTAAGCTGGGATATACTTGGACATTGAATGAGCTGGTACAAAACAAACTACATTGAGAGCTGGTTTGGGTTTGTTTTTCAGTGTGAGTAGCACTTACGATCAAGCCATATGAGAAGGCAGAACTGGATATTTTGGCTTCATAGAGGGCAGCAGATGTCCTCTGACAGATACTGAATTACGTTTGAGCTGGAGACAAATAGATGTTCCAAACCAGTGCTTAGCTGATTTATCAGACAATATAAAGAATGCATTATAATTTTCACCATGTCTAATGTGTAGCTGTGTCAGTATTCCAAAGTCACAAGAGTTCTTATCTTTTAAAATTCTTATTTATTTATTTGGAGTAGTTTTAGAAGCATCTTCTAAAGCAGAAGTCTTGTTTGTCAGTGCTGACCTCAACACATGAAAAAGGAAACAACCTCACAACCTTACTGAAACCATGACTGAATATATCTAATGACTCAGAAAAACAGAATATAAATTAGAAATTGAAAAGATGCAGGAACAATTTAACTGTATACAAGTAAAAGGCAACAGTCCTAACATTTTTATAAGTTTTAAGAAACACTCCTTATGTCTCTGTCCTAAAAGCTTGGCCATTCTCACATACCACAGCTTGCAAGGATTTAAGAATTTTATTCTGCTTATGAAAATCTCTGCATGAATGTGATAAAACACAACTCTGCAATAGAACTCTGCATTATGGCAGAGTCCTGCTTCAGCACCGACTCATTATTAAACAGCTGCCTTAGAAATGAGTTAACTATGTTTTTTATTGTCTCCACTTTGCCTTTTTTGGGGGTAGTAAATATAGGAAGGTTAATTCCCATACAGAATTGTTAAGTGGGCTATGTTTTGTTAAAATCCTGCTCCCTTGACCATCCCAACACGTGCATAATTCACTCTCCAGCTTTAGCTCTTGCTTTGAGTTTAGAGTTCAAACTTAGTTACAATGAAGAATTTCAGTCAGAAGTTTATTTCTCTATAAAATAATTTAACTTCTGTTTAATTGAGGGTGTAGAATAGATGTCATCAAATTCATTTAGTTAAGAGCAGAATACAAGGAAAGAAATTGATTTGACAAGCTAATGGTTTTCTCAGAAACATTTACAGCTGCTCTTAACGCCCTTTTGTCACTGATCTTTTATTTGAATCTCCCTAGGTGAGGAAGAGGCTGTCTGGATATTTCAAACTAGATATGGCTTATGATTTTCTTCTGTAAACTCAATGGGTCCATTTCTGTAAAGGCTGTCACACATCTAGTTCACCATAATTATGTTGACAAAAATAGTTCCTTCAACATTTAAGCCTGTTTTAAAAAGAGCAATAATTTTAACAAATGGGTTCTGCAATGCTTCATACAATTCTGAAGCTATTTCAGTCTGCATGTCTAATGCAGAGGTGATGTATCCCTGAAGCAGGTTTGCTAGGTGTAAGGCAGTGCATGTCATGGGAAGAGAAATAAGCAAAGAATTCATTCTACACCACAGCCAGTGGCACTGTTGGCGTGGCTGATGGTTCAAAAGTACATTCTGCTTGTTATTATTTCATGTTTACTGGAATTTTTATGATTCTGCTTTGTTGTACAGTTATAGACAAATTTCACAGGTATCTTGCAACTTCCCAAGGGTATTAATCTAGCTGTCTGCTGCTTGTTCCCTTCAAAAGACCTTTAAACTAATATTAACATTGCAATAACAGAGGGGCAGAATTCCCCTCTCTGCAGACACCTGCCTTGCCTCACTCGAGGCCACCACTTTTGTGATGATTACTGCAGTCTCAGACATTAAAAAAACAAGAGGTTTGGAAATGGCAAACTCAGACTGGGGTTTCATGGCCCGGTATAATTTCAGTATAATCCAGTGCAGCAAACTGATGTAAAACTTACTCTTATTTCTATTCTGGGACTGGGCACTCCCAGTGCATGAGTTTCAACCTGTAAATAAGAATTAAGGATTCACTGCAACAGAAAGGGGAGTTGTGATCCTACAGTGACCTGCCTTAGGCATTCACCTGTGGTGGAAGGTGAGTGGGAACCTTTCTCCAATGTCCTCAAGAGTAGATGTGAGTCTGCACTCCTTCACAATAAATAGATAAAGCAATGGTAAGAATGTGTATGTAGTATTTCTCCAATAGCAGCAAAATTCACAGTCCACAGTTCCTGCCCCCAAATTTTGCTACGCTATTTCGACTTATAGATTCGCTGCTGTTACATGTAACCTGAATTCTGTTACAGAAAAAAAAAAAAAAAAAAAAAAAAAAAAAAAAAAAAAAAAAAAAAAAAAAAAATCAACTATACATTCACACACAGCTGCTGAAATTTCTCAGTTGATAGGTGCTTTAAAATATTCCCTTATTTCCATACAACTCTGAAATAGAAAAATCCTCAAAATTAATAATTCATTCTAGAATGACACCAGCTTGATTATAAAATACAAATTTTCTTCTGCCTAAACACAGTGACTCCTGGGGAGTGTTATGCACTTTTGGATTAATGTCAATTCTTTACCTCTTCCTGACTCTGACTTTTCCCTTTGTCCTGGAGCTGTACCTGCCTGTCAAAGTACTGAGCTCTAGCTTCTAACACCACCTCCTGCTTGTTTGATTTATGCTATTTTCTTCTCTTATACCTGGTAATAAATCTTTGCAAAGAACAGTACTCTAGCCACTGACCAAAATTGCCACCTTCTTCATAATCACATTTATTTAGTTTCTAAGATAAGATCTGGGCCACACAACAAAGGATAAAGGGGCCTTTAAGCAAAATACTAAGACAAGTCTTCTCTTAAATAATTCCAATATTTATGTCAGGTAGCTGAGGGCAATAAAAAAATAAATCCTAAATTACCACAACCTATTTATGTTGTGCTTTAGTTGGGACAGCTGTCAATCCTCCATCCAAATCACAGACTATTATTTAAAAGTGACACTACTTCCCAGTTGAACCAAAAGTTGTAAAATCAGGAAAATAATTGCATTTTATCATAGGCCAAATTTAGAAAAAACAGGAGGAATACCTAGGGGAGTGCAGTCACAGTCTGAGACTTAGAAATCTCTGTCTCAAGAGAGAGAGATTTTCCCCTTCCCTTCCAACACCAGAGTGTGAGTTAGGAGAGGATTGACAAAAATGAAATAAATTTTGGATTATTTTTGGGTTTAATTGATATTCTGCAATATAATTATCCCATTTTCAAAGGGCACTCTCTTAATTATTTTTGTTTCTTTTAGTACGACTCATTCCAGAGTTATATTGCAGTGCATAAGATGGAAACACCAGAGTGTTTCCAAAATGTAGTGCACTGCCAGGTGGATGTGCTGGAACATTCTCATTGCACAAGGGCAGCAAAACACTTTATTCTGCCTAATTGCAAATGTGCAGAGGCAGGGTATAACGTTTCTAATCCTCCATAATACAGTATTATTTCAAGAAAGATGATCATGTTTGAACATAATGTGGCTGTATCCAGCACGATGCCACTGTATCACACATTCATTCACTTGGATCTGCTTTATGGATTTTCACTGCTTCTCTACTGCTGTAATACAGTTTTTTAGACCCTTGCCAAATATTTTCCTGCAACATCTTGAGAAGTGTTTGGTGTAATACTGCAGTTTCAGAGACAGCAGCAGATGAGACAAAACCCTGAGGGTAATCCAGCATGGCTTTCCATAGGTTTGGATTGCAAAGTTAAAGTTCTTGCTGTTTTTATGACAGTAATATTTCTCATTAAGTAGCCAGTCAGTCGATGAAATCACTGCAAAAGTGCATTTTTTGTATGAAATTCTATTATTTTAAAATTCCTGATTATCTAGGAAAGAGCTACTGCTATTGACTACAAAAATGTATGGCTCATTGCAAAGGCCTGTACTGTTACAGGCAGTAAACTGCAGAGGATTATACATACACTTGCAAACAGAAAGAACAAATACTATTGTTTTAAGAGACCGTAGAAATATCTCAGTACATAACTCTACCACGTTCATTTGACAGATGCTTGTTTTGGGATCTGGAACTGCACACATCCTCCTGCGAGTGGTGGCCAAACATCTTTGTCCCCTTCAGGACACTATTTAAAATAGGCAGTTTAATTACTGTCTGCATTGACTGGTTTTCTGCAGGGTAGATGCACTCTGCAGTTGGTTTAGGAATACTGAGCCTTTGGCAAAGAGGAAGCATAAAAATATCTTTGGAATCTTGCCCCTGGAATGTATTTCTAGATACCTGAAGCAGACAACTGACAGCTTTATCAAAACTTGGGAATTTGCCATGATCTAAGTATTGGAATTACTGAGGCTGTCCCTAAAATGCCTATGATGGGTATATAAAAAATAGGAGAACAGAAATTCAGCCAGGCACTCATTTCTTTTGAAGGTAAATTCTTCAATAAATGTCAACATATTAAAGTTGTCAAGTGTGTTAGAGGACACCTTTCAGGGAGTTACTACGATGTGCTTTACATGCACTGATGGCTTTCTTCTCTTAAGTTCTTCATCACTGAAAGGAAATATTTTTTGCATTCATTGCTTGCTAGAATTGCAGAAAGAATGATTTCCTAAAATTTAACCAAGAATTTGCTCACAACAGAGCCTCTACCCACCTCAGCTTCCCCCTGAGCAGTGTGGAGGTAAATTATAAGGCCCACACTGCAAAGTGCCAACACTTCATTAACCACTCAGGGCCAGCTCCACCAAGTTTACCCCATGGGTGGGGTTCATAGCTGTGAAATCTTACACACAGTCATGCTGACAGGGCTCATTAGCTCCCCTGAGCACCACAGCACAGCAAACACTCAGCATCTGCACCCAGATGGCCCAAGCTGGACTCCAGCAAGGCTGTTCTCAAATCACTTTCCCAGCCAACAGGTTCCAGGTCAATTCTTCATAAGGTTTCTTCACATCCACTCAGCACATTCAGGAGGTACCTCCCCCATCCTGCACTCCCTGTGCAGCAGGCTGGTTTCTGGTTTTCTAACACCAATTCCAGCATCCAGCAGATGCTGTGAATTAAACCAATAATGATGAGAGCAAGAAGCTTCTCACATCAGCTTGTGATCCCTGGTTGGAATCCCCATTGTTATCAAAAGTCTGGTGTACTTAAATACAATATTTTGAAAATGTTTATTAAGAAAAAGGTATGTTCATAATGCATTAAGTATGTTCATAATACAAAAGGTATGTTCATAATCATTTAATAGGAAGTGGATCCAGAGTGTCAAAAAACATGGTAAAGCACCACAGAACTCTTACCCTCCACATCATCATAATAAAAGCAGACTGAGAGTCACAGTCATTTACCACATTGTCCTGCCCAACAAAACTTTGTAGGATGAAGTGCAACTATTAAAAATGCTCAGTTGTTGTAGTGTGAATTTTTGGNTGCCACTATAAATACTAGAATTTATTGCACTAATTACATTGTCAAAAGCATCTGTTCCGTTGGCATTTAGAATTGGATAAAGGCTGAGACATGAAAAAAAATTACTTCCAGCAGCACTTAGATAAATGTCACTTCCCAATGCCCATGTGCCCATGTTGTGTTGGCCCTTGCATTGCTTTCCCACAGGAACAACTTCATACAAGCCTTTAAATAAAAGTAAAAGATATATATATGCGGGTATGGACAATGTATTTGAAAGCAGCAATTACCCAATTTACAGCCTATATAAAACTTAATTGTTTATTACTTGAAGTTTATATAATGTTAACTGTTTCATATATATTTGAAGGATTTTCTTAAAAAGTATTTGCTCCAGAAATGAGTGTTTTTTTAAAGATTACAGAACAGACCATTTAGCCTGTTTCAAGACAAATTAATCTACATAGTTATGACTTGGACCTGAGCAGCCCTGTTTGAAATACAAGTTCTCATACTTCCTATTTTATATAACTTATGCTGCCACAGCAGCTCCCATGGAAGTGAAATAAGTACTAGTTCCAAGCTGTATCTCAGAAATTTTGCGTTTTGATGCTGGAAAACAACTTTTAAGGTTATAACATAACAACAAACTGTACTATGAGGTAACTCAAGGGCCTGGCAATCAGAATTGACAATAAATACTAATAACAGCCACTGAGAAGGTAAGTTTAATGAATGATCTGTTCTGAGAACTTATGGATGTTGCCTAACCTAAAGACACCATTCTTTCATCTCACTGCTTTCTGTGAACTGGGATGTCTGTCAAAAGAAGAGAGCAAGGCTGCTTAATGCCAAATCACAGCATTAAAGAACTGACCCAGAATGTTTGGGGTTGGAAGTCCCTTTATAGATCATCTAGTTGCCATAGGCAAGGACAAAAGACCAGGTTGCTCAGAGCCCCGTCCAAACCCATTTCCAGGGATGGGACAAGACAACTCTGGGCAATCAGTTCAGGGTCTTACCACCATCACTGTAAATAATTTATTCCTTATGCCTAACCTAAGTCTATCATCTTTCAGTTTAAAGACATTAACCTTGTCCTATTACTACTGCTCTCTCTGCCTCTACTTTATATACTAGAAGGGGCTCTAAGGTCTCCATGGAGCCTTCCCTTCTCCAGGATGGCCAACCCCAAGCCTCTCAGCTTGTCTCCACAGGAGAGGTGCTCCAGCCCTGTGATTACTTTTTGGCACTCTGAACACATCATTCTTATGTTGGGGACCCCAGAGGTGGATGCAGCCCTGCAGGTGGGGTCTCAGCAGAGCAGAGCAGAGGGGCAGAATCCCCTCCCTGCCCTGCTGCCCACTCTGCTTTGGATGCAGCCCAGCTTTCTGAGCTGCCAGCATACATTGCTGGGTTGTGTTGAGCTTCTCATCAACCAACCCTCCCAATGCTGAAGGAAACATTAAACACCCAATCGAGCAACCTACATATTGCTATCAAGAAATGCTGTACAATGGAAAGTAACCCCTTTGTTCTCCCCCTAAGGTGACATCAAAGTTTCAAGGCCAGAAGCACTGGATCAACTGCTGTTCAAAGTTGCTGTATGAAATTCAGGTTCAAGTGGATTCTGTGCTGCTGGAACCCTTGTGTATGCTTCCTCTCATCTTTCAGGAAAACCAACTCTTCCTGCTGCACAGCAACGCCCAGCTGAGGCACTCAGCCCAGCACACACCTTATCTCACACCTTATCTCACTACCTTACAAGATTTACCACCCCTATGGCACTAAGGGGTGGTAACTGCCTAGGGAAACACCAGCCATGGTGAGACCTTCCTTACAACAGCCGTGAGGACATCACACCTGCAATTTTAATCTTATTGCTTCTGCTCTTTTACAAATAAAGGTGCACATGGATTGAATCCCTCAAGCATTTGGAGTAGGAAAAAAATATCAAAATTAATGAGCTATATTTAAAAATCAGAAGAAGGGGACTGTCTGCATTTGTAAGGTGCTGACATTCAGCTCAGACCTGGGGTCAGCTTCGGAATCTATAACTGGAAAAATGGCCACAGCCTCCCCCAGAGGAAAAATGCAGACAGATCCTAAAAGAGTCAGTGAAACAAATTTTACATTATTCCTTCACTGCAATGCAGGTACATGAAGAGTGAACATATTCTAAAATATTATTTCTATTGGCCAATATTGAAATAATCCCTTTGAACATAATTAAATTAACAGCCATACACTTTTAAAATTTTTATTTTTACTGAAATTTTGTTGGATTTTTAAAATATCTTTGGAGACAACAAACAAAACCAAATGTTGCTTCATTAATAATCTTGGGCTGAAAAACTGAAATTGCCAAACTGATAATACAAATTTATCTATGAGCAGCTTCATAGTTTTAGAAGAAAAACGTCCTTGAAAAATATTGAGTATAGGTGCAGTATTAAAAACTCAGACATACACAGAGCTTGATCCACTACCATCCTTCATGTTCCCAGATTCTTTACAGGTCAGTCAGGAAATTTTAGACTAATTTCTAGAGGTACCACCTACCAATTAAATATTGAGGCTTGACCATTTACTGTAACATCCCTCTGATCTCAGTGGCACAGACCTGAAATTACTTTAATAATTCATATGGGCATGCATTCTATTTCACAGTCATATATTCTTGGTATTTTGAAGGGACAATATTTGTCCTGCTCAGTTACAGAAAATGTGAAATTACAGAGCCCCAGAAGCAAATCACCATGACAGCACAAGCTGCCCTACATTCACTGCATCCCCCCTTCCCACAGAGGGCAATTAATGAGAATGCAAAGTATGTGAATATCTGAACCAAGAAAAACACTCTTTTGGGAAAAACTTGTGACACAGACAAGATCTGATGGGTCACTACATCAAGAGTTTAATGAGCCAAAATTTGAGAACCTTTTGTGGATAATCCTAGAGATTTTTCAAGAGGCCTTCTTCAGAGCTGTCCTAAACATACCAAAGCCACCTGGAGCCAATGAGCTATGTAAATTATATTTCAAAATATACTAATTAAAAAGTACTAATATCCATCTTTAATAATGTTACAGGAAAAAAAGTTATGTTATCTCCTACTTTGGCCCTTCATCTCCCTTCACTAAATAGATTATAGTTAAGGAATTACTCAAGTTTATCTGAAGGAATTCATTATCTGCACCACATAAGATGCTCTGCATCCTTTTATCTTTTCTAGATGTATTTTTTCTTTCCCTAAACCAGCTATCATAGTAGCCACACATGTAATGTTTTTCTGTTTAGAACATCACCACAACCTCATTTTAAATACTTAACCTGAAAAGGGAGTTTAGATATTCAATGTGCCATAAAATAGTCAGAAAATACTGATTTTTTTCTTGTTTCTCCACATGACAACCTATGAATTATTATTTTTTCTTTTATTTGCTAGCAACCAGTTACCAAAAAAACCATCTTTGGTAACATGATTGATGCAAACAGCATTTCGGAAAAAGAAACTTGAGCTTTCTATTTTATTAGCTGTCCACTAATGCCACGTATGTCCTCTCTAAAATTTATCTGCATTTATAGAAAGTGACAATTAAAGAAATGCTGAAGTGTTTCAGTAACTCAGAATCCTTGTGTTACAGATGCTCCTTCACTCCTTCTCTGCTCTGTTACCCAAGGCTGCAGGGTCACTGTGCCAAAGCCATTCACACAAGGAGAAAATGGGAGCAGCCTTTGGCAATGTGAGCACGAGTTTGCACAAAGATGCCCTAACAGAGAAAAACAAGACCCTGATTAAGCTAATTTTGGTGTTACTTCTAAGCTCCAGATGTCATCGCCCTCACAAAATCACAAGTTGAGTTTAAATAATGTTCAGCATCACCTTAGAAGCCAACTGGAATGAGATTCAGTCCTCAATAGAAAGATTTAATAGCATCTCAAATACTGGTTTTGTTTGCTTTGCATTTTGCCTCCAAAATGCAGAGAGTCAAAGCCTTCGGCAAAGCTTTTTCATGAAATGGTATATACATTGAAAAGAATAAATGCAATAGAGTGATTTAGGCAGCAATGCTGCCATTTTTTTTTATATTTTTTTTTGGTAGGCAACATGCCAAATTCAATCAGTTGGCTTCCTATGCCTGCCTGATTTGATAAGGAATAATAGCTACTGAAGGTAGCTGATAGCAAGTGACACAGATGATAGTATCCAAGCTTCTTTTTCTTTAAAAACCAACCAAACAAAACCTTATCAGAAATATTATCTTTCATGAAATACTTTATATTAAAAAAAGCAAAACCACGATCAATCAAGAGCTAGCAAATATATATGATTTTATCACTAATGTTTAATTCACCATTTGTTATGAGAAATAAAGATGTTTGCTATGGAGAATAGAATATCCTCAGAGAAGAAGGAAAAAAAGCATTCTTCTGACTAAAGACTTACAGCGACACAAAGTAGAAGCTGAGTAAATTTTGGAAAATGGATTATTGGTGTGAGCATAATTCACAATATTGTAAGAGGTTTGACTAATCACGATTTATTTCCACTAGACAGAATCCATCAGGACCTGATGCCATGCCAACAAAAGTTTAAGGAGAGGTACAAATTGACTTAAATTAGTTTTGCATCAAGAGTGTATCTCTGATTTCAGCAAAGAAATATAACTACACATAGAATCTTCAACATAGTTCCCTTCACCTAGGAGGTCACATTCCTAATATCACGGATATGCATTGACAGTAATTTATGTCAAAACTAACCTCAGAAGTCCCTTTTCCTCCTCACCACCTCTATATTTATAGTTAGAAAAATGGACAACGATGATGAAAACAAACGGACTCAAACACATGATCTAACTCTTATTTGCACCAAGGCCCCCCAAGCCATTACTGGGAAGAGGTGCATTACACAGAGGTCAGACTGTACTGGAACAAAACCTCACCTCTGCCCTCAAAACAAAAAATTAAGTGTTCCAGAATTCCATGCTCTTTCATCAGTTGCTTCAGAATACATCTCCTTTAAATGTTCTGTTTGATATCAAAGGGCTAGAACAAACAAACCAAAGTTAAATTAATATTTTTACAGATTGGGAAGGTGTTGCTTCTCTCCAAAGTTATATCCATAAATAAAAAGAGAATTCTGAAATACCTGAATTTCATACGTTAGTTATTATTGAAAACAGTTCAAATAAACTCAGAATTTTGCCCAGCGAGTCAATAAAACCTGAACCTTTAGATGAAGGAATTCTTGATATGACTAATATTGTTAACTGAAGCACCTTCAGATGTGGTATTTCTCAACTGAAATCTAAAATAACTTTGCCAAGGAGAGAAATTTCAGATCTGGTTCTGACAAAAACACCCCACAGAATTCTATTAATTTGCAAATTTCAGATTTGAAGTTACTATTTACTTGATCAAAGAAAAAAAACCCCAAAAAACAACCCAAAGCAAGTAGAAGTTTTTCTGTTCTTTAATAATATGTGTCTGAAATCTTTATTTCTGAATATTCTTTCTTTGCTTCCTACCTTATCTCCCCAGACAGAGATGTAAGGATCTTCCTCAGTCTCTGCAAGGGAAAAGATCCCATCCCTGCACTTGCACCTCCTTCACATGGGGACCATGATTCCAAAGAGGTGCAGGCATGTGGAGATTTGCTCCATAATGTTTTACAACATTAACTTCTCAATGTAGGAAATTTGTAAATATCACATACAACTCACACCCCTAGTTGTGTTGGCAGACGACAACAAATGTCAGTGCATTAAAAGTTTACCAGAAATTCACATTTAGCACTCAGAACTACTTAGGAAAGTCATTGATTAACAGCTTTATAGTGATGCAGAAAGTCTTCTGCTGGTCCAGCCCAATGCAAATGACCCAGCTGGTCTTTATTTAGTACGTGCTGGAGCCTGGCTGCCAAAAATGATAAACAGTTCCAGCCAGAGGATGATTTACGGCTCCTGTGCAGCTGTGAACATCAGGTACAGAAATGTAGCATGCAAAAAATGTAAAATCAGAAAGGTGCCATTGCTCTAGTCCTAGCAAAAGAACTATTACTGTTATTTCAGGAGACTGCTGCCATTAAAGTAATTAAACACTGACAATTTTGTTCACTCCCTATATGAGATGACTGAAGTTGGATTATATTACAACCTCCTCTGTCTCTAACTCCCTGTGCAGTATAACTCCTATTCAAAAATAAATCTTGAAAACATAATTGATTATCCAGGACAATTCTAGCTTTCATTTTCAGTTAGGAGCTGAGGTGGCAGACTGGGCAATGCTGATGAATGCTAAACGGCCTGTGACTGATTTTACATGAATACTCTGCCAACTCCATAACACAATGAAGTATATTGAAAGTGGGAAGTAAAAAATCTGTTTTGAATTATATGAAGACTGTTCTACGCTGGGAGAAAAGAATTAACCAAGTAATTTCTAACTCCACTAAAAGCTAATTTCCTTTAAATTTTTTATCTTTTTGACAACAGCATTACTCAAAAAAAAACAAAACCAAAAAAAACCACCCCCAAAAAAACCCCCAAAAAACCCAACCCAAACCTATTTAATCAGGTTTCAGACATACTTTCCCAGTAGATAATTCTCTTATGACCAGGTAAGCCTTCTTAAAATCTCATTATCATCTGTGAAATATTTCCCCAACGTCTTGTGAGTGGCACTTACATAGAAATATCAAATCCTTAACTCTTTCACACATACGTCCTCACTGCTGTAAATTTAGGCTTGCAATACATCAAGGAGCCTATGTGGGAAAGCTTGAGGTTATGAGTTGCCCAGATTACCTGACCAGAAACAAGCTACTTGCAATAACTTTAGGATAGTTCAATGATAATCTTGTAATGAAATTCTGAAATGCCTGGTGGAATAAATGCAGCTAACACACTGGTAACAATGTACGTTTTCCATTTAATACTAAATTTCCTTATCTTCATTTTTTTTTCTTCCTACAACTGGATGAAAGATGAAACTTTTTATAAAAATAATTACTACAAGCGACTTTATTTCAGTGAATATGTAAATGACCTTGTCAAAATGTTTTATTATAACAAGTTGAAAATCTATCCTTTAATTTTTTTTCTCCAGTTACACAAAGGCATAGCTAAGCCAACAATAAAAAATACATATCTGTTTCAGCATTGTTTCATGAATAAAAATCAAAACCCTAGGATCTCCCAAAGTATTTGAGTTTCTTCCAGTTAGCACTCTCCAATGGAAAATATTTCTCTCTAGTTTGAAAAGTTCTTCAAGGATTGTCAGAAATAACGAGAACCAGTGAGCTCATTGAGCTGGAAGACCTATATGGAAATTTATTCCCTGACAGACAGGAGCAAAGAGCTCCCTATTTTCTTGGTGCTGCAAGACTGAAAGACAATCTGAAGCAAATTTCATACTGGGGAAAAAAAGAAAGTGGTAGGAGGCCAAGCTACAGCAAAAGGTGGAAAAATGAAGGTAATTATAAGAATACAAGTAAATACTGCATTTATTTTAAGGTATTATTTTTAGTCAGTCTTTGTATATAGGAAAGTAGGGCAGTACAAAATTGAATATTAATATTGCAAAAAAAGAACAAGTCCATTACAATGATCAGAATATGTATACTGTTTTGTTACTGTTCCTGAAATTATTACTTAAGACTACCATGAAGGGAAATGTGAGATCACCAGAGGCTCTCCTCCAATGATTGCTAAAACCAAAGGGAGATTGCTAACCTCTAAATATAGAATAGGACTCAAGAACTACCTCAAAACAGCATATTAAGCACATTGCATGTCCCTTAGCATTTGCTTTATGTTTGGCTTAAATGCACACAAATTTAGAAAAAGGTAGTTTATTCACAGTATTGTCAACATAATCAGCACTGTCTCCATTATTATAACATTTTTCCTGCCATTGGTGATGGCTATAGGGCAAAAACTGCCCCATTAAAAAAAAAAAAACCCAAAAAAACCTACAGTGATGACTGGATGGATGTAATAGATGGAGATACAGAAATCTGTTTCCCTCTGGCGGGCTTTGTGCAGTCTGTGTTGCATGAATTGCCTACTTTCAAAAGAGCAGGAGAAAATGAAGTATGAATGAGACCCTTGGATGGCTGAAGTGACTGATTAAACTCAATTGGAAATATTGGGTGCTCGAACACCCTGTGTGTATGAAATTAGCTTTAAGAGAAAAATGCCATCCTTCCCCGTCCCCCTCAAAATGATTCTCTATCGAGCTAAGTCTGATAGATTTTACTCTGAGATATCAAGTACCTCCTTAAAGACAGTGGAAATAAGGCTCTTGTTCCATGACAGGAAAGGTTAAATTGAAGCACTCTTTTTTTTTGTGTTTGACATTTACAAATAGCAGAAGTCATGCAGTAATAAAATAATAATGAAATTATAAATAGGTTACTCTTCATTTAAATTGCAAAGATGTGCTTTTCTGCCTGCCTCAGAGGTCACACATGTTGGTGTGTAATGACCTGCTGAAAACATCTCCTTAGCAAAAATGGAAAGTCAGCAGGTACTTTTATGTCCAATGAAAACTTCACCTTACATTTGATGTAATTTTACAGTACCAGGTTTAACTTCAGTTTTGCAGTGCCTTTATGCTGCTATCCCAACCTGCCTGACCACTGTTAATTAATTTATCTTCCTGAGCCCTAAGGGATTAAACATCTTGTCAAAATTAAAAGACAGTACATGGCACAATGAGCAATAAACTAAAAACATTGATTGAAACCTCAAATCTCTTTAAGTTATGCGGAGAAACTTCATACACAGAAGAGAAGAAAAACCATTTCATTAAATATATTTAATATTTAGCTCCTATTGCTGTTTATTTCTGTATATGCTAAAATACATTTCCTCAGACCTGGACCTGCTGAATTGCCTTGTGAAATTTCAGAAGTGGCAGAGAATTATCTACCCACAGTGGTTGTTCCTCTCAAGTATGTGAGATGCATTCTCACACAGCATTTAATATTCCATACACAGAATGTGGGATGGATTTTCTATTTTGGCTGAATAAGAGCTGAGGAAAAAAAAAAAAGAGAGAATACTGTCCTGGATTGCAGAGAAACTGTCCTATAACAAAGAAGTACCTCGTGAGGTTTTGGATATTCATTTTTCACTTAATCAGTTCTGACAAAAAATCAGCAAAATTCCATACACTGCAATTCAAAATAATTGACCTGCAGGCGGGTAAGGGCATTTATTGAAATGCCTAACATTTCTGTAGATGCTCAAATTAAAGTCTTATTTTCAAAGTCTATTTTTCCCTGCTTCTAGTAATATCCTAATGAATAAAATATTGAAAATAATTTTAGACATCACTGTAAAACTATGACCACTGAAGTATTGTGATTTGCATAATTTAAAATCTATAAAATAGCTTCTATAAATCATAGGCATGTTTTCATTTCAAATAGTAGTGAATTCTAATATTAAACAAATAAAAAAATAAATTATCAGAAAAAAATTTCTTGGGTTTAGGATAAGAGAAAATAGTTAATTTTTTTACAGAAGAAAAACAGGAATAACCATTTGTTCAAAACTCTGGGACAGGATGCTTCATGTAGTGCCCTCAATTTTAAAATAATGACTTTGTCTTTTGTGAGCTGTCTTGCAAATCAGCATCCATTCATGCCATCAGACACTGATACCAAGTAATTTCCAAAATTATTTCTTTGTCTCCCTACTCTGGTTGGGATATGTGGATGCTGTTTTCAGGCTGCCATATAGTATGAAAAGAGAAAGAGAGCAGTGTTGAGAGTTCACCAGTTCCAGAGTGTAACCAGCCCCAGGCACAGCTCCTCTCCTCAATCACGGCACTCTCTGCTGCACCTCCCTACGTGTGGAACAGGTGTAGCAAATGCTCCTTCTCCCAGAGGGAAAGTCTGTTTTATCTATTCATACTGTGAGCTCTGCAGAGGAGCAGTTTGCTCTTGAACTAAGTCACTTATTGCTTTGCAGCTTGTTTTTGTTTTTGTTTTTTTTTTACTGTATTTTGTACTTGCCACTGATTTCTGACTCTCATTTCAATACACAAACTCTACTAGCAAGTACCACCCTTCTTGTGAGGAGGTTTGGCTGGCCCATCCACCTGGTGGCACTCTGCATCTTCATAATCTTGAGTTAATTAAAATATCTTTTTAAACAAATAATTATAAAAGTGGTGCCACTAAAATGCCATGTTTTGCTAATACTGCTGGTGTCTTTACTTTTACTACTAACACAATGGAAGGTACATCTTCCTTATTCCCTGGGAGCAGAAAGCATCCTCAGTGCTGAAATAAACTTCTTTTCCATAAGAAGGTGTCTATGAAATGCTCTTTCACTCTATATCTCTGCTCCATAAATTCTTACTGTACTCTTGTTCCCTTAACCCTACATCGATATTGCTACTGCACTGAAAAATCAATCTCCTATTTTTATCCTGTTTGGTATGTATGCCCAATATTTTAATCTACTATGTTGCATTTACAAGATGTTTAAACTGTGCCACTTGAGTAGACCAATATCTTCTAAATAAATTAAGAGGTTTCAATTTATATGTACCAGTTTTCCTCTCCAATAAACAAAGCATCATAGTGCTTTGCCTCTTGCCTTTGGGTACATTATCACTATAGATCCGACCTTCAAAACTGCAACACAATAAGTTGTACAATGAGAGCATACAAATGGTCAGGAAGGTTTGATTTATTGGCTAAATTTTATTGTCCTATTTTGAACATATTCAGATATTGTTTTCCTGTTATTCCATTCCAGTTCTCCAAGTTTACTGAACCCAGAATTTCTTTTAATATCCTCCTGCACACACATTGCCACAGCCTTCAGAACTTCCAAGATTTCTGAAGGTGACTCTGGCATAGTTTCTGTCATCATAGATGAAAGCTGACACTTTTTAGTCCTGTCATATTTCAGTGTCTTATTTCCTCCCTACCCAGATATTCCTCCAGACTTTCTCATTACTTGTCCGTGCAGCAAATGTCAGAACTGTAGAGTGCAGCCCCGAGGACTGAATGACCCAAATATATGGACACTTTCTGAGGCAGCCAAGGTCAGTGGCTAACACAAAATCATTATTATATACGTGCAGAACACAGCTCTCAGAGCAGGACAAAGCTGACACAGGGACTGACAGAGAGCTGGGTCCTGGCAAACAGAGCAGAGTTACAATGGAGCCACACAGCCACGGCAACTGCCCCAGCCCTGCTCATCAAACATCTTCAACTTCCTGAGGTAGCTGAGAGCAGAAATGCATAAAATAAACATAGACAGCTTTCCCTTCAGTGAGGCTGAGGTGAACTCTTATGTATTATGTTTCAGTGAAGAACTTGGACTATTTCTGAAACCTCTTCAACTGAGTTTCCCTATTTTACATTGAACATTCTATCTTCCATTGAACACTTCATGTTACAGACTACACAAAGGTTTTAGCTCAGTCTCCTCCAAATTACACACCTTATGTAGGTTAGAGAAGGGTCTTCAAGGAAGGAATTCAGCAATTACTCTGGCAGAGCATGGAACTTGAGTAATTAGAGCACAGCCATATCTCAGATCAGCTCCTGCCCTGGCAAGCTCACTGTCAGCAGCATTGCTGGGCTCTCTCACTCAAGAAGTAACTTTTCAGTGACTCATCATTTCTCACTGTCTATGAAAAATATACACATAACTCTGAACATAAAGGAGCTTAGCTGGCTGACAAGGAGAAAGATAGTAAAAATTTCTTTTTCTTTTAATGGAAAATTTTACACTGCTGAGGGATGCAGGTCTCTTCTTTCTTTCTTGCCTTCTCTCTTTCTGTCTTTCTTCCTTTTTCCTTGAACAACAAAATGACAATCCTTCTGGCCTCACAAATCTGCCAGTGCACACATTTTATTGATTTAAATTATGGGTGGATAAAATTGATATGAACAAAATGAATGTGTCTTGTCCACAGCAGAGATCTCACCGAGTAAACAAGTACTTTAAGAATTTGCATTTAGAACCTCCTCTTAATAAGAAGAAAAATACAAGGAGGGATGGAGCCATAGTTAATGAGGATATAGAAATGTCAAATTGATGCTTTTTCATATGTTTTTCCTCTTGCAACATCTCCTGGCTGATTCACATTCAGGCTGTAGAAATGCACTGTCATGCACTGCAGCATTTGTAAAGTACACCTTGCATTTTTAACCTAATTAAGAGTCATTATTATATTCACTGCATTTTTTTATTATTATTATTTGTTAAAATTTATCTGCAAATCTCCCCTTTCTTCAGCTGCTTGGAATCCTTGAAATCTGTTCTGGACTCATGTACAATATTTGCCCAGATCTGTGACTCCTTTCTTCCACTCATACCTGTGCTAAGCTATCCAGTTCAGGGTTCTTAATCCTTTCCATGAAATATAAACAAACAACAAAGAAGACTTATTTAGTCCTAGCATGAGAAATAGCTTGTTTTCTTTAAATAAAAATCCAATGCTGCTCACTGAAATGAAGTATTTCAAGCTTTGACTATACTAAACAAGGGTATTGATTTTTCTAGTTTTTTTCTATTGTGAGAGCCCTTGTAAGTGATAGAGACCATTACATCATTCTGGTTTAGTAGTCAGGATCTTTTGTGGAACCTTTCCAAGCTGCTGGCTGTTTTTGTAAACAGTTTGCTTTTAAAAGCACTCAGACTTCTTTCATCTATTTACATCTCCAGTGGCAATTTTATTCAATAGCGGAATGCAGGTATTGCACATCTGGTATCCATAATCTGGGTGTTATTATCCATCTGGTTCCTGCCCTTTTTTGTCACTGCATGGAACTCAATAAGAGGCTGAAAATCTGCAGCTAGTACAGTCGGGGTTACACACCTTATTCCACATGAAAACAAGCCTCAGGAAGGATATTACATTATATATTCATTACTCAAAGAATTTTTTTAACTGTGCAAAGACTTTGGAGTTGGTAAAAGAGATCTCCATCTCTCTGCAACCTAAACTTTACCTTTATTAGTGCACATGTTAATATAAAAAATGCAGTATTTTAGCTAGAAAGGTCTCATGTAAAGATATGGTCTGACCTAATTCAGGCCAAAAATTTATTTTTATCAGCTTCATTTGTCAAATCTGTTGATAAGGCAAGTAAAAATTCAGAGTATGAAAAAAAAAACCCAAACACCTGACTCATTCTGTAAAAAGAAATATACTCTTCATAACACAGTAATGAGGGGAAAAAAAAGAGAGTACAAAATCCTTTTTCAAAAACTACTATAAGTGAATAAAATCTGACTTTGGAAAACTGGGATTACTGATATGGCTGCAGGGTGCATTCTCTGCTGCTTTCTTATTTCTATTTCCCAGTGGAGTTATATGATAATTTTGGAAGAGGATGAGTAAAAACACACAAGTTTCTATGCCTTTGACTTACAATTAATCCTGCACAAGTTTCTGTTCATTTGTAAAGCAAATAAAATTGTGTTCTTCTACAGCTCATGTCTATTATTTTCAATGTATACAGAGGAAAATTAAAGGCTGTGACTATTCATTTCTTCTCCACACACAGTTAGAGACATTGCCATGACACTCAGAAAATGTCTTGTCCGAGGGCTGTGCTTTTTCTAAACATTTGAATGCAACATTGCAATCAGTATGGCAAAACTGAATGCTACTTTCCCCAAAACTTTAAACAATAGCACTTGGAGCATGACTTTGTTAGGAGCCAGGAAGTATTCCATGCAAAATCAATCTTCTATCTAATCAAAATGTTATCTATAAAGCAAGAAGGATAATCTGAGACTAATTAAATTCCAAGTGAAAACAATTACATTTTAATATGTATTCTCCTTAGGATATTGTTACTTTTTACCACCCTGTTACAATCATAAACTAGAGAGATTCATTTGTACTGCTAACCTTATCCACCTCAACCCAGGTCCAAAGGATAATTCAAGTACAATGCACATCCACACAGAACAGTGTTATCCAAACAACTTGGGCAGCTTGATCACCATCTGGCCCAGTCTGGCTTTAACAGAGATTAATTCTAGGTCATCCAATTCCTTTACTGTTCTTTTTTGAAACACTTCCAGTATCAGTACAGGTCTAGTATGAAAAACTGCACTTCAAATTATGCAATTTGCAAAAATGAGCCTTTATAGCAGAAAAATTAAAATTATTCTCCCTAAGAAAAGTATAAAAGTTTTGGGGATCTAGCAAATTCAAGTGATGTGACAGACATATACCTCCCATTGTGCCTTCTGTCATGGCTGGCTGTACCCACAGGCAGAAGAAACCTGACAAACCTCAGGTCCAGCGAAGGGAAGAATTTTTTGAATGCAAGACTCATCTGAAGGACAGAGGAGATGTAGATAAAACCAGTTCTCTGGAGGATTATTTCCAAAACTGGGGTGGAAGAAACAGACCTCCAAGGAGAGTTTTCCTATTTGGAAGCTGCAAAGGGAACCAGACTATCCCAATGGCAAAAATGGGACAGCAGCAGCATCACTGCAGTGTGACTGCACACTTACCAGGATTTCCCATCCACTGGGGAGTTATCCCAGAGCTGCTGCTCAGAGATTTTTCACTCCCCTGACAAGCATGAAAGTGAGCAGGATCCACACTGCAGCAAAACTGACACCACCACTGCCAGTGCCTGGCTTTCCACTCCTCTCCTAGAGATGAGTCCAATTGCTGTTCAAGATGCACAAAAGCAGAAATATCTGCCACTGGACAATGAGTGAATACCCAGTTCAGAAATGGCCTGAACAAAATGTCAGGTGGTCATGAGTTTTCAGAAATATCTCTTTCAGAAATCTCCTTCTTGAGTTCTCTACAATTCCCATCCCAGTAGAATTGCCCAATATCCTAAAATTTTATTTTCCTGCTTCCCAGAAAGTGCTGAGTAGGAGAAAAAGGCACTACAGTTGGAGGGTACCGTGCAATCCTACCAGTACAGAGGAAAGTAGTTGCAGATTCAGGGCACTCAATGATTAAAACAGATTTCTAATTTTCAACACACACCAACAACTGCATTAGGAGTTCTCTCACTTTCACATACTTTAATATAAAACCCTTAAGATACCCTTGGAAAATAGATTTTACTACAGCAAAGGTACTTATGTGCCTATTCAGGTAAAGAGTTATGCAGCCTAGTGATCAAATAGCACAAAATGTGCAAATTTCCCTGATTTTGATATTAATGATTTTGTCACTGATCTGGAACAATAGATGTAATCATTAACAGTAATAAATTCAAGTTAAATTGTTCTTACAAAATTAAAATCTACCTTTCACCTAAGCAATTACCACCTTGCCAACACTGAAGACTTGTGTGGGCTAAGACTGGCTGGTGCAAACCATGATGATCCTTTGTTTGAATTTAAACTTTTGTGTGCTTAATGAGCTGCCATGTATCACATCAAAGCTGGTCAGCATTTTCATTGAAGTATTTTCCTCTCCTTGCACTTCAAGTTTTAAAATCAATATTTTGCCCTACAATAAAAATATTTTAGCTATTTAACCCTGTAAGAAAAACAGAAATATAATCTCCTATTATATAATATAGTATATTATATTACTCACATTTTTTTCCACTGCAGTACTATAGCAAAGCAGTATGTCCTAAAACCTGTTCAAATAAAACTAAATTTACTTTGTTTTCTAAGTAACTTAAAAATTTACTCACTTAAATTTGTTCTGATATTCCTGTTAGTATCGGATACAACATAACTGTATAAAAACAAATTTGGTTTGTTCTTCCTGGTATTTATTTGTATAAAGCAAACATCTTCTCTTCCTCCTGCTGGTTTGCTATTCTGAAGGAAATGATTTCTCACCACAAGTTAATGAACAATACATTCCACTAGGAAAATTTATAAGACATAAAATAAAGGTGCTTTGAACACCTTGAAGACACAAGTTTTCCAACAAGATGCGTGGCAGGTCCCTCTCCAGGAATGTAAATTCCTTCCCAATGCCCAACTCCCTACCACCAAGTGGGGCTTTGAGGGGCCCTACAAAGACTCCACTCTCCCTCCTGACAACAGATGGCAATATTTTCCTCTCTTTAGAAAATACTGGTAACAACACTGGAAATGGTTTAAGTCAGAATTCAGATTTCACAGCCTTCTACTGTCTGACTGTGCATACAGCAAATATCAGTAAATAAGGCCTCATAGCTTAAACATGAGATATCAGTCCATGGAAGAGAAGCTTTATCCATGTTGATGATAATTTCTTTGTCATCCACTCCTCAGTAAAATCTTCTTGGCCATTTCTACTGGTTGTAAATTACAGTATGCTATTTGAACTAAGCTCAGCACAACTATAAATTTTATAGTTGGGTGTGTAACTTGGAAATCATTTTCAGTGATCACACAAACATTTCATCTTAACTTCTCTTTTAATACTATTCATGGAAGTAAGCTGAAATTCCCTAAGGCTTGGAAGCAAGGGCAAAAAATCAGGAACAGAGAGATATTTGCTTTAGGATTTGCATAAACAATACAATGAACAGGATACCAAAATGACAAGGAATTTGGGAAATACAAGCTAGAAGAGGTTCCTGTGTTTTTGAAGGAATAAAAAAGAAGTAGTCAGTGAATAAACCTGGAGACACAGTCCTAAGTACTTCATAATCTCAGGAGGAGTTCACAGTTTCCCAGGGTCATAGCTAAAAGAGCACATTTAAGTCTAGGTTTTCTTCAAGGTGAGCTATTTGATCACTCTCACCAATGACAAATTACATTGGCCGAGAAATGTTGAAAGTCTAGGAAATGGAGTTCTGGTTTAAAATATTATGCAAGCCACAATACTCGGCCTAATTCACTGTCCTGCATAGTGCAAAGAAATATTTAAATACAGTGAATAATATTTTGTGTCACTGATTTTTTCATTTGAAAAATTAATATATAATTTTTCATGTTTTTCAACAGTGGAATAAATGCAGGTAAATCTAAATGTTATAGGGTATTAAAATTTTGTCCCCATATTATTTCAATGTGTAATTTAGTAATCAGGGTAAAGGACCACTTGATATAATGTGACATGAAACAGACATAACCTGTCAAATCCATTAAACTTACAAAAGTCTATCTTTAACTGGGGATGAGGAAGAAAACACATCCATTTTAAATGGACAGAAATGTTACCAAATTAAATCAACCCATTAACTGCACACAATGGAGCCTGAAGGGTTGTGATGCTTGACAGGTGAAAGGTTCTTTCATGGTTTATTATACGTAGAGAAAAACACCTAAGGGATAAAAAAGGATAAAAAGCTTGTACCACAAATTCTGGATTCCTATACCATCTCCACGGGTCCTTAATCCACCAAAAGAGTTTTTCCATCTGAACTGTTAATCTCCCAAAATACAGAAGGCAGAAGAGAGGAGGGTGTTGAATCTCCAGGATGAATGATTTTTCATTCACTGGGCTGCGTTGGAAGCATGGGTTGCTTTCTGACATGGGTGCTCAAGGTGCATGAAAGTGGCTTCTGTTCTTGGATTTCAAATTAGCAAATTACAGGCTGAGGTTGACATTTCCTTTCATCTACCTGACCTTCATTTAGATGAGCTTTGTATTCTTAAAATTTTAAAGATAATTATATATGTCAATATATCGTATTTAAAGGATATCTCTGGCATTTGTCTTATTAGTTTGCTTCATCTAAAACAATTGGTAACTGTTGAAATACATGCATCGAAAACACAAATAACTCATTTGGCAGAACTTACTCATTTCAGAGTCTGTCTATTACTATTCTCTTTTAAATGGTAATTTTAGCCGAAGCAATATCAGTTTCATCACTGGACTTCAAAGATCACTTTAAATTTGGCATCTTTTTTGTAGGCAGAACTCCAACATTAGAAGCAACGTGTCCAGACTCTGCATCAGCAGCAGGCAAGGGGCTTTGCTGAATGGTCTGGACTGAGACAACAATTCAGATGTTTTCAAAGCTTATTATCTTTCTAAAAATAAAATAATTTATCATCTGCTTACAATTTAACCATGGTAGTTGGAGAGGAAAGATTTCAGGGTTTTTTAATTACCTTCAGTATCTAGAGAGCTAGTTTTCAGATTCTATTAATCTTTTTGATTAAAGCAGGTCTGCTGCTAAATAAAACTGTAAACATACCCATAGATTGCAAGATGAGTTAGGGCTAGGTGGTTTCACAGGAAGTCTGTATGATCACAAATTCCTTGTAAAGTGCACTGGTTTTGCTCATGTTTACATTTCCTTCAGCAGTCTTTATGAAAAGTTTACAGGCTTATGACTCCATAGATTTCACTCAGTCATCCAACAAGGTACTTTGCAAGACACTCATATTTGCATATCCCTGTTCACTAACCTCTGTTCTCATTCTAAAGCCCAGCAATTTATACACTGGAAATAACAGCAGCAAAAGAGAACTTGAAGTCTGTTGATATTTTCTTGTGGCATCTACACATAGTTTTGTGTTTTGTTTCATCAAGCCTCATGGGAAAAACAATCAGGCTGAGGCAATATTTCAGCTCAATATCTTCAAAAGCAAGGGACTTTAGGGCAGGTTTGCTGAAAACAATGCAAAGGCAGTAAGAAAAGAGAGAGGGAATAACAGAATCAAGAACTTTGCACTGTTGTTACTATATCCTTGACAATTTCAAAGTATACAACTTCATTCTGCATGTCCTGTTGCATATAATAATGCATAATAATGTCTGGAATCATTATTCCAGAAATTACCTTGGATGTAGTTTTTAGAGCCAAATTACTGGGTACCACGTCAGTGTCTAAAGTATTCTCAGAGTCCAAAACCATCTGCCTGCTTTCCTCTGCTACTGAAAATGTTCCTGTACAATCAGATGGAGTGGAACAATCTCCATTAAACTGCTGTCCATTAAAAGCTTTTAAGGAACCTTTTGGTGTGAATGAGAACCCACTACCATTAAAGCATTTTGGCTGTTGAAGATGAAAATTAGTCCTTAGAGAGATGATCAGATTCTCTATATGCTGTGAGAAAATATTTAGATGCCTTTCCTTATTTGAAAGCAGATGGAAGAATCAAATTAGCTCAGGTTACCAAATTAAAGTTGGTGGACTTCTGTATTAGGCTGCAAATAAAATAAATCTAGATTTGAATAAGACAAGGATGTAAATGGCAGACATTTATGTATGCATCAAAGATTTACTAGCTGCTGCTAGAAAAAATTTCAATTGCATTAGTCTTCTTTCAAATTCCACCAAACATCCAGTTTTATTGGTATCTGAAATAGGTGTTTTTATTAAAACAGGTCTGCTGCTGAATAAAACTATAAACATGTCCATTGATTGCAAGATGAGTTAGGGCTAGACAGGTATTGCTGCTTATCCCTTTTTTATGCTCATGTTATTGAGGATACCATTTGACAGGTTTAATTGACTCTGTAGAGAGGGCAAGATCATAACTTGAAGGTATAAAAGTTTATGGTATTTTATCAAAGCGCAAAGAAAACCTAATCATGTCTAAATGAGATTTAGTAAAGCAGCCTACCCTTTCCCAAAAAAGTATCTTTTCTTTGAACAGCTAGCACACAGTCTTGAAGGATCAACTTCTACAGTGATGCTGTTTCACAAAACCTGTTTTCCATGTAGAAATGGATGCATCAAATCCCATAACAATTTATTTAAATATTCTTTTATTTATCCTAGAACCTGAAGGTCACAGAACGTGACACAAACTTTTATGACATAATCCCAAAAACACACAGACCTACCAGGAGCAGAATAAAAAGTCAAATGGGAAATTATTTTCCCACGTTGAAAACCACTGTTGGAGATGAAAAAAAATTCCCCCTCAGCATGAATGTGAAAACAAAGCACTTCCATATCCTAAGCTCTGGGCTTAAAACACCAAACATCTAATTCCTGAAATGAAATCTTTGTGCTGCCATTACCCCATATCTGAAACAAGGATGCCTTTGGTTTTCCACATATACATAATTCCCATTGCAGTTGTTTTGCTGCAAATAAACAAGAAAAGAAGCATCTGGTGAACGTTGGTTCAGCATGTCCTGTGAGCACTGGCTGTGGAGTCAGGCTTTGTGCTGGATCAAAATCAAATCCACTCAATGGGAAAGCACAACTGATCATATTCATGAATCTGAGGGATGGAAGCTTAACATAAAGGTGTGCACTCAAAGATTTTGCAGCATCAGACACCACACCTCCTCAACACAAGTTTAATCAAGAAAGATATCACCCTGAATTAAACCATAACTCCACTACGGAGGCTGGACTAAAAAAAAAAGGTTTTGAATGATATGCTCCTGTGCAAAGCTTCTGACTCAGCAGTGAACATTACCCTGCAAAAAAATTTTTTTTAAACAGAATATTTTCTGAACAGTTCCAGTTTAGGTATCTTGACAGTCTAGATGAGAAACTAAATGGTTTCTTGCATCAAGTGCAACTCTGCCTGATACAAAACTCCCTTAAATATATGGGCTAAAGGAAAAGAAAGTGCAACTTTTAGGGTCTCACAGCACCACTTGGACCATGAGAGAAAGAGTTTGGCAGGTTTTTTTTTTTTTGTAGCAGCCAAGCTAGCATCACTGTAGGGAGAGAAGATCAATACTGTAGAGAGATCTTTCTGCGTTCAGGATCAGTAGGAGTACAAAAGATAGTCACTGCCCTTTAAAATTGCTCGTTCAGTAAGTCCCCACTTCTCAATAATTTTACCACTAAATTTATGAGCCATATGACAGTATTTTAAATTAATTTTAGAACAACCCATAGATGATATATGGGTGGTGGGGTAGCCCTACCTTGTCTCAGATGATTAATTGCTATACTTATTTTGCTACAAGAAGCAATGTTATTATTCTGAAATAATAAACAAGGTCAATCCTAAATCCATTCTGTATTGGAAACCGTGCACATGATCATCACAGATAGATTCTCTCCCAAACTGTAAGTAATCACTTACAATTTCCTATTTTGTTTTATATGGGTCCTTCCTTTAACCTCTCTTTTAAAATAGGCAGACAAGTGGATGACAAACTGAACAACTGATTTAAAATTCATTGCCACACCAAAGGTATCAGACAAAGAAACAGTTGAAAAGTTTGCCCTCATTTGTAGAACAAGATTTTTTAAGATAAGATGTTATTCAAATATAACCACCCTTTGTCAATTCCGACATATTCTGAATGAATAAAATACCATCTCTTATATATCTATCCGCCATGAAAAATGCAGAAAGAACTTCTCAAAATAAAATTCAATTAGGCTTTTATCAAATGTGTCATAATCATAACATGATTTGTAACAGAAGAATAAACAAACACAGATTTTAAATTTTATGTGTGTATTTGAATCCAGCAGCTGCTTATATGGTATAACTTTTTAAATTAGTATAAATACAATCCCATGTGTGGACAGATGTTGATTTAACTTGGAATCAGTAAACCAATCTGTTTAGCCAAAACTCTCAGAAATATTATTTCAATTAGTGTATCCTTCAGGGTTTTCAAAAACCTGGTTGGAAAAGCATGTCAGTGTAGGGCTATGCAACTATAGCTACATTCTATTCCCAAGGTACTGCATTTCATGTCCATAAAGCTGGTAACAAAAAGAACACATTCCACCCATCACTTTTAAAATAAGAATTTAAATAATACCTTACTGAGGAAAACAATTGAACCAGAAATCACATTGAAAAATATGAGCAGAGCCAAACCCCAAGCATTAAGCAAGGCTGAATCCAAATTTAGCCATGCCATTTCATCCTTAGAAACACTGCAAAGGAGCAGAATAAAATTTGCTGGACAATAAATATTTTTCAGTATTTGAATAAATATGGAAACCACATTATCAGAACTTAAAATAACAAAGGTGAAAGGAAATTAATATAATAAAATTACATCTGTATCTTATATGCACCTGTTAGAGGAAATTATTTTTCTATAAGATAGACGATTCTCTTGATAATTTGATAAAGGGACATTTTTCATCATTAATGTCACAGTGTAAGTACAGTACAAAAACCTTAATTTCAAAGTATTTCATCTAGGAATGAGAAAAAAGCAATCCTATGATATTTTCTCCTTTACTGAGAAAGAACTTATACGCCAGAACATTCTCTGAGAATCAGCCCAGGCACTTAAATTTAATAGTTATACTACAACCACTATGTCCTTCACTGACTGAGACCACACCAGAAACAGAGATATCTGACCACTTGTTTCTTCAGAACACAGCCAACCATGAGTAGTAGGTACAACTACAGTAAAAGAAAAATAACCAACCAAAGCCAACAGAGTTCTGTAAGACAAAGAAACAATTGAAAACTTTGCCCTCGTTTGAAGAAAATGCTTTTTAAGATAGGTGTCATTCCAATATAAGCACCTTATTCTGAATGAAAAAGAAAATGCTAGACTGCATTTAAAATGAAGTTTCATCTATTCCAAAAAACTTCATACCTGAACAGTCAAGTGTAGAAGTTTCTGGCTTGAACTGCCAGTATCCAAAAGACCTGGCCAATTGAAGCATTTTCACACAGATCTCAGAATTTCATCTGAGCACAAGCCTTTGGAAAAGGGCATATTTCACTCTGCTGGGGTTGTGTGTAAAAGAGCCGCATCTACCTAAGAGCAGCTGAAATTTCTCTTCCTGCTACATGACAACATGCTGCTTCTTACAGACCTGATTATAAAAATACTAGAGAATTTGTTGTTCTCTTTAAAGCCTCCATAGCTATGCCATCATCTGGTATATGCTACCAACTGATGTCATCAGCAGGAGCCTGGGAAAGCCTGCTGGCTTGTTTGAACTCTGCTGCGGCCCTTCTGCTTTCTTTTGGGTGCCTTTCAAGAGCTCCCATCTCCTTTAGACAAGTGCTCAGCACAGAAAATCCTTTTGCTTGCATTCAACACAGGCAGCAGCTGAGTGAGCCCCAGCAGGTGAGTTAAGCTGCATGATGGACCAGTGAAACACTGGGGTTTGTACAACTATTTCATATGTATTCTGCACATGGAATATTTTAAACTGGCCTATCAAGAACTCTGGAGTATATTCCACAGTACAGCTCTGCTCCCACTCCAAAACATGCAAAGATTCACATCTCACTCATTTATACAGATGCACTGTAGTACACTCAGGGGCTAGGCAGGGCAAAGGACATTCTGTGTCTGTCTGCTTCCTCCTCATCCTTCTGAATCTGGCCACTCTGCCTCTCAAGAGGCACATACATAAACAAACAAGTGAGCTGATGTCCTCAGAAGCTGTTAAAGAAAATGTGTCTCCAATGTTCTGATGTATTTTTCACAATAAGTATAGAGGTATTTCAACAAAACCCCAAGTCATCTGAATCTTTTTGTTCCCAAAAGTAGAGGTCAAAACCATGAGTAAGCAGAAATGATAACAGATGTTGACATTTTAGCATTTGGGTCTGGCAAAAACTACATAAATAGGAACTGCAGAAGACTTAACTGTCTATGGTGGCCCAGACAGCATCAGGAGCCAGAGCTCTTGAAGTCAAATCCTTTGAGAGGAAAGGTCTGTCCCTCCAACAAACAGAAAAAAAGGCTGCAGATTGAGTTGCTGGAGATACAGCCCCAGGCCTTCATGTTCTGGGCCTGTAGTAACAGTCTCATCATACTGTGGATGTCACTGAATTTAATTAAAAGGCATGTCAGAAGTCCAGTTTATTTTTTATATTTTAAGGGCTTAGGCAACAGTGTCAAAACCCCAGAGACGCCAAATTAGATATAAAACCCTCTTAGGTCAATGAAATCACCCAAAAGTAAATCTTGCACTTAAGACTAGATTTTAATGGATATGTTAATTCACTCAATCTGCAGCTCAGCCAACTTACATTATTTCACAAGTAACAGTTTTTTCCCTGTTAAATAAATTATATACACCCCATTTAAAATGAAACTGATATGACAGGCCTTTATAGAATTAATTAATGTCACACCTTGAAGGAAGGTCAATGAGGGAGCATTTTAAGCCAGGAAAAAAAACCCAGGTTTTTTAGTTTCACCTAATCGGTATTTGAGATGTTGTTCTATGGATCATATAACACATACATGCAAATAGAAATTCCTAATAAGCACACAAAAAGCAAGTTTCATAGCCCATGGGCTATCTTTCAGTGTAAGTTTACACTGGAATGAACTCTTCACAATTCCAAGGTAACAAACCCTATTTGCTGAAGACTTGGCGTGTGGGTTTTTTCTCCTCATAAAGAGAGAAAAATTAACTTCAGATAACTAGAATAAAGCAGCCAGAGCTTCCCCATACATTTCTTTCTAGGACATGGTACACAGTACTAACTTCTTAAAATGTACCAGAAATGAGACCTAAGAAACAACAGAAAATTGGCACATTTGTCTTTACAGACATAAAAACTGTACTATGATTAATCCACACTGCTTATAGTTCTTTTTTAGCTGTTTTCTTTCACACAGAAATATTGTGAAGCTATACCTAATCATACCTAAACAGTGTGTTACTGTTTGTTTGGGGCTGTTGGAGAGAGAATTATGCTTGTTTTTCCAAAGGCACTGGAGATCTTCCATATTCAACTCATCTCTTATATTCTGTTTCTGTAGGTCTGTGGAGGCATCACCAGAGGGAAATAATAATGGAAATTAGAAATGAAGCAGACTGCTAAAAACAAAATTAAAGACCTCCGAGAAATTACAGGTTTCAAATTTGATTTTTTTAAAACTGACAGCCTGCTGAAACTCAGAGAAAGATAAACACATTATGTTCAACTTCTGGGTATCTGCCTTACAGTGACAAGAAAATATCCTTACTTCAAGAAAATGCACTTTAGAAAAAGGGAATAAGAAACTGAATTTAAGGATGGCTGGAAATAAAATAATTTCAAAGGCTTTGACATCAAACAGTTTATTTTCATCTGCTTTATAATTGCATCTGCTAGATTTCTAATCTATCAGAAATAGAGAGATTCTGAGCTTCTCATGGGAACAGTCAGGTCTTAATGAGAAATGCAGATGTGAAAGTTAAGCTCCTGCTTATAAGGAAAGAGTGAGGGAGTGGGGGGAAGAGATGGTGATCTTGCAAGAAGATTGAAAAGAATTCTACTACAAAGAGTTCCCTTTCCGAGTGCAAAAAAAAATCCCACAAACTTCTGCTGTGAATCAGTTCTTTTTAAAAAAAGAGTTTACACAGCTTTCAGTCCAATTTTAAGGAAAACAGAATGCAAAAACACAAAGACAAAGACTGGTTAGTGACAAGAAGCAGCCTTGGCACACTTCTGCATTTAACACTGTCAAAACTATTTTAACCAGGACAGTAGAAACATGTAGCTTTACAGTAGTATCTGAAAGGAATTATTGAAGTATTTTGCGTATTAATATTCCAAGAATATGCAAAAGCATGGCAAGAAAAATACGTGTTTGTGTTTTAACAAGGAATAACCTGGGCTAACAAAATGAGGATTGATAGTTCAAAAGCAGCTGAGAAGGAACATGGCTACACTGTGGAAAATCAGGCTGCTTGAGAGGAAATATTTCATCAGAGAGGGGCTAACAGGAACTGGCTGGAACAAGACAGGAGAAAGATCTTTGTAGAGCAAAGAATTTGGTATTTGCACACCCATGGACAGATGCAGTGGATTAGTTTCTGCAATGGAGATGGAACACATACAGGGCGTGGATACTGCAAGTCAGATGAGGGATGATATACACAATGTGGCCAAAAAGCCAACACAAGGCAGGGGTTTCTTCACAACCAAAAGGGAAATCACGGAAATGAGAATCTGATGGCAAGGAAGAGGAGTCCTGGGTGAGTGTACTGAATGAACACTGACTGTACGTGGGCAGGTGGAAGCAACCACAGACAACTGTGGGTCTGCCAACAGCCCAGGCAAGGACAGCAGGTGACCTTGTGCTCTGAGACAGCTCTGCCAGATGTGGTAGGGAAAAGGAGAAAAGCTGTCAGAAAACTGGTCAAATCTGCATGAATGAAGCTTTGTAACTAGTTCTTCTCTTTAGAGGTTTTGGTGTCAAGAGGCAGGAACTGACTTCACTATTTCCAGATAAATGGGAATGGGAATGCTGGAGAAGCTTAGTAACAAAAGATGAATTTTGGATACATCCATGGGCCATGAGGTTTTACTGAGCAGCATCATTGCACTGATAGTGGCAATAAAAATCAAAAAAAACCCGCAGAGACCTTCAGAAGAATGATAAGGGAGGAATAGTCAGGGACACAGGAGAGATCTTGAGATGAATTAAGTGAAGGTTGCTGGGGATAAGATCAGACACTGTGCAGGCAAGAAACTTCTACATCCAGTGCCAAGAGATAAAAGGCAGAGTTGTGAGAGGGGAAGGAAAGGCAAGCCAAGGGCTAGGGTAAAGTCAGATCATTTATAGTTGGTTTTCTCAAAAAGAGCACATGAAAAGGGAGAAATGAAAAATGGATGTGATTAGAATTGCAAGGCTGTGAGAAGGAATTGTCTAATCTGCTTGAAAGGAAAGTGAGCTGTGAGACAAAGACAGAGGACTGCATTGTTTTCTACAACAAAGGCGGGTGGGTTCGAGCTGCTAAATCAGCCTTTGTTTCGGTTCTCTGGTGGTAGTGTTTAATCTCAAGTAATTATCATTGCTTTGCAGTGCTCTCTGCATCTCCCCTAACTGAAACAATATAACAGTGAATAGGAGGACATTTTAAGGAATTCATCAACTCAAATATTCATAATTTAGACAAGAGCTCTTAGTTTCTGCTTTACTTTAAGACACATCCCCACAACTTTTGCTTTTCCCTAGCTGTATTTTATTTCACCTGGCACAATAAATTTTTAAGTTTACTATGAATCATACCAAGATGTCACATCATTACAGAGTTAATGCAGAAGCAATATCTTCTATAGCTCCTGACCAGTTCAATAGAAACTCATAGATTATTGTTTTAAAAAAATGATAAGAGATATTTTTTGATATAAAAATGAAGCAAGGGAGAGATTTAAATGTGGTGCAATGCTCAACACATGATGCCAAGATGTTTTCAAGCAATTAAGAATAACAACTAAGCTAAACTAAAATGGTTACCTTAAGAAAGGTCCATTCTAGCAAATGTTCTAGGCTTCCTTCCTGCCTTTCTTATGTATAGTTGTTTCCAGATCCTAAGCTAATACACTTGAATTTACATCTATTTACCTACCTGCAGAGATTGAATTGCGCAGAAAAAAAAAAAAAAAATCACCTCTGTCAGAAAAAAATCACCTCTGTCAGAAAGTCCTTAACCTTTAATATAAAGCCACTTCAAGCTCTTCTGGAAAACTTTTACTGCCCTAGACATCTGGTGCCCTCCCTCTCACACTGACAGAGAAGTGCCAGCTTTCTGCCTCAGCCAGGACAAAGCCAGTCAATATTGCAGGTGCTGCCATAACCAGGGACTGCCTCCAGCAGCCCTCAAAAGGCCAAAGCTGTCCCCTGGCCCTCCCTGGGCAGCTCCAGCCAGGGGACAGGCAGCCCTGAGTCTGTGTGGCTGCACTGCCCCTGCCCCAGAGAGGCAGCTCAGCCTGCCCCTGCCTGGGCAAACATGGATGGGAACAGGGAATTACAGATCAGTGCTGCACAGGGACAAGGGACACCTCAGAATGTGCTGCCCATGAAGGAAATACCAAACAGAAAGTAGTTTACATAAGAGCTCCTGTAGCAAGAGCCCACAGGTATGGAGCTCTTTCAATTATTTTTAGCTGTTCCATTTCCGAGCACACACCAAATTATTTATTTCTAAAGAAAATACAAGCACATTGACCAACTGATTGAACAGGATTATTTTAGGAGTATGCTTATCCTAAAATGCTAGAAGACAATTGTGTTACAATGCATATAAAATTTTGATTTCATGCACATTACTACAAGTTTTTATATCAAGCAGTTGTTCAACCATTTCTTTTTTATATTAATTTATTGTACCCATTTACATATACATATCCTTTGGAATTTTCAACTCTTCATTAAGATTAATTTTCTAATTTCAGCCAAAAGTAAGTTTTTTGTATTATAGTAGAATTTCTTGTATAACTTTGGATGAATTTATGTTTTCATCCATAATATAAAAACTTACACAGCAAATTTAATTATTTTGCTGTTTATTTAACTGTCTTTAAAATTCTATTTGTCAAAATTACTCTGCTGTAATTACTTATCTTCCTCTTTACTAAGGCTAGGCAAAAAATAATGGTTAAATACTAGCTCACATCAAAAGTCTAAACACCAATATATCATAACGGAAAACAAAGGAAAAACTTGAAAACAGATCTGCAATTCTTTATTGCAATTCTTTACCCATCAGTTATATCTTTAAAGTTAATTCTTTATCCGAAAATGATGGCAAAAATCCCATTAGTGTGTGTTTTCTACGAAATCTAGGAGAATGATATAACAGGCAAGTGTTGAATCTAGAAAAGCATTATCAGTTGATTTCTTGTCTATTGTTTGGTAACTACATTTCTTTCACCCTTCTAAAGTACAAACTCAGAATTCATGCTAAATGTGACATCCATTAAACATTTTTTTTAGATTTTTCCTCCACAAGTATGACAATTTCAATTACATGAGTGAATGCATTTATGTTTGGTTTTTTATATAGATAGGACTCAAAAATCACAGGTTAACACAGACTCGAAGGATCCTTCTGAGGTCTCCAGGATTATCAGCAGTGTCAGGATTATCTCATCTTAAATGCTTATGAGGCAAGGAAGAGAAATTCCATCAAAAATGCAGAATACAGGATTTGTCCACTTAAAACCTCTTAAAATATAGTCAAGTTGCTGCAATTAGGGCTAAGAACAATATGACTAGCTGTAAAGCTCATCTTCTCTTCTGAGAGGACATAAAGGAGTGGAACGTATCAACAGTGATGCTCTAAAAAAACACCCCTGGATGGAATATTTCCATGACCTCTATAAAAAGTCATTTCTGTTTTCACACAGGGAGAATAGTAGCTTGGAGTGGAGCAAATCAAGGAGTTTTACTTCATAAACTAATTCACATTTGCTGCACTGATTCAGCTGAAGTCAATGCAGACTGTTAGCACAAACAAAATACTTTTTGGTGTTTCTTCTGTGGTAAAAGTTAGGTACACTGGAATACAAATCCTATTTTCATTGCTTTTAGTTCTTTTCAGGGATGCTAAACCTTGCAAATCAACTCCAGTACACTCACATTACCTACACTCATGGTTTACATCCTATTTTTAGTTATAAAATATAAGAATATAAATTGGAAATATCAAAAGCATCCAGTGGCAATTTAGCTCTTCTGCCTTAAAAGTCAGTCTTCTAATCCCACCGGACAAAATGAAGTTAGTTAAATCCAAAGCAATTGCAAAAATCCACTCAAGTGTTATAAAGTGCATGGTTACTCACTAGATCAAAAAAGGTATTTAAAACAATCCTTGGGAGGAAGGGGTCAACTTATTCTTTCATGAAAAATAATGGAAAATACACACTGGTCCCTGCTGCAGTGGAGAGATACCAGGTTCATGTGCATATTTGTACATTCTGGGGAAATGGCACTTGTTTGACTAAATTTAGCAGCTCTTTCCTGTGTCCTACTTGTTTTAAATGAAAATACAATCCCTGTAGGCAGTCTCACCATTTCCCTTTGTCTTAAACTTAAAGATCATGATATAATTCTTATTAAAGACCAAACACCAATATTCCCTATTTATAGTCCCTGACGTGTGTTTGATGAGTGAGGTTTTTTTCTCCCTCTAGGAGACCAAACTAACACAACCTTACTGTATATGTATGTAAGGGACATGATGGGCAATTGCCAGGAAATGCATAATCATGAACAGCTCTTTAAATTATTGCCATTGGTGGTTTTAACTAGAATTGGAACTCCTTCTCCTGGAATGTACCTGCACAGGAGAAAAGGAAAGCTCTGCTTTGTACCAGTCATCTTGGATTCTCTCTCTTCCAGTTTTAACTTGTAGAATTAATATTTCAGACAGAGATTTTTCTCCAATGATATTCACTTGATTTACATTACTAAAGTATCTTCCAGGCATGTGTAGCTATCAGAAAAAGTGCAAGATCAAAATTTAAATTTTGCAGTAGTCAAAAGTTCCAGAGGAAATATTTTTTTTTTTTTTACTGTTACTGTGAAGGCTAAGGAAAATAAGAATCCACATTTGAACAGCACATGCTATACCTGGCTGAATGCTCCCAAACCTTGTCTAAAGGACCTGATTCTCTGCTGACAGCAACAGGGCTCCCCTTGCAGACAGACAAGCCTGGCCAGCAGTGCAGGGTGCCCCACTACACACCCCACACAGGGGTGAATCTGGAAATCAATTATGAGACCTGTATAAAATATGCTGCAGCAATTCCAGGGTGAGAAGGTGCACAAAGAAGGTGCACAAAGCTGTCCCTATTCTCTGTTTGCTGCTGGAACAGCAGTGCTCAGGTGTCACCTCCATCCCTTCACACCTCAGGCCTCCTGATCCCTGACAGCTGTCCCAGCAGAGGATTTTCCACCCGAAGCTGCAAGGGAATGACTGACCTCTTAGACATGGCTTCAGGGCTTGACAAGGTGATGACATCCTGCAACTTTATTTTTATTGCATCAGCTGACTGGAAGGATCATATCTCAAACATTTAAACTGACCTAAGGTCAAAGATGTGCAAATTTTTTTAAAAAATGTGTTAAAGTGGAGCCAGAAACGTGTCAGTGAATAGTTTAGTGGACTCTCCTGGATTAACTGAATTATTTTTTTCAATTATATCAATGTTAGTTGCTAAGAAATAATTTCTAATTTATATATTTACATTTTTAATTATCTATGTTGGACAAAGAGATTTCATTTTCATCATATTTCATGATGAAAATAAATGAAATAGTCTTGTTTTATGAATTACTTGAAAAACTCTGCAGATGTTTTCTGAATCCTACTTGGATATCACCACAGAAGTTGAAAACTTTCATCTCTCCTGTTCAATACCTCGCAATAAAAGTTAATTTTTCGGTGCTTGTCTGTATATTCAGAATTTAAAAGAAAAGTTTCATTGCACTCACAAAAGAACCGATGAGTATCATCCTGAATATAAAGAAAATGAACATTTTGTAAGTTGAAGGTGGTAAAAGCAAAGAGTACTACAAATGAAGGAATTCAGATTTTATTTTATGCATTTACTGCAACACCACAAAAAAAAATCTGCTTCCTTTTGGGGTTTTTTAATTCTCTTCCTTCATCTTTTTAAGAAGATTATTCTTCAGCTGTGAAGGTTTGAATGTGAAAATACCAACAAAAAGCAGTTCCACCCAAACAAAACCTATGCAAAGCTACTGACAACTCCTCAACCATTAAAAATGCAAGAAATAGCATTTTCTTTTCAAGGAAAAGTATTCAGAAAAAGAAAAGAATCAGAAATACTATTTTCCCTCTTTCTGTTCCTTTTCTTTCTGTAGCAAAAATGTTTCATAGTTTTGACCTTCTAGACTCATGCTTTTTCCATTTTCCATTTTTTTTTTTTTTA
>VXBB01020866.1:596127-651112 GCA_013399915.1 Illadopsis cleaveri
AAACATAGTTCAGACCTCTTGCTTTTGTGAAAAGGGGTTAGGGTTTTCAACTAATTTGGAAAGTTTCTTGCATCTGGGCTTTTCAGTTTCTTCAATACAAACTAAGCATTCTCATCTGTGCAAAACCAAAACATTTCCTGGATAACTGCGAAATAACCAAGGTTCTCTAGCTGGTTCTGGCATGCCAAATGTCCTCAAGACCCATGGTTAGATCCAGATGTGCATCAAATGAAGCTTTCCTTCATTAATCACCACATTTTTTGTATCTTTATCAGCTTACAGGCTATGCAAATAACAAATATAATGGGACACCAATTAGTAAAAAAAAAAATAAATAAATAAATTAGGGGCTAAAGAGATGATGCAGTTTGAAAGGCATATGAATGAGAAATACAATGATCTTCAGAAGATTTCTTGTCCCATTTAGTCCCATAGCTGCTTTGGGAAAAAGCTTTGAAGGGTCTGTTCTGCCAGTGGAAGAAAAAGATATTTTGTTTCATCGTTTATTTATACTTTTAGATGGGGAGCTGGAATTATTTTTCAGTAACCATTGGCAGAGGAAACAAACTTGACAACATAACTGTTCTTGCCATCTGTACATACTTCACACATTGTCATATAGAGTCACTTGGAGAGGAAAACAAACACAAAATTGCCGAGTTCTGTGTGTTATGTAAAACGCTCTGCTTGTCAGTACAATTCGGGAGTGCCCTCACCTACACTGAAGGAAAGATGTTAATCTAAATTTGACAGAAGTGTCTGCAAGAGGTAGGAAGGATTATCTGTGAAGTTTAATAGTAGCAGCAGTTTAGGACATATTTAGACCTTCTCACTTGCACGAGGCAAACTTCAGGAGCAGAACGAGCCATCTGCTTCTGCACAGAACGGCCTTTAAAAAGGAATCTTTCTGTCAGGCAGTGTTTGACTCATCCTCAGACCCTTTTTTGATGGAAAGCCATCAGTTTATACCACCTGAGGGTATTGTCTGCTGTGGCTGTCAGAGAAGAAGGCTCACTGTTTTCTCCCAGGTTTCTCTGCAAGCACATTGGCAGCAGGATCCTTGGGTTGTCTGCTACCTTTTGCTGTCTTGTCCTGAAATCCACACTTTTCCTTTCCACTTCCAGCAGTCTGAGGGCTGCCTTACCTTGATTCTGATCCTGCAAAGAGACCAAAATCAAGCTCAAGCTCACGCTTGAATCTGAAGGGTTACATCCATTTTACCAGATTCTGGAGCAGTCTAGGTGCATTCTGTGGCCAAATCTTTTCTATAACAATGAAAGCTCTCCAGCATAAGACTTCTTTTTTGCCTGTTTCCCTCCATACCCATGAGCAGGCATTGACATCACACTAGGCCCACCCTGGGGAGAAAATTCAGGGTGGGCAGCAGCCCATGGTCATTTCCAGGAGGGTTTCCCATCTGAACAAATAGGGTACAGCACTCATCCAGTAAGACAGGAGACCCACCTGCCCTGCAGTTCAGGTGCTATAGCCACTGCTATCGAGGACAGCATGCCCCAGTATGTGTTAACTGTGTCTCTGCTACAGTGATACAGAATTCCTATAAGGAAAAAAACCAAAAAAAACAAGAAACGCCCTCAAAATCCTCAAAAAACACCAGCAAAAACAACACAACACCTAAAGTTTTATCTAAATCTTTTCAAAAAGATTATTTTTTGAGAAAAAAAAAAACACCTTATCCCACACAAAGGATGTGTCTTATCACTCCCTGCTGCGGTTGTAAAACTGTCAATCAAATCAGATTAAGCCTTATAACATAATAGCTACATAACATTGTTTGATAACAGGCTGAAGTCATCTGAACTAACAGTAAAATACAAAAAAAAAAAAAAAAACCCAAACCAAAACCTCCTCCCAACCAAATCCTTCATAGTGCCATAAAACAGAAAAATAGACATTTGAGAAGAGATCAAGCAACTGAGATTATTCTTACTCAACAGCATAGTTTTTGTCATTTCTTTCTGTCTTGAGGTTACGCAAGCTAGCACAACAGGTATTGTATACAGCACTTAAAATGAACTGCCTGTGCATGATGTGTTCTGGGGGAAAAACCAGAAGAGATGAGGAATACAATTGAATACTAAGGTGGAGTCACTTCCACCCCAAACCCTCTTCCCTACAGAAAGATCTGGCGTCTTTAATAAAATACATTCCTAGTGGTTAATTGAATACACCTTCCTGCAGCTTGCTTAAGAAAAAAACATCTCAGTAAGCATATCAAGATGATAAAGGAGATACATTTAGAAATCCTATGATGTGAAAATGCAATCACACCATCCTTTCTGACAGTACAAGGAAGAACTTCTGAAAGAGACACTTGGAAGCTTTGGTTCACAGAGGAAGATTGCTGGTGTCTGTATTATCACCATTCTAAGCCAGGAGGATTTCCAATGCTGACGTTCCTCTGACAAGTTTGGTTATGGCCAAGTCAGGTGGAGAGAAATGTAGAAAGCTTTGGGAGGGACACGTTGGATAATCATTTTGTTGGGACTGCACTCAGAGGATGCAAAATAGAAGAAATAGGAAAAAATATCAAGAGATAATGGTTGCCATCCTGTGCTTAATGCAGAAATTTCATAGATCTTAACAGAAACTTCCTTGAATTCCTACACATTTTGACCAACATCCTCTCATCTGCTGCAGGGCTTAGCAAGGGATGTCAAGGTAGGTATGAGAACATTCACAAAGTTGCCTGTTGGAATACCAGCCATGCTTGTGGGGGTTCTCTTCTCCTCTGTGTGAGCAGAGAGGAAGAAAGCCAGTGGTAGCTGGGCTCCAACTCACTCAGGCACGAGTGAGCCTCAAGCTGAGGCCAAAGCAGCTGGCTCTGAACACAGGGACAGCACCTCGTACAAAGCCAGGGAGGGTGCACAGCACCTGGACATGAGGGGGAAACTGGGTAGGTCCCAAAAGCTCATCTCACCTGTAATGGGAGACTGAAAGTGTGTAAAAGGTAATGAGAAGGTGGCCCTTGCACAAAGCATTTGCCAAATTGCTTCTGCCCATGTAAATAGCAGAGGAATGTGAAGCCATTCATGACCACTTGAGTGGTTTTCCCCAGTGAGACTATTCAGAAAAACAGCAAGGAATACCTGACATACAAAATTAAGTAATCCAACCATTTGGTCTTGGAGCATGTGGTAGAAATTTTTGTACTTGGAGACAGCCACAAAGAATGTCCAGGTTTTGCAGCAGACTTATGGCATTTCTCTGAATGTGAAATGGTGGTGGAAATGTTGCAGATGCACACAAAGAAAAGTAAGGGAAATGGATGGTCCTAGAACAAAACCCCAACGTTTTAAAGCTCATGCTAGATATTGCAAATCTGTAGATTTTTCAGATTGGAAGTATGGGGTTCACAAATCATTCCATCATTTTTATCAACAATATAAAGTGAAGTAGAAGTGGGAAAGGTAAGACATTTAAATACAGAGGTGATACCCTCCTTTCTTTTGCTTTTGTATACTGAAAGTGGCTTACATACTAAAAAGTACATCAGCCCTCTCTGCACTGAAATAAAAACCTCAGATGTCTAAGAAAATGTATTACATGCAAGCTGGGGCCTCAAAACCCAAAAAAATTCACTTTTGAATGCTCAATTCACCTCAATGTCAGCAACAACAACAGGAAAACACTTCTATGTTCTTACACTTCCTTATCAATTCAGGACTCAACAGGGATCAGCATCCTGCATTTAAAGTAAGGAACAGAAACGAAATACTTCAGTTAATAGGGAGATACTTTGCAATGCAGCAAATTACTGCTGGAATATTAGTTTATAACTTGCATCTACCACTCAAGCTGAGGGCATGAGGTAATCAGGAGGCAACGACTTCTCAGGAGAAAAAAAAATTAGCCATGTACTTCAGTCTTTAGCCTGTCTCTCGTTTCTGGGATAACTCATGTTTTGATGCACTTAGCTGGCTGATCTAATGCAAAACATCTTGAGGAACACAGACCATATGGCTTGGGAGGTTGAACATGTGTAAGGAAGGAGAAATGAATTCTTCAAAAGTTCAGCTGCAATGAAACTGTCACAAATGATGCACCTCTTATCTATTAAACATGTCACTATTAATGTCAAAACAACTCAAAGATGCGCTGAAACAGAGTGAAAATGCTACATCCCTTGAACGAAAATTCATGCTTTGATGAATTTAATACATTCATCATACAGAAGTGTGTTATGTACATAAATGCATTTTCCTTGGAAAATTAACTTACTCCACTTTTTAATATGAGATATGGATATGACCTTCGTACATCATGAAACTCCTTACTGAATGCCAGCTGCCTTTGCCTCTGCATGTCTTCCCCCACTAGAAAAGAACTCAAATCATATTCATACTTCAAACTGGACACTACTGTTGCACTGTTTCACAAATATATTTTCAACCTCTTACTAACAAAACCAAATTTACTAAAATACTCTCAGATCTTAAACGTGCAGCTTAAATTTCAAAGAAAGGGTATAAGAGATCGTTAGCAAAGCCAGGAATGGCTACAAGGAACATCTTCAGTTATAGCTACAAATATGGCTTGGAATGACAGAAAAAACTGATTATTATGAGCACTAATTCCATTAACTCTCCTTGCCCATGGTGCCTCTGATCCACTGAAGCAGAAATATTTTTTCTGCTTTAGCAACAACTGATATGAGGAGTATGGTGTTAGGATGACCCTGGACTCACTGTAACAGCAGGGTTAACACAGTCATGCCTTCTGTTGTGTTGCTTGTGATACAAGAGGAAATGCAGAGAGACTTTTGGAATCTCTTTGAAGCACTGCTGTAGTGGAGAGCTCTGCTGGTAGTGCTGCAGAGTTTGTGAGCAGGGAATTTATACATAAAACTTTGAAATAGAAAAATCTTAACCTTTGTGGTAAAGACTAAAGGAAAACTATGGGCCCACAAGACTGCCATAAAAGTTATGTATTTAAATCTTTCATGTGGAAAAACAAAAAAAAGGACCGCGTGTGTTTCTGAAAGTACTAATTATTTTGCCAGGTTGAATCACAGCTGAAATGTACCACTGTCATTAACCTCATTGTTAATATTCTTTTCAATAAATTATCACTGGGTGTTCCTTACAGCCCTTTCAATTTTACATAAAAGAAAATGATCTATCAAATTTAAAGGCTTACAAATCTGAATCTTAACACAGAGATGAGTGAAGCAGCCCTCAGGGGCTACAGCTAGATGTGGACTAAAATGTGATGGAATCAAAGGCAGCTGTCTTGCAAGACAGAGGGAAGCGCAGTCTGGGATCTCCTACTGGATATGGCCATCACCAGCATCCAGGAATCTCACCCTGGGCTGCACAGGAGGAGCAGACTGTGGACCACAGAATTTGAGTTTTTAATAGCAATAGATGTATTGCACAAATGCCAGACTCCTGGTAAATCCATGGCTTAACCATCTCACCCTTCTGCAATCTCACTCACCTGCAGGCTGGATCTGCTGCCAAACAGCCCCTCCTGCCCCAGCCCCACCTCCTGGAGACCTCCCTTGCTGCCTCCCACAAGGCTTTCAGCCACCAGCAGCACAGAAAAGTCCTGCAAACAGGGATTTGGCATCTGCATGGAAGTAGGAGAATTGCTGCTCACAGGAGAGCACTCTTCTCCTGATCCCCTAGGACTGTCTTTGAAGAGTATTCAGGGTTTGCTGGCATGGGCAAAGGCTGTGACAGCCCCCGGCCACTGCACACTGCAGGTGACACAGAGCTCTCAGGCTCTCATAACACATTCTAAGATTCTCAATAATGCCAATATCGTTTTCTCTTTAAGTGCCTCAGCTTCAGAAGCTGCTCCTCAAAGCAGATTTAGATGCTTGCTGATGGCAGGCAACTGCAGGAAATGTGAGGAGATTTTGTCAGAATCTTAACCTTATCATTGTTTTTTCTCGTAAATACAGCTATGCCTGACACCTTGCTGCTAAAACTATCATTTGAAAGAAGTCCCCTACCCATTTCGTAAGTCCACTCAGTCACATGGAAGGAAAAAAAAGAATGACCTTACTTGGGAGGATGGGGGAGGAAATCAATATTTTAAGGGAAGATCAAAAAGGATCAATGTTTTAATTAGTCTTCTTTAGTTCTAATGATAAACTAGTTTTGGGATGATTGGAGGATTCTGCTTTTCTACTCCCTGCATACTAAGATCTCTTTTCAAATCTATTCACTTTTATTTTCTGTTTATTTTGGGGCAATACATCCGTACACTTTGATAAACCATATGTTTTCTAAGTTTGTTATTACCTTCATCCAAAAAGAGTTAAAAGCCTAGAATTATTTTATGGGTGCAGACCTGCTGAATTCTGACATTTTGGAGAGGATAAGTACAAAATAAGAAAAATATCTGAGAACCAAAGACCTCCAACTTTTAAGGCAGACACTGAGTCCTCTCTTAATCTAAAATTGTTTCCCAAATGTGAAACTCTTGCACACTGTTCAATAAAATGTGCATTGTTGAGCAATGTCTTGCTCATCAAAATGGGTGGTGAGTTTGTTTTCCCATAGTCAGTATGAAATATCCACCACGTCACAGGGATAGGATTTGTGCTCTGACCTCCTGAGGATTCCCAAGCAGAGCAGCCTTGGGGCTGGCACACAGTTTTCACCAGGGAAATGCAGCAAGGAAATGCACTCCTTTGCAAAAGAGAGAAATGTAAGTTTCCAGCTATAATTAGACAAGCCATGGAACTTTTAATGAACTGTACTCATTAGTGATACAGCCAACCAAGGCAATTAAACCCTCTTACTATTCTGGTAGCTGTAAGACTGATTATGGTGCTCTCTTCCCTTTTTTTATAATTTTGCCTTTAACAATTAGAGCAGCTGCAGTAACCCAAACTAAAGGAATCAATTTTGTTGTGAGCTAATAAATTCTACTTTGCATTGCATACAGATCTTAATTATGCAAGATATTTTAATTTTTCACAAGGACAACACTAAAAATAAAAAGATAAAAGAAATAAATTATTTCTGGAACATAAAACAGACAGAATCTAGGTGGCAAAAACAGATAGCAATAAAAATGAGGAATATTTTGAAATTTTAAGAAAGATAATTTTTGAACCTGTAATAAGTAAAAACAGGAAAAAAGTGTCTAACAATGGTTTAATTTCTTTCTGGCATAAGACTAAACAAAGTTTGCTTATTGTCATTTATGAAGTATAAAGTTGTAGTAGTGCATGCTAAGCAGAAAAAAACCCAAACCAACACTAACTTAATTAAGGTAAAATCATTGCTATTATTTAGAATTTTGGCAGTCCACAGAACCCTGGAATGACGTTCAGTCTGTTCTGCTGTAATGTACAGTAATCTTCATCAAGAATTTATAATCTGCAGGCAGGAGGAAGTGAGGGTATTCATTGTCATTGCTGTACAAAATAACAGTCAATAATCAAAGATATTAAACCAAATACTCTCCAAGCTAGGTAGGTGCTTAATTCCCCTCAAATAAATTAAAAATTTTAACGTAAGGCTACATATGTTGCATCTCTGACATGACTCCTCAAGCCTAAAGGGGAAGAGAATTAAGATCTTCTCACTATGTATTTCCTTTTTCATCTACTATTCTAGAGCTAGAAGAATTCAGAGATGGAAATACTCAAATATTTTACACAAAAAAAATTAAAACAATATTTTCTAAAAAGAATCCTCTATAAATGTGTGCTGAGGTTATTTCACTGGACACTGCTATATTTGGCCACTTTGGGCAGAAAAAATATTTAAAAAATGCAACCAGATAATGAAATTTATAGAAAATACTAATTGAAGGACATGTGGATCTTGCATTTAAGAAATACAAGGCAGAAGTACCCCACATGTAGAATATGTGGAAATAGAAAGTTTGCCAAGTATAAATTCATATTTATTATCATTTATCATCATTATCAAACTTCTCAGTTTGCACATTGCCTTAGTATTTAATATACTCTTGGTAAGATAGAAATGTATTTTAAATTTAGATGAAAAGCAGAATGAGGAGTATATTTAAATTTAAAAACCACTGAAAATACCCACAGACAGGTATCTAGGATAATCTTGTAAATCTCCTATTAAAATGTAGTGTTGGTTCTTGATATATTACATATATACATATAATACATACATATAGACATATATACAATATACACATGTTATGGTACATATGTTGCCATCAAACTCAAGAAGTTCACAGCAATTAAATAAGGAAGGCACCAGCTTTGAGCAGAGAGCAGAAGCTCCAGAGCAGAGTCTTGCATTCACATGATTAAGCAGCCTGGAATACTCAGAGGCTTGTGCTAAACACAGATTATTATCTGTGAGAAAAACAGTATCCTTTTGAGACTTTTTTTCTTGCTGTTATGAAGTAATAAGATGAGGTGAGGACTCATCAGACCCTGGTCTTTTAACCCACTCATACTGGAGCTGAGATACCAAAAAAGTTGATCCAAAAATTTAGCAATAACATGTAATAATATTTAAGCAATACTGTGTTATTATTAATACAGGGGCTGAGATACCAAAAAAAGTTGAGATAAAAATTTAGCAATAATATGGGATAATATTTAAACAATATTGTGATATTATTTATCCAGCTGGCAGGGGATCTCAGTGAGTTTGTTCACGTCCAAGTCATTGAAGCACTGCCGGACATCCAAGGGCACACCTGAGGCAGCAAAACCTGAGCATTTTCTCAGTCAGAAAGGGGAAAATCACGTCTCCCTTGCCTGGAGATGCACTGGTGCATCAGTGCCACACAGAGGTGCCTGCTGCAGTGCTGCACCAGAGCATGGCAGCAGGGCAGTGCCAGTTCAGACTGGATTTAGAGCCCTCTGCCCCACAGCTCCCACCCAAACGGGGCTGGAGCTCTCCCCTCTCTGACCATCCTCCAGCCCTGCTCCCCACCTGCCTCAGTGCTGGCACAGCCCCTGGGAGCACGGGCTGGGGTTACACACCTTTCCTTGCCTGGTATTGGGATGCTGCCACTCTCCTCTCTGGGACTGGGCCATTCTGGTACCACTGTGACACCTGGTGAGTCTGTGAGTCTGGTGTCTGCAAATACTGGGGCAAGTTAAAACTACATGGTCTGCTTCCCTAGGGAAACACTATCTTTTCTCTTGGCATTAAAAAATAAGTTTTTAGGGTTTTTTTTCTTCCCTGCCACTTTATTCATATTCTACGTTATTTTTAATGAAGATTTCAGATTCTTTGTTAGTTAAACATAAGTTTAGTGTTCACTTTACATCCCTATAAACAAAAAAAAACAGTGTTTGGGGACATTTTTAAAATAGAATTCTTTTTCTCCAAGGAAAATTACATTTTTTATAAAGGAAAAAAGAGATTCAGTAATTTTACCACACTTCTGCAATATTTAATTTTTTGTTCTAAAATTTAGAATTGTAATGTATTATTCAATATTTTCCTTGCTAGAACTGCACAGAATAGGCAGGTTTCCTGAAACCAACAGAGAGGGTCCATTTCAAGCATTTTGCTGAACATGTTGGTTATAGCTTTATGTAAATTAATCAACAGGACAGCCATTCTTTCTGGTTTTGGCCACATGTGTATTTCGACTGAACTTTTTTGAGAGGTAACAATAGAAAGCACATCATGTGAGATATGAGGCATTTTTGAATATCTTATATCAGAACTGAAGCATTTGCTAACCCAGACACAGACAGGCAAATTTGTTCACACAAACACATTTGTATTTTAAATTCTTTTTTTTTTCCCACATGGTGCTCACAATATGTGAATATTTCATATGTGAAGAATACGAATATTGAGTGTTTAAAACTGCAAGCAGGGTACTATAAAATGCCTGAATCTGAACTGAATGCACAGGGATGATTCACACAATCAGCCCTGCTATTGTGCAGTAGATTAATTCCTCTGAAACTCCTGGTCCCTACCAACCACTGCACGTCCCTTATGAAAAACACATAAGCCTGACACCTCTAAATTTATACTTTATAATCTAAATAATGCTCAGACTAGGGCTCAAATAGTAATCCCCCAGAAAATACACAGCTGTGCACTTGCCTAAAGAAGATAGGCCTGAAACACCTTGGGATAATTAAGAACCAGTGGGTTACCAGGGAACAGACATGATAGGCAAGAAAATCCAGATCACCAGCTGCACCCTTAATGAAAACTCAACAAAATGGTAATGGCATCTGAACTGCCTTTTTTCCTCAGCTCAGAGAGGAGAGAGAGAGAGTAGGCAAAAATACTATTGCCCTATTTTTTGCTGTGAATAAATGAAATACCTGATTCTGCCCTACAAATCCATTTAAGAAGCTAAAAAAGAAAAACAAAACTGACTCAATAAAAAATTTCAAAGACCATGCCATAGATTCAAACAAATAGCCCCAAACCCCTCAACTGGTTTCTGAGATATCAAAATCCAGAAGGGAGCAGAGCAGGGCTCAGCTGCCCAGGGATCCACAGCCTGAGACTGTGGCAGTGCCTGGACAAGAACAGAAGTCACAGCCCAGCCGAAAGGAATGGCTGAAACCATTCTCAGTCTGCTGAGATCAAGGCAGGTCTGGCAGCTGTTCTGCTTTAGGAAGCTTTTGAGGTGTTAGTCCCAACTACAGGCAGCAGGGCAGAGTGGTGTGTATGGTACAGAGCTGTTCACTGCATTTGTACCAGGGCCAGACTCACTCCTTGCAATTTCTTGTCCATCTGCCCCATCAGGGCCTGCCTGAATCTACACCCACGTGGTGTTACCTACAGCCACCTACCTCTTATGTAAATTTCACAATGAACCTCACAAACCTCACAAGGAGAAATTTTCCTGGATATCCCTGCAGCAATGCCACAAGAGAAAATCCCAGAAAATAACGCCAGCCTTTCCCGAGTTACTTCTTCAAGTTGAATACTTCTCATATTGTAGTGTAAAATCAGAGACAGAAGTGTTCATTCATCTGCCATGCAACATAATTGTAAACTTAGAATAAAGATATGCAACACCCCATCTTTAATCATATCTAATTAATTCAGGGTAGTCCGAAAAGGCAGAGCAATCACGTGTGAAGTTTACAGCAGTCGTTTTCTCTACCCTGCTCCTTTTATTTCCTAAAAATAAGGAAGTAAGGAAATTGTATCACATTGTCTAGACAGTGTAGATAAACCTTCCTTATTCTGAAAGGTCAGAGATCAACTCACCATTCTTTAAGAGGGGTAGAGAGCTAAATAAGAAGAGAGAAAGGGTAGATGGGAGCATGTGCTAAAGTTCTCTAAGAGTTCTGAGCGATAAAAATTACATTAGAAAAATTTCTTCATGCTATATTAAGCCGCTGTTGTACACTGAATTGTCATCTACAGCAGGCAGAATTATCTATTGGCTATGATTTTATTACAGAAATTATATATTGCTACTGTGGTAACTCAAACAGATCCAACAGGTCCAATGAACAGCAGTCTGTCATCAGATACAGTGCATTTTCAAGCCTTTGGATTACAGCCTTTGAATGATAGCTTGGTGCCATGCTGTGATGTGCCTGGATTTGCTGCTGCTGTTTGGATTTCATGGAATGCACATGGCTACATTGAATTTATTTTCTAATCATAGAAATCAAGATGACATCTTGAAAACAAAGAAAGCTTCATCCTTCTCTTCCTATCTGATGCTAGATACTTAATAATGAAAACCTGGAATTTACTAGCCTTTAAGTATTATTTATTTTAAATAAGAACAATGCAAAAGACATGACAAAAGAATGGATCACAGTGTTCACGCCTAGGTGGATGGTGAAGAAGGTTTCCATGGATGTTGTAGCAGATAAAGTATTCTAATTGCAGCTTCCACTTTGGCATCTAAAACCAGACAAATGCACATGCAGACCATGATGCACCATGGAGTCCAGGAAAGCAAATGCCTCAGCAGCAAAGGAGATCAGTCATTTCCTCAAAGAACTTCCTCAGCAGAGGCTGATGTCACCTGAGAGTGCTTGGCCCCCTTTGCCCCCTTGTCACTCCTGACACTGCCCTGCAGAAATCTCCTTTAATGTTTGCAAAACCACTAAACAAACACAAACAGCACTCTGAACTCCTGATTTAAGAAGATGCATTAAGTTTTGCAGGATAACATGAGGCTTCTAGCTCAGGAAGTGAAGATTCACAGATCATCTCATAGCAATAAAGAGCCTTTCATTCTCAGCGTTGCCAAAACAGATCTTCCTGAGCAAAGGGACTGCAAAGGACACTTTCATTCAACAGTAGGCCCCACTCATTGTCAGGAATATTACAGACTGATCAAAATCACATTTGCAGCATTCATATTGCAACCAGTTGCAGTTTAAAGTATGGATTCATTTGTAATCTAAGAGTATTTTAATCTGTAAGTTTATGGTAAATTATCAATAGTTTATTTTCATGAACATGGTAACTAACTGATGTAAATTAACTTTCCTGTAGAACTTTTCATACATAAATGCTTTATTTTAGGCTAAAGTCTAGATGGTTTAAAGAGATTTAGGTCAGTTAATAACTTGAGCCAGCATATTAGAGGAGTTTTACTATACAATTACCAAGTGACTTAAAGTTATTTCTTTTCTTATTATAGCCTGAAAGTTCCTACCTATCATTTCTTTTCCTGTTGCCCTACATTCTGATAATTTTAATTTCTCTTCAATTTTAATTAAGCTACCCTAGGGCTTATAAACTCTGAAAGTTTTGACATTTCATTTTTTATATAATTAAAACTGATTCAATTTGTTTCAAAATCTGATGTTTAAACAGGCAACGTTCTCATAAACCCTCAGCTCTGCTTGTAATAAGAAATATATTTGTGGAATGAACTATTCATTGCACCACTCTTTCAATTGCTTCAGTGAAAGTCAATTAATGTGTGTTCACAGCTTGGAAAGTGCTGTAATGCAAGGCATACTCATATTAATATCTGTTAAGATTCTGGAAGCTAAAACAAAACTGTGGTCCTGATCTGGTGTCTTCACACTTGAGAAATGTGTAGTTAAAATAGGCAGCTTCTCTAACCATACACCATATCAACACATATTGCATAAGAGGGCTTGCAGATCTTATAAAACTGTTTTAGGATAAAGTTTCAGATGGAAAATGGAAGCTTCCAGCCTTAAAAGAGGAAGTAAGGAAAAAGTGACTTGTCTTATTCTTAGAAAATAAACTTTGAAAAGTTTTACTCTACCCTTTCATACTCCTGACTAAAATCTTCTTTTGCTGTTCACAGCAAAATGTTTGTTCTGGAAACTTCATGTTTTACCAGTTGCTTCTTTTTTCACACTGACACAGACTAAACAGGCAACAAGCACTGAGAAAAGGGAAATAGAAAAAGAAAACAAGAAGCATAAAAAATTATAAACCACAGATTCCACTGTCACTATATTAACAAGATATAAAGTATAAAATTCTATTTAAGAACCTGTAACGGTTCTCAAATATCTTGCTTTTTGAACAGAGCATAAGAATTTTATCTATAAGCCTGAAGTCTTTGCATTGTAGGTACTGCAGCACAAAAAGGTGGCCACATTCTTTTCAGGCAAATCTCTATATAGGGGTTCACTATCAATCCTAGCACTGGATCTATATACCTTTCCATTTTGTGTCCAATTTCTAGAAGAATTGAGAAAATAGTTTTAAAAATAACTTGCAAGAAAAGTTGACTTTTCTTCAGTATTTCAGAAACTCTTTATAAAAGTATTAGCTACTTCCACAGGAAATCTCACTGCTCTCAAATGCATTTTAATATTGACAAGAGCTTTCAAGCAGGAGATTTAATCTTGACACACCCTCCTTACCTGGCTTCCTCTGTTCATGTACATCTATAATTCCATTGTGTTGGCAGATCCAAATGCCAAGGAGATTACAAGAGGTGGCAAACACAAAAATAGACAGAAATGACCTAGTCATCAGTGAGAGGCAGGAAGAAAGGAAAAAGATGACAAGTTCTCAGTTTGGTGGCTGAAACAAAGAACTAATTATATCAGCTCAGTCCATCTTGAAGGAAATTACCTTTTTTGCCTTAAGTCTGCCTTTTAAGGAAATTGAAATAAATATAGTTTCAGTTGAAATTAAATATTTTAACTCAACCAGTGCAATTAAAACAAGATTCAGGCAGTACAATTCTGACCAGACAGAATCCAGGACAGGTTACCTGGTGTTCTAGGTCCTGTTTCTTCAGCTTCCAAACAATTTAAATTTCTTTATTTCATACTCTTAGTTAAGGTCTGTGCAGTGTTTGTGACCAGCGCCTACATCACTTTGCACATCAATGGCCTCAGTTTTGCTTTTGGTTTTAATTTGCAGGCAACAGCATTTCTGAAACATTTTTCCAAAGGCTGTGTGAATAAAAAATAAACAGGATTCTTAGTATTCCCCTTTTTTGACAAGTTGAGAAATACTTTAACAACTTGTCCATATGCCCAATCTAAAAATTCATAGGAAAGTAAGGAAACAAATACTGGATAAGAAATATGCAGAAAAAGAACCTGATTAAGGTACTGGAGGGAATTTAGAATTTATTAATCTCTCTCTACTCACTGCACACGTGATTAATTAAACAAGGTCACTTTATGAAATAAAATAAGGATGACAAAAAACAAGGGAAAGGTTTCAGTGGCTCACACAATAGACCAGGCTCTCAGTCACCAGTGATTAATCCTGTACCTAACCACCTCTCTGAAATACCAACTGCTCGCTTTGGAAAATCTTCTATACTGTTTACCTAAGAGGAGACAGAAAGGGATATGACAGCCTTAAATGCTGAAGATGGAACCCTCACCTAAGTAAAGACTCACCATGAAATGGTGGAGCATAGCAACTGCACAGAATGTAGCCCTGGCTTTGCCTTGCTCATGGCACTCAGGCTCAGCATTTACTCTCCTGTGCTCCCCCAGGGCCATAGTATCTGCCCTGGCAGCTCACTGTGGATGAGCAAGATGTTTATTCAAAAAGACAAAGTGAGACACTTTCCTCCCCATCCTCTCACCACACCAGCAGCAGCTTTCTATAAAGAATTAAAGCAAAAAGAGGAAAAGCATATATCTTAGTGACATGAGTGATTTATAGCCCCAAGGAGCGATAAAATGATCCATGACTAGAAGTCAGTGTTTTTATTAGAAATGATGATTCCCAGTCATGGTGCTTTTTCGTTATGTGCATAATTAATGTTAGCTTGCGAAAGCTGCCAATGACGCTCATCACCAGCGGATGTGCTTATAATATATGTGTGGATTTGAATGCATGATGAAGTTTTTCCGTCTTTTGGGATTCAAAACAGAAGTTTGTGAATAATGCAAGACTGAAAACCAAAAATAACAAAGAAACTGCTACTCGCCCAGTGAGTAGTAGAGAAAAGAGCATAGAATACAAAGTAAAAGTAACCAAAACAGACCCGGACTTTCCTGAAAAAAACAGAATTGCATGACGATCTGTTTGGTCTTTGCTTAGAAATTTTCTGCAAATGAGAAATTCAAACCTATTTTACTGACAGCTTTGGAAGCAGCAAATTCATTGTTTACTAAGCCATCAAAATGGAGAGAGGCAACACTGGAAGTCTCCCCTACGATGCCTGTCTGAACCCCGGCCTTGAGAGTGCACCTCTACTGCTGCCAAAGGAGTCACCAGTGGGCAGCAGGTACCTCCTTTCCCGAGCCCATTGTGCCACACTGCTGGTGTGGTTTGGATGCAAACAGCTGCCAGTTTGCTGCACACATCACATGCCCAGCCCCTGACCCCGTGTGTGCAAACTGAGCCACACATGCCCTACACACATAAGCAGTGTGTACTTTGTGCACACCAACAGTGCTGAACAATGTTGGTCTCTCCAGAGGATGTGTGTGCGTACATAAATTAAAGACTAAAGGCTGTATCCTCATCTACAAGTTGCAACACAGAAATATTTATATTGGGAACGCTTCCCAATTTGTGCTATATTACTGCAGCACCATTACGCTGTTCTAATTGCTTCCTGCATCCCATTGCTGTACTCTAAACCATGCTGCTTTTCTTTTTTTTGCCTTTGTCTTTCTCTCAAAAATCACTTCTACTTGCAAAGTAGCCTTTTCCTGACTACTTCAGTTCATTTTGTATTTTTTTTACTGTTTCAAATACCACAGAAAACCCAACAATATTGACACTCCAAGAGGAGAAATACTGTCAATAGTTATGTTTCCAAGTAGCATTTCTTTTTATTCTGCATAGGCTTTTGGATTTATCAAAATATTTACTTATGGGAACGGCTTTACTCAGTGCCTGGTGGATCACCAATTACACATTAAAGAACAAGGTCATAAAATATTGATTAAATCATTAACTACAGTTTTATCCATTTACCATGACTAAAAACACAAGCTGCTACAATCTTAATTTGATTCCCAAGGAAATAAATTATTTCAAGAACAGCATTTGATTGCTAGAACACTTCCAAAACAAAAAAGGAAAGAGAAAAAGTACCTTTCCCCAATTTCAATTTTGTATTCATGTGTTTGCCTTACCATTGCACTCTGGTGATCTGAACTAAATGTCCCAGACCCAGAGTTTTGTAGGCGTGCTGTATTCCTGAAATAACACTGTGACTAGTGTTGCAGCTCCTCAGAACTATCAGTAATTAGGCTCTTTACCAGATTAGAAAGCACTCTGTGGAATTTTTCTCTTGATGTTCTCAAATGTTACCTCTCTATTCCTTTTATCAGACAAACAATTTGGAGAATGTTGACAAAAGGCCTGATATGAAATATTAATTTGGTTCTCCAGACAAGGACCGTAACTTGTTTTCAGAAAGCTACTCTGGTACCTTTTCTTTCTCAGTGTTTTCTCACTCTTCTGGTGACCAGTCTAAATCTCCAACAACTTTTACTTCAGAAGAGAAGCCAGTGGGTTTGGAAGCAGAACTGGACACCAGCTCTGTTGATGCAGGTTTTGCCATCATTATGGGGCACCACTTTTCCAACTTTCACAAGAAGGTTTCCCCAAGCCCAGCACTTAATTAAAGAACAAAGTTTTTATCCTGCAGCTCAAATATACAGATAAAAGCAATAGTGTTAACTAATTTGTCAAACCTTGGAGCAAAATCCAAGAAAAGGCATAGCAAAGGTTTAAAGCAGTGTCTTTGCCCTGCCTTGGCAGGGTCAGCCCAGATGGAGCACAGAACTCCCAGCACAGACATCCATGGAGCCACAAGCACCCACACACTTCAAATGAGCTGCCCCACACAAGCTGCTGAAAGCTTTCAGGAGTTATCTGTGCAAGCATAATCCTCCTGTATAATTTATACTAATTTTACAACCTCATTTTAAATCTGATTGAAGACTTTGAGCACAACTGAGAAGCAGATATTTTGTTCCTCTCGTTGTACTCAAGTTGTTTTTTCTCAGTTGTTTTCCAGAGTTCCTACCAAGTTGTTAATGAGCTGTCAATTATTTGTGCAAATTAAGAGGCAGGCACTGAGAAATAGCTACCAGAAAAGAAACATTTCCTCCAGTCGTGTGAAATGCAAGACTATACTTTTAAGGATTCTCTTAAAATTGGTGAATCTTCATCCACATTAGAATAAAAGCTACTTTATATGAGGTAGCTGACCATTTGAAATGTGCCTGCTGTAGTAAAAAAAAAAAAAGCAACAGCAAAATACTAAATACAGAGATAAAATTCAGCAGCTACATTCATAGTAATATTTTGAAGGGGAAAAATGAAAATGTCACTATTGGCCTGGAGAAAGCACCATAACCTGGTCACAGTTCACATCAGTAATGATGATAACCTGTTTACTGAGTTTGCTTTCCATAAACAATTATCAGTTTAGGTCTTTGTTCTTTAAATGAGCTTCCTGTTTCAGCCACTTGTTCTTGACCCTGCATGTACCACATGTAATTTCCCAGTTGGTGCTCAGACACACAAAAACTTCTCCACCTTTAGCATAGCCCATAGGAAGAGATTATTGGTGCCAAGGGTAGCAGGAATATGGCCAGGAAACCTCAGCAGCTTCTCAAGCAGATGGAAGGGAAATTTGCTTCATCAGTGCTGGAAAAACCACTGAGTTCTCTCTGTCCCACTGCCACTTTATCCCCTGCTACTCATTCCCACCCTGCAGTTGTGTGTGGCCACATTCTGAGAGCCTGGAAACCACTAATGTGAAAAATGAGAATAATAATAATATTCTAACCATCTTTTTTCATCTCAATCAGCAGTTGCCCCTACAAGACAAAATTAGCAATTTTAATCACAGTGACACAGCTTTTAAATCATCCTTTTCAAGAAAAATAATGATGTTTTTCTAAGTTTAATTATGCAAAGGGTTACTCTAAAGAGGCTACAGCAGGATATTTCAAATGCTTAAATTTAATCATATGCATAAGTCATTATAGAATCAGAGACTGGTTTTTTTGCTAGGAGACCCAGCATTTTCCCAGTTAGGGTGGAATGCTTCCCTTTTTCAGTCCTCCTGGCTCTCAGGTTCTGAGAAATCTGGGTTCACACTGAGCAGATATGGGTATCTAAAAAGCAGCATTAATCTCCAGTGAAATATCAGGGCTTTCCTAGCAGGAGGGTAGTTAGGTGAGTTTCACCAGGTGCTTCCTCTACCAGAGGGCACAGACCAAAGGTGAAACATAGATCCCAAGAAGAAAAGACTTAGAAGTCCCTGAGAATTAAAAAAATAAAAACTACTAGATCCTTATTCTACTTGAGAGAGCAGTGCCCATGTAAAGACTTCTGGTTTTCATGAAAATTTTGTAAAAATATCTAAAACTTATCAATAAAATATTGCTGGTGTTTTAATGATGAAAATAAGAACCATTCAGCATAAATGCAGTGAACAGGGTCATGTCCAAGGGCATTGAGAGCAGGGAAGTTTACATTTTAATTCAGATTCCACAGAGACTAGAAGGACTTTCTGAGCCTGCCCCACTGAAGTCAACAGGCAGAGAAGAGATTATTACCCAGCATTATTTTATCTGCTCATTTCTTCGCCCAGCTCCACGCGTGTGAGCTACAGGGTAATGTACAAGTGACACTAACACCATCTGCTTAACTGGAGCCCAGACCCTCACACCAGATGCCAGCCTCAATTTAAGTCAGAAGGCAGTGAAAAGAGGTTGTTGCCAGGAGCTCTTCAGGCTTTACATCATCCCTGTTGTAATGCCTGCTCTGAAAGCTCCAACTCTCCTGCTGCTAAGCTGTGTCCTTGCTAGGCAGAGGTCCCCCCGAGAGGAGGAGGAGCTGCAGACCACCCCTGCCCTGCCAGGTGCTGCAGGTGAGTGCTGGAGGAGCTGTCTATCAGTCTGAACAGCTGCTGCCTGTTTCACCAGTCCAAAAGCCAAAGAATTTCCACCTCCAGTTCTAGCTCCTTTCCATTAGCTTTCCCAAACAAGTCCACTTAAGGAGACACAAAATGAATGTCTTTTCATCTCAGGAAGATTTATTTCTCTGGCATCTGCTGAAATCATCTGTTTAGGAACACAGACTCTCCAAAGGAGCAATTAAAGCTTTCAGGTTGCTGGAGCAAGGCCAACTTTGAAAGCCTTTGGTCTGCTACAAAAATTCAAGTACAAAATCCCACAGTCACCCAACAAAACCCCATCAAACTAAGCAGTGCAGGGAGTGGTGGATTTTCAGCTCAGAAGCATAATGCTTTTCATTTCCATTAGCAGTGAAGCTCAGACATGCACACAGAACATTGTCACAGTAGCAGTAATGGATGCACAGTGGGTGAGGGAGATGATGGCTCAGCCTGAGTTTGTCACTGCTGTTAGATCAATATACCAGTTATGACTGAATTATCTGTATCACAGGCAGACCCCGAGGTCTCAGGTGACATAAATGGAGGCAGAGCAACTTGCCTATGGCAAACAGATGATGAACAGAATTAAAATCCAGGTCTCCTGAGCCTCAGACCAGATCCTTATCTTTTTTTTTTTCTGATACCATCTGTGATGCTTAAGAAGCCACTTTCAGTGGGAAAAACATTGTAACAAACAAAGGTAAACTATTATATGTTGATTTCAGAGATTTTGTCTTCTTCCTAGGTTTGGTAAATTTTCCTGAAACTTGGATGTCTAGAGGGAAAATGACACTTTCCCTTTGTGTTATAGAAACATCATCTGGCATTGGAACATTTACTCAAAAGAAACCACAGACACTAAGCAGAATTACCTCAGAAGACTTCACATTTAAACTACTCGTCAACTAAATTCCCTATTTTAGGAAGAAGAAGAAAGAAAATAAAGAGCTTCTATATTCCTATATAATAGGCTGCACCAAGCCCATATTTGAAATTAAAATATGACAAGAAATTTGCGTGTGAAGAGAATTCCATGTATAAGATGGAAGCATGAAAAATAAACCCACATAATTTTTTTTGCAACCTAAAAATCAGCAGTGGTGGAAAAAATTGCTGCATTTTTTGCTGCATGTTAAATGAGTTTTCTAATTATATTTTCCATGATAAAGGACATAGATGCTCATTTAAGCACACTTAAGATACATAATTATTCTCTAAAAGATTTGTATCTTTTTTCTTTGCAAAATGACTAAAATCAAATAACCCACTTGTGTTTTCCCTCATTCAGCAAAACATCTGTCACAAACTTGTGCCACACAGACCATAGACTAAACAGACTTTAGAAACTGTGGAGTCAAGAGTGTGTGCAGCATCCTCCAAGACACTGACTCACTTTTGTGCCCCATTCCTAATATTAATAGTAATTTACATACTCAGCTTTAGCACTCATATAGCACTTTATTTCTGACAGCAAAGATGGTGGTTTCTCAGGATCTGTTGGCACTGAAAAGTATCTTCTGATCCCAAGGTAGAAAAGGTCTGAACACTGATGTGTTCTGTTGTATAGACTTTTCTCATTCATAATGTTGACAGGGATGGACAGATTTTAAAGCAGTATAAACTCGTGGCTACTAAAGGAAAACATCTGAAATAAAGGCAAACAAACATTCTCCTTATTTGCCATCTTTCAATTAGCAGTAAAGTCTTGGCCTCACCGAAGCCAGGATTTCCTCCAAAGTATTAACAAATACATCCACAAATTTTCTACTGGCAAGGACCAAAATAAGGAAATTGAGAGTAAATACCTAAAAGCGTAACTCATAGCAGTTGGCATCTTTCCCTGAACTGACTGGATGCCAGTGCAAGAAATTGCACTGTCAGTTATCATTGTGTAAGAGAAGGCAGAATTCTGCTAAGTATTTTTCTGAGCATACAGCAGTGTCTAGCCAGGAATGGAGCCTGAAATGGTATTTCCTCAAAAATGCCTCATTATGGAAAGGTTTCTTTTCTATGACAGGAGGCTTTCAGTTCAGTGAAGTACTTTTAGGTGAATTACACTGCACACACAGAACTGAGCTTGATGACTTCCCATGGAAAAAGAATTCAAAGTGAATTTCAGTGGGAAATTGATTAAATTCCCAGTGTGCCTTTAATGCCATTTAAGAAAAACACACACAGGCTATTCAATGACCTCTAAAGGGAAGTGCATGCCTACAACTCTAGCAAATGCAAATCAAATGAAAAGGACAAATGTCATGGAGATATATTTTGTAAATGTTAAGTATTATGAGTCTTCTTTTGTACCACAAATAAACTTTATTATGCTACTACACTGCAATCAACTACAACTGCTTTTATGCTGTGAGTAATGGGCAGAATTAAAGAAAGCAGCTGGTGTAGTAGATTTGACCTCTGAAAATAGCTGTGGTTTTCCTCCTACTATTTATATTATTTTATTTCCATGGCCTTTGGAAAGAAGCAAACTCAGGACCCAGCCAATTGTACAGTTCTTTCTGGTGTGATCCAGTGTCTTTTGCTTAAGGAGCCTCTGGCCCCTGCAGCCCTTCCTGTGCCCCAAGATTTAATCTGGCCACCCTCACAGTGGGGTCTCACCTATGTGTGTCCCCACCTTTACACACCCACATGGCAATAAAGCCTCAGAAGCCACACACAGGACATGAGCTTGTGGAAGTGAACTAACAAAAAAGGAAAATGAGTACGAAGTCAAAAATTCCTGTCTAAAATGAAACAAGATATTCCTGTTACATTGCATTCTACACATTATCATTAGATTAATACTAAAGATTTAATAAATATTTGTATTAAAATGATGCCCTGCCTGTCATATTTGTTTGACTTTCTGTAAAATAAATATATTAGAATCTATATCCATGGTCCTGCTAATTAAGCTGGAAGAGCTGTGTGAGAATCCAAAGGACAGGCATTCCTTTCATGGGCAGTATACCATTTTAATTTGAAATTGTATTGTGCCCACCAGAGCTGAGGAAAAGCCTCTGACTTCCAGTTCTCCCAGTGCTGCAGGATGCTCAGTTAGGCTGGTGCCAGCACCCCTCTGTATCCTCCACAAAGATACAGAGCATGATCAGCACAGAGTCAGCCCAAGGGTCCTGATCACCAAAGGCTAAAGCACCAGGATTGCTCCAGCCCAGCTGTGGGAATGAAGGATTCCATCCCACCCCGAGATAATCAGCCAGGAAACAGCCCCAGAGCTTTGGGTTCTGTGGTGCCCAGCAAAGAGTGAGAGAGGCAGTGGCTGTACAGAGAAAACTGTGCAGAGCAAACCTCCTCCTCCCCTCAGGAACCTCTCCAGCAGCAGCACAGAAGTCAGAGAGCTGCATCCCCAGGACAGATCACACTTGGTGCCCCAAACAGCCCTTCCAGGGAGCTGCTTCCTTTGTTAACCCTGACTGCAGAAATCCCACAAGCCCTTTGAATCACAACAGGATCCCTTATTATTCACTGCAAAACTTGCTGGCTCTTATGTTTGTCATAAACACAGCTGCCTAAACTGAGAATTTATTTGCCAATCACCAGGCAAACCTCGTGTCCAAGTAAAGGTAGTGTCTACACCAGAGTAGCATTTTAAAATATGTGGAAACAATATTCTTATTATTGCCTTTATCATTTATGACAGGAAGATCTTTAATATATGGGTGAATTTCCATTTGGAGAAATCAATAGTCTTAAATAATAACTAAGATTTCAGGTCTTTCAATCACAATGCAAAATAACCTACTATTAACTTTACAAATGAGAACCAAGTTAAAAGGCTTCTAGCAAATTACCGGTGAATCACCAGAATTTGCTTCAGGCAGAGAAATTATTTCTAAATTGTTGCCAGTGATCTATACCTTTAGTGTTTTTTATTGCTAATTTGCACTGGTTTCTCATACTCTTCTTCTAATGGATCATTACAGCAGCCAGATAATTTGTACTGCTGCCAATAACTGTCTCAAGGTAAGGCTGTTTAGGTAGAGCAAGAATAATGCACAGCAAGAGCCAGCCTTCGAAAAGAATTTGAATTAAAGCTTTGTTATGGAAAAAAACCAAAATCATTTAATGGAATAGAAAGGTACATTTTAAAGTAACTTGCTTTCAAAATAAAGGCCATCACAGCTGAAACACTATCTTAATAATATACTGTTAAGGGCTTCCTTTTTTAGTTTTTAAAATTCTGTTCAGTTTCTTGTATGCCACAAAAACATACTGGGTCAAGTTGTACTTGAAAGCATTGCAAAGTGACACAGGCATCCAGAAGAATTAAATTATAATACTATGGAAAACAAAACAAAGAATTACATATACTCTGAGATTTCTCAAAATGCTCTAAACGTTTATCACACATAAACCACCTCAAACCTTAAATCTTTATAAAGCTGGTCAGTTATTTAAAGGATAATGATAACAATAATTTCTAGATCAATAAAAAATTATTTAAACCAAACCTAATAAAGCCTTAAGTTGCATTAGTCATAAGTAGTACTCAATTCATCTGTGGTATGGCATGTTCTCTCTTTCATATCTTTGACTACACTATGGATTTTTCCTTCCAACAAACCTTCTCAGTCTTGGAGGGCAGCTGAGCAGCACTGCAGAGGGCTGATGTTAATGCAGCCCAGGCAGCTGAAGCAGAGGGCACTGAGCAGGATCCTCCAGGGAGCCAAGCTCAGACCCAAAATCACCTCACAAGCAGAGAGTCTGTAACACCTCTGTGCACACCCCCCTGGAGCGTCACACACATCCCATAAACAGAGCCCAAACTACCTCTCTGCTGACCACCCACACGTGTGTATACAAGTAGTGGAAGGCTGTTGCCTCATCCTTGGGGTTTACTTTCTCATCTTCCAGCTGGAATCAGCTAGGTTCACACAGGTAGTGTGATCTTTTCAAAAGGCAGACAGCCTCTATTCCTACGATTGTTGTTATAAACAGTTGCTAATTGCTTTGTCTGCTCACTTAATATCTTCTAATTTTTTAAGTTTAAAAGTTTGGTGACATTCTTTAAAGTCATATACAAGTATTTTGACCTTTCCTTGTCATCAGTGAGTTGGAATAGCATCATCTACATAAAGCATAAACTTAAAGTATTAATTGTGCATTTAATACACAGTATGACTGTCACCTCACTTTCTCTTACTTGTTTTGGGCAGCAGGGAACACAGGGCCCTGAATTTGGGTCACACTCAGGCTGTATGGATATGGTCTTTTCTATACATATTCAAAAGCCAGCACACTGACATGCAGCTGTCAACGATTCCAAACTCCTTCCGGAAAGATGACATCTCTACAGCGTATTTATGAGCTCACTGGTTGGTGTTTCAGGCAGATTTGAATATATTCTCTTTTCAGGCGTCTGGCATGTTTCTGTGGAGCTCGGTGACAATGTGCTAGCTTGTCCTGGGGTGATGTGATCAGAGAAGAGATCAAATCCAAGGAACAGGCCTGGCCAACAGTCCAGCTTCTGTGCTGCTGTCCTGAAGGGTGCAGAGAGGAACTGGCTGCTGACACAGAGCTAAAATGGGCTGAAAACAGATCTGTCAGGGATAGCTCACTGGTGACTGGAGAGCAATGATTCTTACCTCCTTTCAGTGAAGGAGGCTGAAAAAAGCAGGAATGTCAGGCTCCAATTTTCGCTGCCCAGGCAGATGCCACTAAAGAATCTGAACCTCCCAAAGCAGTATATAACAAAGTAGTGACATGTATTTTCCAGGATCTTGCTCAATTTAGCTCCATTACTTTAATAACATTTCTACTGATGATACCTTTATTTTATGTTACTTATCTCCTTAACCTAGGGGGTATATTGTGTTGCTAAACACCAAATTCCCTTAATACGTAGAATTTTCATGAATACTGAGTTTTCTCAGTATTCCTGGTTGAGATTTCTTTGTCTAATTCTTTTTCTAGGAGAACACTCTCCTTCCCACCAAACTGCAGAGCTCTGTAGAATATTTCACCCTCTGTCCCTGTGCAGAACCAGCATTTAAAGTTATTCTCTATGACTGACTGGTACAGAATAACCAGTCAGGATCCCCAGCCCCATCAGAGGAAGAGCAGAGAGTTTGCTTTGTTATTTTAAACATGAAGGAAAACGAGCGGAAAAGCATTTGAATCTCAGTTTTGGTCCTTACCAACTATAGTTTGTTCATTTTGAGAAGGAGCTCAGTACAGTCACGTGGATGGACACACAATTTACCCTTCTAATGAAGCAGCGTCTCTTGAAGAGATGTGATTGAAGAGTTTGACTTAAAATCTCCCTGACCTTACAAGGGTTTCCACAAGCTCTCCACATGAGTTAAATGAAGATATGACAAGTAGATTGAAAAATAATTAACAAAATGGCTGACACACAACAAAAATAAAGGAAGGTTACCTGGAAAAAAAACCAGAAGGGGTTTGGTTTGAAGCTGTCTTTGAAGATATGATCAGGGTATTCATAGGTATTTTCCAAAGGGCCACCCTTTGTCTTCATTCCTATTTTGTTTGATACATTGTGCTATCATAGAGCATTCTTCTGAACTTACATCAAATAAGCCCATCCACTGCTTACTTTCCCAGTGCTGCAGGTGTCAGCTCTGCAGCAACGGCCAAACTCAGATGAACGATTTGATAAATGTGCTGGCACTGCAATGCTTTCCACTTTGTGTGCAAAGAAACAAAACCTTTTCCTTATTTAACTTTACTCATTTTAAAATTCCTTTTTACTTTGAATTATGCAGAAATTAGTCTTATTTTCCCCTCAACTAATATTCTTCATAAGGCTAGAAGAAGCCCTACTTTAAAGATATAGACACATTTTCACTTTTTTGAGAATAATGAACCAACTTAAAAGACTTTTTTTTTGAGAACACTAGAATATGAATATAAATCTTCAAAATTATCAAAGCTCATTCAACCCCAACATATATATATTAAATTATTATACAGAAATTGAAAAGCATGGGTATGAATTTATTTATGAGTATAAAATGGAAAATCATAATCACTTGGATTTTCATTTATTTTGACTCAATTTGCTAGAAAATCCATATGCAAAAGATATTCTTGTATTTACCTATTCCTTGAAATCCAAGAGTGGTTTACCACTAAGAAATACTATTTACTTTGCATTTAACTGCAGAAGATTGTGTTGCACCCGTTTTTATGTCCTAAACAACTAAGCTATAAAAATAGAGATAGAAGGATCAATACTCCACTCAAGTGATACATAAATCTGAGTATCACCAAATACTGGAAGTCTATATGTATAAATTACCTCAATAACAAGATATAAATTACAAGGTGTAAACAGCACTAATGGAGGGTTCAGAAGAACATTGTGAGAAAAAATTTAAAAAGCAGATCAGGATACAAAAATAACAACTAATCAATTCAGCTTACTGCTTTTATTAACAAATCTCTTAGAGACAAAGTGTTATGATGTTCTATTTAGTAATAAAAGTGTTTAAAAAAAAAGAAACTTCGACTCTAATAGTAAATGAGCAAGACATATTCAAGTTTTAATGTGTTGCTCTGTCATAAATAAACTTTCTCAACAGTTTGTATTTGTTGTTCTTTTTCCTTAACTACTGGATTTTAATCGAATTATTTCAAGCTGTCTCAGGCAAAACTAATAACAACAATATGGAGGTGAAGTTGTAGCCACTTTACCTGCACTAATACATGCAGCTGTTGTCATTTGAAAGGCTTCTAGATCACACCTGAGTAACATCTCAGATTTTAAACATCTAATTGGTTGGGATTTGCTGAATGTAAAAGAAATCAGCTATGGAGGTTGTTTTCATTTGACCTGCAGATACATCAAATGCAGCATTTAGATAACATCAGTGAAATTGCAGACGTAAAAAAACAATTAAAATAAATCTACCAGCATGCAGTCGGCAGGTAACCCACTGTTTCCAGCCCAGGCTATTTTTCCCTTGTGGCTGCTTGGGAGATGGTTACTTGATGTTAAGAATTCAATATATTGATGGAGGAACTATTTATAAAATGTTCAACACAAAGGAAGATGTGTTGCTAAAAGCAGTGAGAACTGGCTGCCATCATCTCAAGCGTCCTCTGATTTGATTTATGAAGCCATGCAAACAAGTCACAGTCTTGGCACAGCTCCCTTCCCTGGCTATACACATTGTAGGAATTGCCCATCCACAGCTACAAGCAGAACACCTGCCAAGGGATGGTGTTAATCCTCCTCTTTCTTGCACATTCCCTCTGTCCTGTTCACATGAACTCTTCATGCATAGCAGCTACTCTGTCCTTGGTCACTACCTCAACAAAGGGTCACCTTCTGCCACATGTCCTTGGGAGTCACAAGGCTTACCAAAATCAGAGAACAGCAGAGAGTGAGGAGGATAAGAGATGATGACCATCTCTTTGTAATAAAGTACTGCAGATACAACAGGATCTTCAATTTAGGCATGTCCCAAAGCTGTATGGCAATAAAAAAGGCTGAGACAGGCCTTTGAGGAGCCAACCTTGAAAGAAATCTCTACATTGGGAGTTAATTCATACCAAACAAGCTGATTGACTTACTGCCAACACACCACCAACCCAAGGTTAATCACAGCCAGAGAAGAAGAATCTGGCAGTGAAAACTGCAGAAAGCTAAATGTGCTGACAGAACTGTACCATCACCACAGCCCTGCAAGCACTCTGCAATAACTGGATCTGAAGAGCTGGCTGGGCAGCTGAGGAATGGGAACACATGTGGAGACTACTTAAAGCAAGTTAGAAAATAAGTTATGACTAGGGAAAAGTTAGGAAGTGAACAGAAGAAAAAAGACTGTAATCTTCTTTTTTTGTTTGGGTTTTTTTCCTGTTCAGAATCTAGGAAATTTAGCAAGGACTAAAATCTAACAGGGAAAACAGCCCAAACTCAAGCCACTACTGCAGATTACCCAGAAAGTGCCACTCGTAGCTTTGATCATCACTTACTCCATTTACATCCTGGGGCTGAGCTCACAAATATCCCGTGTAGGGGTAGGAACACTCACAGACCAACTTTTGTAGTGAAATCCTCTCTCCACAATGGCATTGAAAGCCAATTCCCTCAAGTTTATAATGAATTTTGGCTTCTTTAGCTGGAATATGCTGTGTTCTGGGTCACTATCTCATCTCTGGAAACAGGATACAGACACTCAATAGCAGGTTTAGCTTTTGTTGAAGTGTTACTGTGTTCTGCCCTCAAGAACTGCTCTCCAATTAGTGTCAGTAAACCCATGGCTAACCAGATCCACTGCTACCCTTATGATCTGTGAGAACATTTTAAAAGCAGTTTTAAAATTCAAACTGTTTTCTTTTATTCTGTTTCTTGGACTTGATTCCATTTTCCACAGGAAATGTCTACCAGCAAGATATGTGAAGAACCTATTGTTATATACTACTTTTTGAACACTATATTTCAGAAAAAAATTACATTAACATTTCCATCTCAGTGTGCTTCATCATCCCAGGATGTAATCTGCACTACCTTTTAAATCTAAATGTAATTAGTTCATAGAAAATGTCAATATGACAAAGCTACATTCTTTCCACAGTGGAGTGAAGAGCAGTTTTAGAGAAATGTCACTACAGTGACTCATATCATGTTCTTGGTAGGTGTTTCACAGCACCATCATCAACACCTTGTTTTCTGTTCTTTTTTTTTTTTTTTTTTTTTTTAAAAGATGTATCTCTTGCTTTCCTCTATAACGCTAAAGGAGAGATGAAAAAAAAAAAAAGATTTTATCTAGCCCTATTGATCTCCCAGACTTGGATAAGATTATTTTGCTCAAAATATAAAACCTAGAGATTTTAAGACAAGTATTCAGCTGTGTCATGAGCACGACTGAACAAAATTATGTCTAAGTAGGATCTGAAGAATCTTGATGTCTGAAGTATTATTACTAGATTCCAATACTGCATGTTGAAAGGAGACTTTCATTTCATAAAGGCTCAGAAAAACAGAGGTAAACTTTAATGACGAAACAACAGATAATGGAAATGCTTTCTCTAAATTTAAAAGTTGATTCTAATTTCTTTAACCAGAGATGATGTTCAGAAGAACACAAAAATATCAGAAGGAACAGAAAGAATCTTCCAACATGCAGAATGAAGATTATTTTCACCAAGTAGCTCAGCAGACATACCAGGCAAAGGAATGTTCCCTCACACAGGGCCTGTGTTTGTCTTTAACTTAATTTGCCACATCCACTGGACTTTAAGCAAGAGCGTTCAAAAGCCAATAAAGGGAAAAGCAACCTAAGACATCAGTCCAGGAGTTAGTGTGCAAATTAACAATTCCTGTGTTTCAAACATAATTTTTCACCCTTTAGGAATATACCCAAGTGGTCTGGACTGGCTGCACCAAGAAGGAAATGTTAATAAAACACCCCTGTCCTAATACAGCAGGGGCATAAGGCATATATAAATTAAGTACCTGAAAAAAATTAGCTGGCATGGTTAGATTAGCTGTAGATGAACTAGATAAATATAAATGTGATGGGCAATAAGATGAGATCCAAGTATGCGCCCTTGAACGTCAGCCATCCAATGCATTTTCTTGTCACAAACAACAAATCCATTATCACTGCCTGAGTTTTGAATATGCAGGATTTCTACTTGTAGAAGTTTAATGGATGAGGAGAGCCTGAAAGTTATACACCATAAGTCTGAAAGGAAGAAACCCAGCCTTACTGAAATTGGGATATTTTCATTCAATTCAGTAAGATGGAGTTATCTCCTAGCCAGTGAAGGAATTAAGCAAGTAGCCATTTCAAATTATGTTAAAAACTGCCTTTTACCAGTAACATTTTAAGCCACAGTGATGCTTGAACATGTTAAACTTTTAGTATTCCATGCTTCTACTTTCTGTTTATATAAGACGGTTCCTACCAGAATTTTGCATGTAAAGTTTCCTTCATTTGCAGTTATATTTTCACACCTAAATTTACCTATATATTTTAAGCAAAGAAAACTCAAAAAACACAGATACTTTATTATCACTGACTATTCCTTACTTATAAATATATTATTAATGCATGATGATTTAATAATCTTGCTTAATTTCACTCACAACAACAGAGATCTCCATGGTGAGAGATAATACTTCAAATTATTCTCCTACCTTAAATAATCAATAATTTTTCTTTGTTTCTGCTTCAGAAACACAAATGTAAGGTTACTAAAAAAAATGTTACAATTTATTTCTAGGATAGGCTTGCTGGGTTTTTTGATACTACATGGTGTAGTATTGCAAGAATGTTCAAGGCATATGGATTCCTTCTACATAATATAGCATTAGAATTAAACATGGGGATGGTTTTACATTTTTCTTTTAAGGTAGTATCCAAATGCCTTTTCCTGAACTTACAAAATTTCTTTTAAAACTATATGTTATAAATGTGCCCAAAGAAAGGATACTGCAGTAATGAACATATTCAGTAACAAGCACATACATGCTTTTCAGTAAATTGGAATGAGAAATCCCAAAATGTGAATATGAATCACTCAGCTTCACTATATGCATTGAATTTTTATTTTGATTGCTCTCCAGCTTTCCTTGCACTGCAATTTAATGGAATTTTGCCAGAATATTTACATTTAAAAATGAAAATCCAGTTAAAATGGGTCCTCCCAACAGAGCTGTATTTTCAGCCAATGCAAACCCTACCAGTGGGAATCAGAATATGCTCTTCTACAAAACCCATTTTTCTTAATAATATTAAAACTCTTTAATATTTCTATGCAATGAAAAGAGCAAATTATAACTGGTTTCGTCACTGGAAGATCCATGTTTTTCTTTTTCCTTTAAGAACCAAGAAATCAATATTTTTTTCTTCCTATTAATCAACACATGATCTAGCTTCTGACATTATCATAACACTAAGCCCCCCTGTGACCATAGAAAAGGTGACCAAAACAGGCTTTGACCACAAGAAAATATCAGCATTTCAGACCTCATCTGTACCACGAGTCCCTCACCAGCTCCTGATTTTCACATTTTATTTTTGGATAACCAATGGGTACAACAGGTATTTTGTTTGTACCTATTAAAGCATCCCTTTTTGCTTTTAAACTATTTCCTCTCTACACTGTCTTTGGTTTTACATCACAAATTACAAGCTGAAAATAATGTACATCATACTGGAAAGTTGAAGAAAAGTTCAGATATTCTCTCCACAAGGAGAGTGGTATTCTGTAGTGATCTCTATGTTTATTTTATGACCCCAACATAAAATTTCCATTAGGAAAGGAAAATAAAATTCTCAAAAGGCACATATTTAAGATTTTGCTTTTATCTAATCCCAAGAATAGAGTTTTACCAGCCAAGGAATCTTAATCACATCAGAATAACTGCAAAATTAAATTTTTCATCTTTCCAGATGCAATACTATGCAAATATCAAGATGTTTACTGATGTTTCCAAACCAGGAAGGGATTTCAGATGAGAAATGGAAATATTTGAATGATTTCACTAAAAATGGGAGTGGAGGAGGAAGAGGCTGATAGTACAGTGCAATTCACTCACAGGAGACTTAGCACTGGTCTGAAGGATGAGTGGGAAAATCATCCCTAAGAAGAGTGTTTCACTGAGGGAATGGAACTCTTGCTCAGGAATGGACAGCTGGACACTGGGGATTCCACTGGCCATGGGCTGTAAGCATCACTTCATGCACATCTGAAGCACTGTCAGCTCTGAATACCTGAAAAGTGAAAATTACCATCCGTCACTCAAATTAATGTTTTCCTTCAAATAACAGCCTTTGTTTTCAAACCACATGGGGGTGTTTGCAGTTATTATAAAGCCTATTACAAGATGCAAAACCTTACATCCAAAAGTTATGTTGTTGTGCAATGTAAATAAGTGCAGCTCTCCCAGAAGTTCCTAGACTGAAAAACAATCCTGTTACAACTCTCCTCGATGTCAGCTAATTATATATTTCTTGCTACAGCTTTTAAGTCACTATAGCATAGATCAGATGTCAGAGCAACTAAGATGATGTCCCTTGGGATGGACTTCCCATTTAATTTATTTATAGCTACACTTTATACTGCAAATGACACTGGGAACCCAGATAAGCTGTTTGGAAGAATTGCTTTCCCCTATTAAATTAGCTTCTACCGTTAACTGATTAAAATCTTATTGCAAAAATAAAAGGCTCGAACAAGTTTGGCTTGTAACAAGGAATTGAAATGCATTCTGTGCTAGAAACTAGTGAGGAAATAATGACTCCAGACAAGACTTCTTTTACAGTTTCTGAATGCCTTTTATGCCGAAAGAAATAAAGAAATCCTTACAATGACTAAGAGAGCTTTCCAAGAAAGCTTTTTATGTTTTGAAAGATATATGAGCTGTTCTCGAAATGTCTTGAGCAGGCAGTGAATGCAGGCCCGAAGAAGTGCAAAATGCCTTTGTCTGCTCAGTCCTAGGTTTGCTGTCTGGAGCTTTCATTTTAGAAAAAAGTGGGTTCAAAATCGTAGAAAATACTGTACAGAAGTATAATTATGATTGTTTTTTTAAAACTACTCCTTATCTGCAATAGCAGCAATTGCTAAGCAAGATTATTTTCTTCAAAGAAAACATCTCTGCATATTCCAAGTATCAAGAAAATTACCATTATCTCAACTGGCAACCTAAAGCCTGAATCTTGGAGGTAAATGGGGTTAAAATGAAAAATCTATTACAGACATTTTATATGTTTGTTTTGTGACTTGTTCTTTAATGGGGAGACACCAGGTTCATTAACATTGTCTCTATTTTTTTTGTCTCAGTATCCAGTGAAAAGGTTTTTATTTGCATTAGTACTCACTGTTTCTCTAGCATGAATTTTCCATCTTCCTTTCATTGGATAATCAGTAATTGAACATTTCTTACAGAGCTGGGACTGTCCTGCTCTGTAACCTCAGACAGCTTCCACATAAATTGCAAATCTAACAACAAAAGGCTGTAAAAACATGAAATTTATTGGCTGCAAAAAACCTGGGCAAAACATGTGACATCCACCTTGGCTTTTCAAGAATAACCAGGGCTGTTTTGAGACTGGTTTCAACACCATTTGTCCAAGCCAGGAGCTCACTGTTGTTCATCCAGGCTTCATGTTTCTAGGTCTCCCAAAAACTTATCAGTCAAGTGGAAGAACCACCATCACAGACAATAACGTGGGTGTCAAACTGGTACTTTTTTTCTTAGTCACAGCCAAATGCTTCCCCCCGTCCACACTGATGAGCAGACTTGGATGAACACTAATTAGTCAGGTAAGGATTTTGTGTTTATTCCTGGTCTTTCAGGTGACAGGCAGGGATCTGGGGTAGTCACTTGCTCTCAGCTTCCATATTTGTCTGCAGCATTTACCAAGCCATGTGTCTCCTGAAGCTGTGAACAAACTTGCACCGAAAGAAAATGCAAGCGACGGCTGGAAAGTGATTTGCAAAGGTTTTGTTTATTTACTAAGCTATTAGGCTCCATATGCACTGGTAAGGATAGAGGTCTGTCTTGTACTTTAACTATAAACACCTTCCCCATGTGCAACATGTAAATGTCTCATCCAAAGGTTGGCATTAACAGGACTTTATTTACTAATTAGTTCAGCAGTTTATTACGCTGAAATTTAAATGTACTGATCAAATGTTTATTTTGTAATCGTGTTACATTAATGCTAATTAGTGATGTATTTATTGCTTCATGGATTACATTTAAATTTAAATGCTCCAGAAAAAAAATTGACATTAAATTGCACATACCTACTTAAACAATTTCTAATACATTGGTTAATTTTAAATACCATTAGACAAAGTCTCTTTTGTTTTTTACTGTAAGGATGAATATTCATAAAACATCACCTAGATAACTTTCTAATTTTTATCCTGTGGATGAGTATTTCCTTCATAACTACAAACATGTAGGTATGAACCAAACATATTTTAAATATCTTTTTTCTTCTTCTTCTTTTGCTGGTATAACTTAGAGAAGCAATTACAGAAAAAAAACCCAAAACCCTTTTACGCCAGACCATTAGGATGTACCGACTCACTACAAATGTACAAGGAAAATGAATAGATCTAGATGTAATTCACAAAGGATTATACCTGAGATTTAATTATCAACTACTCAACAGCTGCTTTTGTTGTCAAGCAAGGAAGGAATAGCCTGTACCTTGAGACAACAAGAAAGAGCCCCACATACCAAGGAAACTCCCAGCCCAGCTCCTACTGAGCCAAACATGATTATGGCCAGGTTTCTGCATGTCTATAGTTTTGAGGGAGATTTAACCAGCTTTAGCAAAACACAGGTGGAACAATAGAAGAAAAAAACTGTAAACAAAAGCATTCTTCAGTGGAACAATTAGTGCATGACAACTTGACTGTACATAGTAAAAAAATCTAATATACTTCACGATTCCAACTTTTCAAATGTTAACACACTTTGTTGTTATCAACTCCCATGAGCTCCTATTCAGGATGAAAAAAACTCATGAACAGAGTTTACAGGCAGGACAGAGACAAATGGAGCTTAAGATGCAAAGATTCATCATCTTCATGAGGCTGGTTATAAACGACACAGTTCAGGATCTCCTTTCCTCTGCCAGATATGAACATTCAGTTTCATTAACTTCCCAAAGGCAGCGGCACAGTACATCTCCCCTAAGATATGTGAGATGTTTAGAGGGAAAATGGAAATCTTCAAACTCCAAAGTCTGGATGATTTATTTCATGACCTATTGTCCTTCCCTTAGATGCCAGCACTGAGTCACAAGCTTTGCCTTTTGTTTCTTGAATAACTGGCAAAGCTTTAAATTCATATACCAAATTTCAAGGGGTTTTTGTTTTGCTGTGTTAGAGATTCTCAGTGTTCATTACAGAATTATCAGAAGCATATTCCAAAAGCATTCTGATGTTAGTGCTCTGTTGAAACTTTTTTATTTTCTAGAAAACAGTAATAGTATCAAGCTAATGTGAATTTTCCCTTCCCTTAAGAACTTATTCAAGTACTTTATCAAAAAGAAATAAAATCTTGTTGCTTTCATAAACTTTTTTCATAAAGTTTCATACAATTCCATCTTTTCATAACAATATGAAAAAAACAAACCAGCTGGCATCTTGCTTTACATTTGCTGGTTTATATTTTCACTTGGTTCTTCCAATGTCATTTAGTCTCAACTGAGCCTTGTAAAAGCTCCTCATGTTTGTCTTGATGCTGCTGAAAGATTTTGCATTTATATTATGCCTAAAATGGTCTAGCCAAGGTCACTTATTTGCCAGTGGCAGTGTCTAGAGCAGAGACCAGATAGTCAGAATCTCATCCCAATGTTCCCATCTAGAAATACCTTCTGAAAGACAAAGTTCAGTTTAAAGGAACTTGATGTTGAAAGGCCTGAAGATTTGTGCAGATGTATTCTGTTATTAGATATTCAAAACACGGTTTTGGATTCAAATTTAATATGAAATTCAAATTTAATTAACAAAATAATAAGAGTACTTTGGATGGGATAGGACCTATAGTTTGCCGTTTTTCTAATAAACTTATGTTCAGAAATGTAGTGCATTTACAGAAGATATTGTTGGGACTAAATCTAAAGTGCCTCTGCCAGTGCATTTACTGAAGGAAGTGAATGAACAGGAGGAAGACTATTTCCTTGAAAAGGAAATTATGAGAATTTGGAGATAGAGCTGAGACAAAAAAATATAAAATTGTAAAATAAACAATAAAAAAGAAGCATGTCTTTGAGTCAGCCATGTAGCAGAAGACTCTCAGCATCACAGCAGTCATTCCAGGGATCAGAAGACAGTAAATACACCGATGTCTACTACAATCAAAAATGATATTGCCCTGGTAGTGAAAATATTTTGGAGTTGGATAGCCAGGATGTAGGAATATCAAGGTTTATAGTAATGCTTACTGTTGCACAGAAAGACATTGCAGAAGAAGGGCAAGCACTTAGGACTTTCAAATCTACTTTAGAATTTATTACTGTGCACATCAGTAGTTTGTTAAGGGAAGAGCTCTTTCAGCCAGCAGTTTCCTTGGAGAGGTGTAGGAGCAGTGAGGGTCACAGTGACCCAACACAGAGCATGGTGTCCTCACCCCACCCAGCCCACCCCAAAGAGCTCAGAGTGCCCATCACACCTTGCCCCGCTTCGGGACATGTCCCCAACCCTTAACAAACACTTCCTGGACATGGATCAGGCATTAAGACAATCCATGAGATTCCTTCCCTCCAATCTCTGTGTTGGAAGACCAAAACCCAGATTCATTGTCAGGGACAAGGGCCAGGGGGGGACAAGGGCTGGGGCTGGAAGGAGCAGCAGGACAATACACAGGCTCCCAATTTTGAGGAGCTGACAACACCAAAAAGCAGAAGGGAAATAATTAAGTCCAGTGCATGTCTGATTTTGTGAGCTACCCTTTCTTACTGCTCTTCTGAAAACTGTGCCAGAGCTAATTTATGTCATCTGTGACAAGATGGCCCTTTTTAATGAACTTGCTTTTCTTTCCCTGCAACTGAACTGTGCCCCTCACATTTAGAATGTAGTGTCACATACAGATACTATCACATTTGCCAGAAATATTGCTGCAAGTTTTGTATGTCACTGCAATGTTTATTTATTCCATCCAAAATTTATTTGAGCTACTGACTGAATAATGTAGGATTTTTCTTTGTCTGACAATTGATTAAAAAAATAATTTACCACCTCCTTTCTTTAGACCTTTTTTCTGTACATCACATTTTGATATCTTCTCATACTAAACAAGAGCAAAAGGCCTTTCTGTTCAAATGGGTATTTTCTTGCTTTCGCCAGTATTAATATGGATTTAAGTATTTATAAGAAATTTCTAAATCTTAAATCTTCTTCAGACAAAAGTTATTTTTCATTCACATTCATAATATATCCACTTTTAGAAATTAACAAAAATACTATTTTTTTAAATAAAAAAATAGGTCAGATTTTAATTTCACTGAGAAAGGGGTAGCAGTACACGTTTACCTGCCAATTTACTAAACTCTACAGAAGTAATAATATATGAAGAGGTCAATTCCCACCAGTACTGTATTTTAATTATATGCCGTTATCACAAATTAAATTTTGCCTGCCAGCTGACTATCATAATTTAAGTTCTTCAAGCAATCACAACTATTTTTAACATACTGTCTTTCAGATTTCTCACATTTCATGTCAGTATTCTTACAAATTACTCCAAGGACAAGAAAAATCCCACTACTAAATAAAACACACACAAAAAAAAGACTTACTTCATGATCCAGTAAACCATGAATAAAAAGGAGTTTAGCTCAGAGCTGAGAATACACTGCACTGAAGAAACCTCAAATCTTGCCAGAATATGGTCCAGTTGGTTTCTTTACTAAATGAAAGACATTATTGATGTCATTGATTCCTAAAAGCAAAGCCAATTCCTCAGCAGCTGAGTAGAGTACAGTGTCCAGGCTAGAGCTGTCATGGAGAAAGGAGGATGCACATACAAAACCTTAGGGAGAACTCAGGGCCTCCTCTGCTCCCCACACTCAGCACTGGACACTTGGCTGCTCTCAGCCCCTGCCCCAGCCCTGTGCACATCTCCTGTTCCAAAGGCAGCGCCCACAAACTGGGGCAGGCACAGGGCACACACAAATGCCACTCCCCAGCTTGCACAACTCACCTACCCAGCCAGTGATCATCCAGTCCTTTATTATATTACCAGCATCTCAGGGGTTTATTTTGTTTTCTTGTGCTTCATTTGCTTTTTTTGTTCCATTTAATAGCCAAGGACTTTATAGAAACACTCCGAAATCACAGAGCACTATGTCACATAACTAAACAGACCACATTCACTGAAGATATTTCCTTACACCTACCGCTTCTTTGTTTGTGTTCAATCCTCTTTAATTTCTTTCTGCATCATAAAGCTGCAGCAACACTGATGGAGGTCAGTTTCATTTTGGCATTGCAATTTCGTCCACAGATAATGGGAGTGAAAGTGAACACAGAGGAGTGTCTACTGTTCATTTCCTGTGTGTACAGGGCAAACCTCTCCCGGCTCAAATAAAGCAAGGTGCTTAAACAGGTGAATAGTTAAAATCAGGTGGGAGATCTGATGATTTGCTACATGTTTATATTCATAATGAGATCCACAGGCATCATGGCAATGTAACCAGTATGAGAGAGTGGCAAGCAGAAAAGAATATTAGATCTGATTTTTCAGAATATGACATGTTGGATATTGGAAGCCTTTATCCACTTTCTAAAATAGGGAGACTATGATTATCCAGATTGCATAAAGATGATGAAAATTAAACTCAAGAAAACCCTACAGATATTTAAGATTTTTATTATCAGTTCATTAAGAAGTAAAATGTAAAGAAGTCAGTTATCCAGTGCTCTGAGTTCATAAGCAGAACGTTTTGCACTAACGTTTAACTGATGGTTTCTGGCTCCACAGGGTGTTGGTCTGTTTGTATTTCATTTCTTTTTACTTGGAATCAATATGTACGAGATTTGCTATTGTGGGCTGCCTGCATTTCCCATATGGCCTCCCTGAAATATTGGTCCACCTCCTGGTTCCACCTCCCTACAAGATGTTTTGGGAGTTTTGTAGACTATATCAAGCAATGTCTCCAGTCACCCAGTGCTATTTGAAAGCTCAGATGATGCAGCCCACCTAGCCACAGAAATGCAGTCAAAGAGCACCAGAGGATAAATGGGGCTCTGCAGGAAAAGAGGTGATTTAGGAAGTCTGCTGAAAAACTTAAGCTGAAATTTATGCACTTTTAGAGAACACAGTTTGAAGCTCACAAGAGCTGTGGTTTCAAAAGCCTCAGAGCAGAAGAAAGAAGATGTTGGCTCATTGCAAACATTTTGCTCAGCTGGAGTTCTGGCTAGAGCTTACTTTCATTGCAGTCTGAAAATATTAGAGAAAACAAACTGAGACTGGGATAAAACTTAAGACTGGGATTTAGCTTCTGTATCCAGCACTTGATACTGCACGATCTGTGCACTACCACAGGGCTCACTCATCTCCCTTCACAAAAGCCCAGCATACACTGTATAAAAAAAATTCCTTCCAACCCCTCTTATTTCGTTGTTGAAAGGAAATCCAAATGTTCTTAAGCTATCAACCTCCAAAAAAGCAAAAAAACTCAGAAAAAAAAAGAAGTAATTTTTTTCACAACCTGCCAAGCTCATATGTGAACTAGAGCATATCATTCCACAGCAGCTACAGCCCACTAGCCCAAGTCAGCTCAGTCACTGTCTGACAGAGTGAATCCCAAAGATCTCTCCTGATCTGGGTTCATTTTTCAGCTGTCAAAACAGAGGCTATCACTATTGCTGTCAGAATCATCATCTGAGTTTGAAGAAAAATTTTTCTTCTTTTACTGTTCACACCAGTTTAAGTTCTTCTAACACGAGAGCTTTAGAAAAGACAAGTAGACTCTTTGGTAGAACAAGAAAATTACACTCAAAGAAACACAGAAACAGTGGGAAATTTTGCAAAGTTTTCTTCTGAAATCTCGTTTCACTTGTCACTTAGGAAACACAAGTTCTGAATCCACTTTCCCCAAATGACAATATTCCATGCTCACTGAAGCAGCACAATTTCTGCCACAGTATTTAGGGTTGAGAGAAATGAGATTTCAAAAGCTTATTAATTGCTAAAAATATGTTTCCAAAGGGAAAAAAATACAACACAATGCATCAAAGTAATTCCAAGTTTTCAGACAGACTGAAATACTAGCTTTGACTTAGCTGAAATATAATCATACAAATGTCAATTAATTGTTCCCCCAGTGATCAAACTTCCAGCCTTTGCACCTGCTGTAAATCCCTGCTAATTCCCAGACCTAACACAGGACCAGAAACCTGAGCTGTCACTTGGCCCAAAAAGTGACAGGCTTTTCTTGAGAGAGTGGTTAATATTTTTCCTCTTCAAATTCTATTGCACATTGAATCTTAAAAAGAAATAAAGCTGTAAAATAATCAGCCGTAAAAATTGGTACAACAATGGTGTTGTTTTATTTGTATGATATTTGCATGTTTGAATTGCTACTAATCTTTGAAAGTTACCTATTGCCAAGAGCTGTTTTACCTATAGGTAAGATCCCAGAATTGGGAAAGTCAGGGTAATATTTTGCAAGTATTTAGTCAATATAATTGTACAGTGTAAAAGAACCTGGTTTCCACCCTCAGTTTTTGTGTGCTTCTTTTTGGTTCTAATTCAGAGCTTCCTGCAGGAGGTTATTTTCTCCCTTGCTTTTTTTCTAAAACATTTCTCCTGTATTCTTCAAAAAACGATGTGTCCTGGAATTCAATACTCTTTCAGCAGCACTCACAATTTTATTTCAGAATAGTCATATAAAATCACATTTCTCTTATTTATTCATTTATGGCTTTTCCTCCAAAGCCCTGGTAACTGCTAAAAATTTTAGATCCAGTTTTTATTTAACAGAAGCTGAGTATAATCTGTTCTGGTGTGACCCAAAGTACAGAAACTTTAATCAGACTTAACATCTTTATTAAAGTGATTTAATAACCACTTTATTGATTTAATTCATATCAGAAAGCATCTAAAGCTGGCAGACTTAAACCTCTTTGAACATTACCTTTTCAATTCCAGGAAGAGCATTGACTCCTGGCTAGAAAAACTCCACTTTACATATACACATGTAGGCTCTGAACCTTCACCCACCATAGTCTGCATTTTTTCCATATGTAGTGAGCCCAATAACAGTCATCCATAATAGTGGGGGAAAACTGTTGATAACAGAAAAGCAGTTTTGTGCTGCAGAGATGCACAGATGAAACCATTAAATACAGAACTGGCCTGGTGTAAATTCATCCTGCTCAGAAACCAAATGCTATAGTCAGCACACACAGACTTCCAGGCTCCAGACACCAGCTCAAGATTTATACATTGCTGGTTCCAAATCCAGAAGAGGATTCTCTAGGATCCTTCTCCTGAAGGAGAAGATGAATTAGTTTGGGCTATTGCTCTGTTGATGAGTGAATTCAATACAGTATTCCCAATTTCAATGGAGCTGGTGCAAATTAAAGAAAAAATAGGACAGCAAAGAAAAGAAACTCAGATCTTATCACCTCATTCACTTTTACAATACATATGTAACTGCACAGATTTGAAATGGAAGAAGCATCCTAACTACAAATAGCTGAGTTTATATAAATTAGTGAATTTTTCACACAGTCAGGCAGGTGTGAAAGAAGATGTCAGGTGTCTCTGCTGAATCTTCTTTCAAGTAGTGATTGATAAGAATGGTTATGGCTCAACCAAAATATTTTTTGCTGCCTGAAGGAATAATTCCAGTAATACTTCTTTATCTATCCTCTTCCATATCCAAACACCAATGATTTTCATGACTATTAAATCTGTAACATATTAGCACGTTATCATTTGTCTAAAGTGACTATAACCTTAATTTAAGCAGCAGCATTCCTCTGCTCCAGGTACTCTCATTTTGGGAAAAACACACAAGAAGGAAAGAGAGAAACTACATTTTGCCTGAACAAATAATTTTGCATTATCTTGTTGAGAATTCTGCATGTCTCAAAAAATGCAAGAATGACTACCAAAAGGGTGCAGAACGGGAAGCAGGAAAATCATGTCCACCTTCTACAGGAAGGAAAAGCAAAGGAGACCTTGCTCTTATCAGGACCTACTCTGTGTTTCTCACTCTGCTATAAACTGAAGTGATGTATTCAGTGGCAGAATAAGAGTTGCAGGATGAGTCCCTCTTGCTGGAACTGCTCTTCAGAGACAAGACTTTACAGTCTGAGACACTGGGCAGGTTCCCACCTCAGCAGCCCTGGAGGTGCAGCAGTCTGTCTCCCATCTGGAGGCTGGATATACCACAAGTGAACATTTCACTCCCTTTCCCTACACCAGTATTCCTGAACTTTATCCTACAAGACTAGCAGTCATAAACTCAGAAACTGCAGTTCTGGGAATCATTACACAAACCCAACATGGTGACTTGCATATACTTTATTTTTTCTGGAGGTAAATACAACAATAAACTTAACAATCAAACAAACAAACCAATCACAAAAAAACACTTACTCTTTCACAGTTGGGCCAGGATTAATAAAACTCATGTGAATTCTGTGGATCTAAGAGCTTATTCTTATGAAAAATTGATCAAGATAAAATTTATGCTCTGCTGTACCTCAGTAAATCTGTAGACTTTAAGCCACGTCAGTGGAACTGCTGTGGAATATCAGCAGAATAATTAATATGGTAGTTTAACTGGGGAGTTTGCTTCCATATAGATCAATTTCCAGACTTATACATGTAGCATTTCTCATACTGTCATTCATAGATTCTGAAACCAAAATGAAAGATAACATCAACTGACAAAGCAGCTCCCAATATATGTCGATATCTTGCATAAGTATCAATATTTTTTTTCCCAAGGAAGATTATCCCTATCTCCCTTGAATCCTAACATCAGTGTTTCATTCACTTTTGATATGCGTTCATCTGTTTGTCTTCAGTGCATCCATATACTTTTCAAATAAACCTGTTATTTATTATGAGAACTGGAAACTGACCTGGTAAAGTCATCTATGTTCACTCCATGTACTATTTTATCCTTAAATTCCTGTCCAAAACACAGTTGAAAATTAAAAGAAAAATATGTCTTCACCAAATTTTGATTTGTAAGACACTCAGTGCACTTTTAAATGCTAAATTTTTATATGGGAAGCAGTAAATTCCAGTAGGCAGCAAAACAGAGTTATGGTACATGAAACAGAAATAAAAATGCAAGTGATTGAATACATATTCACAGAAGTTTAAGCTGGGTAACATTCAGCAACAGAAAAACAAACATCCAGTTTTAGGCATACCCTTGTTATCCTGTCAGCTGATGCACACTTGTTTGAAATGAGGCAAGGAAGTAGAGAATAATCTTTATTCTGAAGGTCTCCAAAAGCATTTCTCAGGGTCAGGGTCTGATTTGATGTGGTGCATGTAGACACATGCAGCAAATGGAGACCTACAGCTTGGAAATCTCACTAAAATGAGAAAAACCCCTCATCAGTGTTGCCTTGAATTCAAGGCAGCAGATAAATCTTTCCCGTGGGTTTTGGGGCCTCAGGAGATGCGGAGGTGGCGATGGCCTAGTCAGGGCCATCCTGGCTTTTCATTCCTCCCCAAGCACCTCTAATAAAGCAGCAGCAGGTACTGCCCTGGGCTGACTCCCACTGTGCTGCTCAAACAGGGCACAAAGAGGATATAATTCACACCTAAACTGACACAAGCTGTAAGACAAGATTGATAAGAGGCTTTTGTATGTCAGGCTCCGAGGTGAGGCAGAGTGACTACTGAACAGGCTTTGTGCACTGATACACACGGATTTCATGGCTGTGTTTTGGTTTGGTTTTTTCCCCCATGAAGATAGGCATACGCTTTGCTAGGTTCTGTCTAAAGTCACAACACAAATGTAACAATATTTGAAATTAAATCCAGGACTGGTGAACCAGCCCTCCGTTGGATCCTGACTTGCAATGGGAGAGGCTGTCAGGGCCTTGGTGCACCTTCAGACACAAACAGTAAAACCACAGTGTGGGGACTGCTGCAGTCCTAAAAAGGAAAACTATTAGCATAACACAAACCAGAATAGAAACAGAGCTCTATTAACCAAAAAACTGTAATTTTTTTTTTTTCAAAGACCAAAAGATTTTAAGCAGACCTATCAAAGGGATAGTAGCTGCCCAATTTTTTAAATAATTTTAATTCCGTGGTAACATCTATCTTCTTATACAGCTGTGTAAACTCCATCACTTTGAATTCAGAGCATATAATTAATCTGACCATAACAGACTCAATTTTTCCTACTTATCTTGTTTGTAGGAAGCCAGCCTTTTATTTGCACTGCTACCTCTGATCCACGAAGTGACCCAAGGGAGCGTCTTACTACTCACCAAATCCCTGTCTCATAAGTTTTTCACAATGTCATGATTAAACCTACATTAACCAATGACAAGAAAAATAAAATAAACAGAAAAGAAAAGAAAAGAAAGGAAAGGAAAAGAAAGGAAAAGGAAAAGGAAAAGGAAAAGGAAAAGGAAAAGGAAAAGGAAAAGGAAAAGGAAAAGGAAAAGGAAAAGGAAAAGGAAAAGGAAAAGGAAAAGGAAAAGGAAAAGGAAAAGGAAAAGGAAAAGGAAAAGGAAAAGGAAAAGGAAAAGGAAAAGGAAAAGGAAAAGGAAAAGGAAAAGGAAAAGGAAAAGGAAAAGGAAAAGGAAAAGGAAAAGGAAAAGGAAAAGGAAAAGGAAAAGGAAAAGGAAAAGGAAAAGGAAAAGGAAAAGGAAAAGGAAAAGGAAAAGGAAAAGGAAAAGGAAAAGGAAAAGGAAAAGGAAAAGGAAAAGGAAAAGGAAAAGGAAAAGGAAAAGGAAAAGGAAAAGGAAAAGGAAAAGGAAAAGGAAAAGGAAAAGGAAAAGGAAAAGGAAAAGGAAAAGGAAAAGGAAAAGGAAAAGGAAAAGGAAAAGGAAAAGGAAAAGGAAAAGGAAAAGGAAAAGGAAAAGGAAAAGGAAAAGGAAAAGGAAAAGGAAAAGGAAAAGGAAAAGGAAAAGGAAAAGGAAAAGGAAAAGGAAAAGGAAAAGGAAAAGGAAAAGGAAAAGGAAAAGGAAAAGGAAAAGGAAAAGGAAAAGGAAAAGGAAAAGGAAAAGGAAAAGGAAAAGGAAAAGGAAAAGGAAAAGGAAAAGGAAAAGGAAAAGGAAAAGGAAAAGGAAAAGGAAAAGGAAAAGACTGCACAAAAAACCACCAAAACCAAACCAAACCAACCAACCAAACAAACAAATAAAAAAACCCACAGAAAAAACTCCACCACAAAACCCCAAGGCCTTGTGAATTTCCCACAAGATGTAGCAGTATACAATGTATCTAATCTTAGAACCATTTTCACACATTACTTTACTATTCTATGATGACTCTAATGGTAGATGCTATACAGGACTCCTCCTTCCTATTCAGTTTGGAAATCTTGTTATAAGTTGAGCACCGGAGTGAAGAACTGCAGTGCCCAAACTACTCATCAGGTCAACACTTCTCCTCTCTTAAGGGTGCACAGCAAATTTTGCACATGATGGAAACCACATATAAAGTTGCAATCCATAATAGTGTAGATCATTACATCCAGAAAATTAATTTCTGCTTGTTTATGGAACAGAAGTCTGCTGTGAACCTTTAATACTTTTCTATTAATTTTTGAGTGAATATAATCATAATTTTTTTCAATGTATTACTTTAACATTGATTTGTCGAAAAGATGCTTATTAATACTTCTGTAACAAGGAGGAAACTGATACAGATCATGCTAAATTTGTCTCTAACATGGCTGTCCCATGAGATTTAGCAATAATCAGGGTATAAATTATGATAATTTTCTGAATGGGTTTTATTAAATGGATTTTTAAATTTATTAAAGTCCTGTATTCCACTGTCATTCCAAATGTTGTTCCACAAGGCTTGTGCTATGGTATGTCATATGTGTTGTAAGACTGGTAACAGGAAGCAATACAACACATGAAAGTTGACTGCATCACATCCAGCAGAAATCAAATATCTCAGACTGAACCATGCAGAGAAGACTAGCTACAAGAGAGAAAATCCATTTTTTGGTATTAATCCTCAGCAGGAACTTGTTTACAGAAGAAATTTATTTCAAGACATATGTGAGTTTTACATGCACATCAGCCAACACAAACAGTCCTTGATATTAGGCTCAGCAGAAAACAAGAATGATTTTTTGTGAAAACTTTTAGAGGTTTCCTTCAGCCTCAGAGGCTCCTAGCTGGAACAATGACAGAAGTCACAAAAGGTAGAATAAAGCCCAGATGAGCATCCTGGATCTAAGTTATGTGAGAAGGGACTTCAGTTTAAGTCCCCTGCAATGGAAGGGGGTCACTGTAATGATTAAAGTATTTTCTATGCAGACGTGCCTCACTCTCCCGAGGAACTTTACTAATCTTTTTAATTTCCCATGAGCTGTGCCCATTTAGAACAACCAAACAAAAAGCCCTGCTAACAGATGAAGTCTTTGTAAAGACAACTCTTACCATCTCTAATTTCTCTCTCTGTATGCCAGAGGCATCAATCATCCTTTCAGTATTATCAGGTCTCTGCAGAGATGAGAACATATTTACAATATGATGCTGCACTGAACACTCGACACATGGATTGGTTTCCTGGCTCAGTGCATAAGCCTAATGAGCAAGAACCAGCCACAACAAATCAAACTGAGGTTTCAGGACACATCAGACATTCCAAAGATACTTGGACAATTAATCACACACTTCCACCCACTTGTGTTCCTCCTGCATTGCTTTAGATTGGCCCAGGCAATGAGGGACAATGTTTCTCTTGTCACCAGGCAACCAGTAACCTACAACCTGGAAGCCAGGCAATATCCCTACTGTACCTTCTCCCTCTCCCCACCATTCTCTCTTGACAGTCCATGCATGCTTACATGACAGATTACAAGATGGAATTAAGGATTCCAGTTCATCAGGAAAAATATTTTCTACTGTAAACAACCTAGAGAAACTAGCACAAGTTCTCCCACTAAGTATTTCCTTCTCTTTCCTTGACTTCACTCTTTCTTTCCCCAGTCACTCACAACCTACTCAAAACAGAAGTGTATAAGAGAAGAGGGGTTTTAAAAATAGAAAAAACCCACCAAAGCAAAGCTCTCATCAAATCTTTTTCATGTGTTGATTGGGGAATCTGCAATGCTCTGTTATGAAGTTGGACATCTGCACAAAACTTCCTCAAGTGATGGATCAGATGATTGTTTCCCATTTCTAAATGTCCCTGACCAAGCAGGTGGGTATGGATGCTTCTCAAACTATGAGGCATTTCATGAGAAGAGACTCAAGCAACAAGCACTGAGCATCATTTAATGGATAAAACTAATCCTACTTTATAGACAAGTGGGAAAATCTTGAAATTTATTTTAAAATTAAACTCTAATACTCAAACTAGTACTTTTATAACCCAATGAAAAAAAATTATATAAATTTATATAATTTTTTTTTCTTCTCACATGTATTTTAAGCAATTTCTATCACCTAACATTTAAAGAAAGATTTTGTCCCATGGGAGAAGTGGCCATGCAGTTAAAATTTATCTCTTAACTCCATAATTTTGACAATTTTTTTAAGAACATTTAAAGCACTAGAAATAATGCCCCATCTTCAGCCTTTGTTTTCTGGTTATAGATGTGGTTTAGCATCTTTTTATGTTCCTGCTTTTAAGACATTTATATTTTAAAGAGTAATCAGAGACAGCAGACTCTGGCTGATCTAGTGTCGCTAATGGAACTGAAATTACTCTTTTTTTGCAATTTAGAGTTAGTTCCTCCTTTTTTCTTTTGTTTTTTCTTTTTTTTCTTTTTTAACCCAATACTTTGTGTGGCTGACAACTACAAACAAGAAACCATATGCAGTAAGAGAGCAGACTTGCGCATGGACAAGTATCAAATAATCCCTACTTCACTATTATCTGGCAATTCCCAGCTCCACCAAACTTTTAATTAGTATACAGAAAGGTATGAGAAAAAAATCAGGAAATCAAATATTCATGTCTTTCATATCTCTATGCAACCCTTCCTGTTCCTAGGATGCTTCTAACTTTTCCAAGGAAATGTAGTTTTCTCACTCTGGTATCATGAGGTGCTAGCATTATACTTGAAGGTACATCAGATGAAGTTTCATACTGCAGCAGAACTTGGAGAAGCAATTATATTCTTGCTACCCATTAGCCCCGAATTTAAACCATTTTTAACCAGAACAATGAGTCAAAAATAGCCTTGTATTGTCAATATTAAAGCTGACTGCCGTGAGTCAGAGACATATTATAAAAAGTACCAGTCTCTTGATATAGCTGCTTTTGTGCTGCTTCTAGAAGCATCCTCTCATGAATTTCATGTCTAGGTACACAGAGGAGTAGAAAAGTTACAGGGCAGGGGAACAGACCACTGGCTACCCTGTAAGGACAGCAGGAAAGCTCAGGAGGCTGCTCATCCATGGCTAATGCAGCCCAGGACAAAAGAGATCACTTCAGAGGAAAAGGAGAGAAATGATTTTTCTGCATGAACAAATGGGGATTCTTTTCCTCAAAGCAAGGAAATACAAGCCAGTGGGAATTTTCAGGGGATATAGATGAGCAAATTAAAACCCTTCATGGAAGAGGTTTATGTTGCCCCTCTGGGTTCAGTGAAGATTTCTGGTCCACGCCTTAGCTTACCACAGCTGTTAGCCTGGGGCAGTACAACATCACAAGAGAAAGCAGACTTACAAGCAGGATTATCTTAAGTTATTAAAGGTACAGGGTTAATACTGACAACATGCTTGGGGGCTAAGATACTTTAGCAATCAGCATCATGTTTACCTCCAGTAGATGAATCTAAGCTTCAAACTGAAATTATGAGGGGAGGGAAAAAAAATTCTATATTTAGTGTAATCCTGAAGGGAGTCCAGAAAGCAGAATTTCAGTCTTCAGGCTTTTGCTGTTATCATCTCCTTTCATTCATCCTCATGCACCCCTTTGAAAAGCACTTAAATACACAAGAATACATTAGGATGCCTATGTTTGCAGAAATGCTCTAACTATAAACCTCTAAAATTTTAGTAATTTGGGTCTGAACACCAGGAATGAGGATAATACTTTACATAAAGCATGTCGTTGTGCAGGTCTCGCCCTGGCCAGCCACTCACTCAGCACCACGACAAAATCTGAGCTCTTGTCCTCTGCGCAGCTCAGACAGGCACGCACAATGACGCTCTCCCAAAAAGAAGGGAATCTCAAAGGCAGGGCAAACTTGGATTTTATTGAAGGGGAAGGAGAGGGTCTCGCAACCCCAAGCCCATGCCTCTGAGAGACGCAGACTGGGGTCTGACAAGGGGTTTTAACCAGGGCTGACTCAGGGGGAGGTAACAAACATGAACCAATTGGGATTAACTGGGGGATGGCTGTGTACATAACTGATAGATGAACAATCCAATAACAAGAACAGGGGAGGAGTGAATGCAAATATTAACCAATGGGGTACAGAAATCCATCAAACATTCAAGAACATTGGGATGGGGCTGGAACTGACAGGCAGTCCAGGGGTGGAGAGAAGCAGGGGATTGACAGGGGGCTAAGGCGGGAAGCCTTAGCCAATGGGGAACTGTAACTGGGGAGAGAAGGGGTAGGGGATCGAACAATGTTTCAACTCGGAGCTAAAAATAAACGTGAGGGGAGAAGATTCAACATGAGGGACGGAGAAGAAGGGGCAGGGAGGCCATTTTAAACACATTCAACAAACTGTGAAATCCGGAATAAAACCTTAAAACAAAGTCCTGCACTCCCACAAAAGCACAACTTTAATTTGCATTCCTCAAAGTGTTTGATATCAGGGGTAGCATTCAGTTATAAAAAAGGCAAAGACAATAAGGTGCAGCCAGAGAGGAAATAAAACAGTTTGCTATTATTGAAACTGTATTTCTTTTTGATTTAGCAATATATTAACAAGTATGGCCCTTAGCACGGCTGAAGAGAAGAAATGCTGCAGAATTGAACTTTAAGAAAGTAACTAGGACTTTATGTCTACCAAACTGTTCAGTTCACTTATAGCATAATTAAAATATCATCACAGTTTGCCAAGACATTCGCAAGGACTGGCTGAAATCACAGCAAAGGCCATCACATCTGATATATTCCTGCACAAACAGAAATCTTTGCTCTTTCTTTGTTCAGATTGCTGGGACTTGACATCTCAGATTCAATTGGATCTCAGCAAGGGGTTAGAGAAACAAGGGCCTGAAAACTCCTCTGATCCCTTCAGTTAGAGGAACTTTGCTCCAGAGCTATGTATGAGTGATCCAAATCAGCTTGAGAGGAAATGGAATTCATCCTACAGCTACACTCAGAGGTTTTTCTTCACAATATCTATGTTGTTCAGAAGAACATATATACAAAGTTATACCAAATAAAAAACCTATGAGTTTCATTTTGGTTGGGTTATTTTTTTTTGGCAAAATTTACTGGAACATATTCTTCTAAAAAAGGGAAGTACTCATGCAAGGAAAAGGCACAAGCACAAAAGTTATATAAAATTATCAATATTAGTATTCAATGATAAGTTACACAATATTTTCAGCACCATATTTCCTGTTAGCCAGGTTTTTTTAAAAAAATAACAATTCCATTACTGATACATATCAAGATAGTAAAATATTTTCCTGATTAATTATACATCCCTATCTGTATACTGGCCATGCAGCTTTAATGGAAAATATTTAAAACCTTTCCAAGAGAATGCAGCACATTTCTACTGCTCTCGTTAATATTCCAAGCAATTTTCTGCTTGTTGATCAACTTTCCGGTTTAATGAATTCCAGAAAATGCGGATGATTACATGGATCTTGACAGGTACATCTCCTGTTAAGACAGCATTTCCCACAAAGAATTTGATGATCTACAATACTGTGCAAGTCATTATAGCACTAAAAATTTCAGTAAAGCATTGAAAAAACCCCATTTTTTACTAGAACAGAACTTATATAGTATCTGCTCCTCTCTCCTAAACAAGGGAAAAAAAGAAATTAAAGAAAGACTAGATAAGTATATACCTAAACTTCTCATCACAGTTGAAAATACCAGTTGAACATTTTAAGCCTCATGTTAAGTCCCAAGAGATAAAAATTTCCCTACCTGAGGCAGACAATGGGGTATTTTTTCTTCCCCTTTTAAATATCTCGACTGCAAAAAAGTTGTACTACCTTGAATACCACTGCCACAGAAATGAAATCGTCACTGGGCACACAGAGCAGGCAAAAACTTAATGCAGGTTATATAGAAGGCTGACTGTAGCCAGTGTACAGGCCATAACCTCAGGGGGCAGAGCTGGAGGAGAGGCAACACGGGCTGCTCCATGCCTGTCCTGCTCGGATCCCAGCCCTGTCCCTGTGTCCTGTCCGTGCCGGCACAGCCACACCCAGCTGTGACACGCCCTGGCAGGCAAGCCCCTGCAGGCTGCTCACGTTTGAGGGACACCAGGGCCAAAAAACCGGAAGGACACGTTCAGAGCCCTTCCAGCAGCAGACAGTGACACACTTGGTTAGCTCATGCATTTTACCTTACAGGTTAAAACAGAGATGCCAAAGGGGCTCCAGACCTTTCAGTGCTTTGCAGAAATCTCTGGTTTTGTCTTGTTTAATAATTCTTCAGAAACAGTTCTGAGACTCTTGACAAACCAATCCAAGCATGCAAAGAAGACATATGATGACCAGATGGCCCATACTCTCTTCCTTCAACACCCATATGTTTCAAGTGTATTTTCAGATTGCTGCTGAACAGTGGGGCTTTGGAGTTGTAAAGATCCTACTTGGCGGGAAGAATCCTTACAGATGCTGGAAAAAATGCTTTCACCACAGAAGGATTTCATCTAAGCATACATTGCACTAAGAATTAAGCTGATTTGCTGCATCTCCCTGAGCTGTTTGCTCTGATGTCCTACAGATAATACTTTTTTTATTTTTTTTTAACTTGTTTTTGGGGGAGCAAGTCGGGAGTTTAAGCAGTGGTCTTGTGATTGGATTCTTCCGGTTGTCAATACTGTACACAATTAGTATTGAAAAATACTAATAAAAGAAATCCTATAAATTTGGATGATGCCTTTAGCTCTACATTAAAAGCCAAGACAAAATCTGCAAACTCCTACCAATGGTTCCAATTTTCTACAAATTACTAAAAACTTTTGATGCAGAGACAAACAGCATATTTTATTAAGCACTAAACACTGTACAAGGTTACAAGAATGTAAAAATTTCAGTTAGAATAATTTAAAATATTGTATACATTTCATAGAATCAAAATTTCATCTTAACAAAAGTTTAAAAACAGTTTATATTTTTGTGTTTCAGATAAGCATTTCTGAACTCACAGATCACAAGACTGGTAATAGATGATAGATGGGGCACTGGTATTCAGAAGTCCGTAGGGTTCTTAGGCCAGATGAGATAGCTGAGCAAAAAATTTACCTTCAATGACTTTTCCTGTACTGTGATAAAGTAATTTTTTTTGGGTTAGCTGTATTTATTCCTTGTCATCTCATTAAGAAATCTCTCATAGACTACAGGATCATGAAATGGTTAAAGATCACTTGTTCCAAGCCCTCTGCCCTGGGCAGGGACACTTTCCCCTGGACCAGGCTGCTCAAACCCCCATCCAGCCTGGCCTGACCATGAGGAACATTTGGCATTTGTTGCATAACAGCTTCCCCAGAGTCCCTTTACCTAACAGTACACAAACACATATGGACTGAAATCCTGACTGCACGCCCGTCAGCAGAAACTTTCGTTATTAAAGCTATAAGTACAAGGCAAGACACATTCAGCTATTCCCAATGATTTTATCCATTTTTTTGTGGACTAAGAAAGTGAATGAATTAGCTCACTGAACCACTATGGCTGTGCCTAGCTCTGTTTGTAGCTGATGAAGAAAACCAGGCAATTTTAAAACATTATGTAGCTGATCACATGGAAACATCTCCTTGAGGGTGATGTTAATTAAATCCTAGTTTTCACTGAGTTTATAAACTAGATCTCCAGCAAGTCCAAGGGGAACAGAACATGACTAACTCAGCAACTCAACACATCTTGTTTATTTATAAAATCATGTGGTTTAAACTGAAAACATTTCCATTTTAGCAAGCTGAAAATCCAAAAATAGGAACATATGCCCAAAGGTCTAGAAGAGTAAAAGTCTTTGAAAATCCTATCTTTTAAAGCAGTGCATTTATAAACATGTAAATATTTGCCAGATGGGACAAAAGCTTCAAATAAAATATGATGTGGTAACTGTGCGAGTTTCCCTGTCTACTCATGGTGGGCCTATCATGAATAAAAAAGCACCAAAAAAAAACCCCAAAAAATCCTCTATTTCAGCCTCTAACAGTCACAAAAATATTGTGGCACTGAAGAAGAAAGAGGCTCAGAAAATATTTGGACAGTGTAGCTTCTGCCCCAAATGGCATAAGAGGGAGTCACTTGCGGGATAGAACCTAAGCCATAGCAAGCTCCTCTTCCTTTTTCAAAGTAGAATATGCTTGGACATGTGTTAAATCTCTGGAAGACTCCCCTTTCCCTTGTCATTGCCTTTCCCCTGGTCATGCACCATATTCACTAACCGCAAAGTTTCATGACTGGCTAGATACAAAATTCAATTTTAGCAGAAAGTTATCTATAATAAGGCTTGAGGAACCATGAATGAGGTCAACATGGGCTTCGGCCACTGTCACTGCTATGAAATTATGATGTATTTAGACATGTGAGCATCCGACTCTATAAAACCAAAATGTTGGTATGTATCAATAAACAGACTCAATCTGAATCCCTCCCATTAATGTGCAATTATTTCTATTTGCAGTCTGCAATGTATTTCCATAACACTCAAATAACACAGCAGATGTTAGTGTCCATAAATCCTCTCTTGTGACTATTCCACTGCTTAATGCTCCAGTTTTTATATCTAAAAATAATACATTTTGAAAACTATGTTTATAGTTACAATGAATATTTTATACCTAAGATAACCAAAATATAAAGGTATATTTTTGCATTCCTAATGAGCTCTTTTAGCCCATTTTAAAATAAAACCAAAGCTATTATATGCTATAGAAATATGCCTAATGAAAATTATTTAAAATATTAAAACTAATATTAGTAAGGTATCAGTCTCAAAGACAAAGGAATAAAACATATTTGTCATCCAATAGACAAAGAATAGACTAATTGTTCTTCAGTATGAATTTTTAGACATTAGTGACATGATTTACAATTTTATACTTTGATTTATAGATGCTGAAGTCATGAAATGTTAATTAATTTTTCAGAAAGAAAATTAATTAAAGAAAGCATCAAAAACTATTTATCCCAATGCCAAAACACTCCAGGTCACCTCTGTTTCTCATGTGAGTAGGAATTCTAGGGATTTAACTGTTTTAGAGCTCTAATAGCACCTAACATGATGCTTAATATAAAAACAAACCCTGCAAATGCTGTGATGTGAAATGTCTAAAATCAGCATCAAATTTAGTCTTTACCTGTAATAATACCACCTTCTTACACAGGAATATATAAATCCCTACAGAGTAACAGGGTTTTTCATGGGAGTCTGACACTGGTAATTTTACTGGGGAGAACCTGAATGCTGCAATCTGCCGCTCAATTTTCCTCCTGCCCCACAGCTGCATCACACTGGCAAATCACAGTCATGCAGAGTCACAGAAGGGTCAGGTTGGGAGGGACCACAGTGGATCATCTGGTCCAGTGAGGGAGACTCCACAGCCTCTCTGGGCAGTCTATTCCAGTTTATGGTCTCCTGCACAGTGAAGTTCTTCCTCGTGTTCATGTGGAATTGCTGGGTATCACTTTCTGCCTGTTGCCTCTTGTGCTATTGCTCAGCACCACTGAGCAGAGCCTGGTCCTTCCTCTGAGCCCTCCCTGCAGAGACTGGTGTACGTTGGTGAGGTCCCCTCTGGGTCATCTCTTCTCGAGGCTGAGCAGGCCCAGCTGATGCCTTAAGCTTTAGTTTTCATATTTGCAGATTCTGTGCTGCCTAGGGATATAGTTCTGAGCTTCACATTAAGTGTCACTCAGCTCTCTTCGCAGAGTAGGTTAAGGAAATAGAACAAATCCTTTTCCTGCTGAGGACCAAGGACAACTTTCAGGC
>VXBB01020866.1:651493-669497 GCA_013399915.1 Illadopsis cleaveri
AATAAATACCTACTTTATTCTTTAGCTCTGTCCAGTCCCTGTTTCAGGTCAGCCTTCCAAGGCATCACAGCTTCCTCAGCCTTGCTCAGAAGAGAGATGCTTCATCATCTTTGTCACCCTCTGCCGCACCTGCTGCAGGAGCTCCATGTCTTTCTTGTGCTGAGGAGCCCAGAACTGGACACAGCACTCCAGATGTGCCTCACCAAGGCACACCTGAATATATTTATATTCTATCCTATTTACCCCCATGAAGGGATGTAATGAATCTGAATGGATGGGCAGTTAGTATAACGTGGAATATTTTTTGTTTGTTCCCTAAGTGCAATACTTTATGATTTTCACTGTGGAATTTAATCTCTCTTTTAAGGGTGAGAGAGGTATCATAAAAAAAAAAAAAAAAAAAAAAGAAAAAAAAAATTGAAAAATTCCACCTTCAGTGTCATTCCACACTTTCTGCCCAGCAATTCAAATTGTCCTGTCTGTTGACAATGCCATCCGACTTTGAATCTTTAGTATATTTCAACAGAATACTATGCTTTTTGTGCCAAAGCCATTACTAAAAACATTAAACAAAATTGGTTCCAGGACTGATGTTCAGGAACTCTATTAAATAATCTTTCAATACATTCTGCTCCCTTGTTTTAACATGATTTATTCTGAGTCAGGTTTATCACTCCATTTAATGCTTATTTTCTGGAAAGTGTACAGAAATATAAAATAATTCAATTCAACACCCTGGCTCAAAAAGCACTTGCTTGTGTGTGTAGCCTACAGTTGATGTATTAAATGACAATAAAATGGATAAAACAACCTTACTGTGCTAAAAGTTACTGCCAATATACGACATTGTTAAATTAAAAATTAATTGCCTGAAGAAACGCACAGAAATGCATACATGCGTACTTCAAATTTTTTATTTAGGGTTGCTTAATAATTTATGGCTTGAGTAAGAACATGCCTCCTTCAGCATAAAAATGCTAATTGCATTAAAGAAGAAACAATCCCTGGAGCACAGAAGTGAGCATTACAACTTGTTAGTCAAAAATTAATACTCAGCACTGTAAGTCATTTTTATTAACTTATTCTACAGTTGCAATGGCTGCACAATTACAAACAATGAACTATTTCTCAAGACTTGAGATGAAATAAGAAATTAATTTTTAGTTTTAGTAAAATATTTTGTTACTTCAGTTTCACTACCAAAACTGAAGCCCAGAATGAAAAAAAATCACATCTTTCCATATTTTTTCCAGTGTTTTTACAGTTTCTGCTTTGCATGCTACCTACTGTTGTGTTTTTGGTACTGATATCAGACACAATAACTATTACACCATAAAACTAATGAAACTGGTTTTGGTTTTTTCACCTCTCTGGCTGAAGAAAAGCCATCAGGTACAGCCAAATATTTCATTAATTTTGAGTGGATCAGGACTCCTTTATTAAACTCAGACAGTTTCAAGTGATACTTTTCTGGGAAAATATTACCGATTTTTTTTTTTTTTTCTCTGAATCCTTTTTTATTCTTCTGCCTACATATTTGCTGCTGCAGGGGATGAGGTGCCATGAGAACACCTATCCAATGTGGATCACATATTTTTATGGTAAGGAGGTTACAAACAGCTCGGCAAACAAAGATCTAGAAAACAAACTTCTGGCTCTGGGGATATGTATTGGCATCTTGTGGTTTCTCATCACTGAGTGCCCTGTGGTTCTACCACAGAGCAATGCCACAGCTCCCTGCAGAGCTCCCAGCTCTGTGGACAGCCCAGGGAAGAGCTGCCCAGCACATCCCTGTGGGATTTTGGCTGGGATACCTGCACTGCAGCTCCCTGTGTCGACCATTAGGGCAGATTGCAGTGCTGTGAACCCGTTGCTTACCCAAGAGATTAGAATTACGTGATGCTGTACACAACTAAGTAAATAACCAGGCAGCCTCTCCAGAGCAACATTTTTGAGTTTTCAAATAGAAAAAACACGGATTGGGAAGGAGTGCATGTGATTATTGCCAAGAGTTGCTCTTTACAGGTAGATTTTAATTTTTTAAAATAGTTAAGGTTTTGCTCAAACCTTTCATAAAATGTCACAGTTACAAAGTTTAACTTCGCCAAGGGCTATGAACAGTGTAAAACATTGTTTTGATTACTTGGTCAGCACAGAGATTTTTATTTCCCATCAGAACACATTACTGTAGAGAATGTTGACCAAATGAACTCTCTCCTTGTTTGTGTCTCAGCTAATTAAGCATTATAATTATAAACAGCTTCAGGCTGTCATAATTAGACTCCTGTTGATTTTACTACTGTTGTAGGACACAGCTCTCTGCTCCACGTCCAGTCACACAGAGGCTGCACACAGTCTGTCCTTTAAAACTCCTAGCAACTGGCTAGCAGTGGAAGTCTTCAAAACCAGCATCAAACTGTGCACATTTAAAACTCATTTCTGATCAGTCTTACCTTTAAAGGAGGCCTAAACTTGGTACTCATCTGCCTTTTCTTGAGAGCAGAACTTATAGACAACCAAAACATTTCTTTTTGAATGTTTGTATTGTTCCAATTGAAAGCAGCTCAAACCTGATGAAATGTCATCTCTGTTATGAAGTTAGTCAAATATTTATCAAGATTAATATTAAATTTTTTGCATGCATGTTCTCTCTAATTACGTTTGCATATTCATTGCTTTAATTAGCCCAGTGGCTTTAACATGAATCAGACATTGACACTGTGGATGTTCTCAGGAGGTTTAAATTCCAGAAGGTGCCATGATGGTTCTGAAATGGCACAGTAGGTTTGGTTTGCAGAGCCCATCTCAAGCAGGGCCAGCAGGGATATTCTTTCTCTGCAGTGACATGGTAACCAAGGCAGAGAGGAGTCAGTGAAAACTTCTCATGACCTACCAACAGGTAAATAGCCATCGAGGACAGGTCACACTGTGGGGCTATAACTGAGGCTTGTTGTAAAGCACTTGATACTGTATTATTCTGAAGGGCAATGCACTGCATTTTCCTTTGACTTTGTATCATTTGAAAGCTATTTCCATTGACTGCTCTGGGCTCTGCCAAGCATCTCAAATTTATCCATGCAATTATTCCCTCTCCTTTCTCTTGTATCACTGTGTATCAATGACCATTTGTCAGTGCTTCCATTTCTTTGCTCACTTTTTGCCAGCAAGCACATTGGGGAAAAAAACACAAAACAAAAACCCCAAAACCAACAAACACCGGAGCTTAAGATATGAGGCAGTTTAAAATTATTCCCACTGCAGTAATTCCCAAACTTATACCAGCAAAACGAGTCAGGAGGGCATCAACACACTCAGTTTTCCCTTCATGCAACACGATTATGTTGTGAAGGTAGTAAATGTACTTGATTTTCTAGTAGTCTTTACTCCAGTACAATTCCATGTGTACTGGGAGGATTGCCAGCAGAGAGGATGAGACAGTATTGTCGAGGGGTGGTAAAAAGCAAGAAAATAACAACCTGCCTTTCCTCTAATACAACAGAATGCTACAGAAATACTTGGAGGATGTCTCAACATAGATTTCTCTGAACACAGAGAATTCTGAATTTTTTACAGAAGTCCTTTGGGAAAAGAGTTAGGAGGCAGAGTTAGTTCAAACCCTAGATTCAAAAAAATGCCAAACCTGAAAATGGTTTTTAATCCCCATCTCTCCTGATATCTCCTTATTCTTTCACTCTCTGTGATTCCCAACATGATGTTCAACAGGGAATATTTCTGTTCTAAATTTTAGATCCTTTCAAGACACATAGCAAGTGGGAAAGTCAATATAAATTCCTGTTGCCCTAAAGATATACCATCATTTAAGAGACTGCTCTCAGCCGGTTAACTACAGAAATTATTTTGTTTGCAGTTTTAGTATATAGTGTACATAAAACTTCACCAATATCTTGACCAAATGTTGTTCTTCTTCTTTACTCCTGAAAGCAGAGTCCCCCAATTAATGAACAAATTAAGGGCCCCCAAAACAATCCCTTGAAATGCCACAGCTTTTCAGAGGAGGACAAGGAAAGCATTCACCCATCAATCCACAGAGGGCATCATCTGTCAGTCCCACTTTTATGTTTAAAAGCCAAACCTTTTGCCTCGTGTCCTGACATCTAACCTGGCCAAAGGGGTGGCTTGCCAGGATGGCCAGTGAGTAAGGTGAAAACAGCACCTCAGGAAAAACAGTGATTTTGCCATGTGGTAGGAAGGAGAGGTGCCTATAACCTTCACCTGATCAGAACTATTAATAAAAATATATATGTGCACAGAGCATGTAAAAATTTCTGATGGCATGACACAATATAATTCTTACAAGTATGGGTTAGAGTGACAGTATTATTCCTAAGTGTCTGTATATCATTTCTATAACCATGACACCAAGGCTTCTACACATGCTACATATTTTATAGAAAAATATTTTTTCAGGAGTTAATTTTTTACTATGGAGTTCTGAATTTTATTGTTACTATTACTATTTTTCATGTATTGTTGCCTGTAAAACACGTTCCTGCTGGACTATGATTCTTGTAGCACACATTTTGCAGAAATAAAAAAAAAAGGAGAAAAAATTCATATGTAATAAAACTTTAGAACCTTTTAAAAGTTATCTAATGTAGCTCTACCTATCATAACCATGTTATTGCAGTTTTTATGTCTGCTCTTGTGTAACCAGCCTGGGTTAGCAACAAGTAGGATTTTTTAAAACTACTTTTCACAAATCCTATTGGCCACATCTTCACTACTGGCATAAATTCAGAGCTTTGTATTTCCTTTAATCAGTACTTATTGAGGAAAAAAGAAACTTAACTTCATCCCGTTCCTGCCACCTCTGCATTTCTTTGGGGTGGAAGTAAGTTATGCCTAGAAGTTGGCACCCAGCAACTCCCAAAATCTCAGCTCATTCTGATGCTGTCCTTAGTGCTTGAGTGAACATGGCTTGGCCCAAGGTTCATACACAATAATACAGGCATTGAGACAAAGGAGAGAAGAAGTTAAGTCCTCAGACTTGGAAAGGAACAATCAGAGCACAGGAGAGGTCTGAGAATTCTGCATCACAAAGCTCTGTGTAGTACAGGTACTCCCAGTCCCTAAACGACTGAGCAGATCCAAAGAGCTGTAATTCACATGCAAGTTCCAAACACTGTCAGAAAGAATGAGCCTTTATTGAATACAATACCATGAGCAAGAGCTAATGCAGATCTTACAGTTCTGTAGTGTACTGTCAAGATTCTGACCGCTGACATACAGAAGTGGGGAGAATATATATGCATAAAAATATGCATTATCTAAAGTCAACATTCAAAGCTTAAATTGTGCTGCTGAACCAAAAATAAATTAAAGTTGTAAACTAGAGTGGGTAGGTTGAGTATCAAAGGGTTACCAGCAAAAATTAATTACAAATACTGCAGTGACAACAGGATGAGAGAAGTTACTTTTCTAATTTATGGGAATCTCATGTACTTCTGATCAGGCTAGAGAACTGAATCCTTTACAACCATATGATCCAGAATTAAAGGGACATAAATACATACATACATATAAATAAACATATACATATAAATTTAAACATCTAAAACATTTATATAAGCATAAAATATATACATATAAACATATGCCCAAGTAAGCCACTCCTTGCCACAGCTTCTCTTAAAAAAAAAGCCTCAAATCATCTCAACTCTCATGAGTTCAGATAATTTATGCAATAATTTCCTGCAGTGGATTCCCAGAGCAGAGCTCCCAATATGCACATGGAACAATCCTTCTTCAAGGGCTGTAAGATCCTTTGTGAGTCTCATCATTAAAAATGGCCCCATTTGGCTGGTTCCCCTTTATGGCAGCTCTCTGAAAGCACAGAAAGCTGCACTGTGAAGTTGATATCATCGCCCTGAAAACCAACATGGGCATAACGACTATTTGTGCCTGGAGTACATTATTGCTTGTGTTAATATTTTATGTTTACTGACTCTATTTGCAAATCTCACCACAGAGTGCGTTCTCAGTATTGCTTCAGCTTGGTGGAATGAAAAAGAACCATCCTATGGGGAGTATTCTCTGTTTGTTTTACAACGAGGGGTGGGAGGAATTGGATGCTGTGCTTACTGCTTAGCACTCCAGATGCTTCAGCTGCGAGTGGGTAGGAGTAAGACCTCACTGTCACAGCAGGGAATCCCAGAAGCATCAGAGCTCCCCAGCAGCTGGCACTTCCAGAGCAAATGGATCAGATCACAGTGTAATTGAACACCAAGGCAGTAAAAAGACAAAATGGTTCAGATGAGACTGTTAATTTCAGGATCACAAATCTTGCTTGTAAATATTGAATTGAAAGCGCAGTAAAGTAGAATTCCCAAACTTTGATTAAGGAAAGAAGTTGTTCAAATTCACTTAAAAGAAGCTAAGCCAAGGGTGTTTTGATGCAAAAACATCATGTGGTGCCTGAACTACAGACCAGAGATCTGGGCTGGAAGCATCTTTTTATGCTTGCAAGGTGGAGTTTTAAACTACACTGCAAAAAATGTCTCTTCACAGAGCCCATGGATAAGCTGTGGAACTCCTTGCTCCAGACAGAGATGGTAGAGGCTGGCATGTTCATGACAAAAAAAATTGTAAAACAATACTAAACTTAGAGGTCACCTTTGGCTCAGGGAATCTCTCAGCAATAAATTGTTTACTGAATGATATTACAGTAAAGTATTACTACAGATGTGCTCTGTTCCTGTGCCTTCCCCTAGATACACACTTCAAGCCACTTTGTACTTAGATCTGAGCCTATAAAGATTTTATGTTCTCATGAAAAATAACACAATCAGATTATAGATTTTATAGGTGAAAAATTTCAGTCAGCAAACAGTAAATTCTAACTGAAAATATTTTCTAGAGGCAAGAGTATTCCAAGGGGACATGTGACAACTAAAAAATAAAATCTCTTTCTAAAACTGATATAAAAATTGAAATCATAATAAAACCTGTCTCTGAGATTATTTACATCTCATCTTGGGATCAGTAGAGTCATAGTGCTCATGAAAAATGCACCTATATTATATGTTGGTCTCCTAGTAGAAACTAGAAATAATTCAAAGTACTAAAAACAAAGTTAGAGTGAAATCCAGTTGAATAATGCTTGCACATTTGACTGCAACTGCCAATTATGGGATTTATTAGTGCTATGTTCTAGGCATTATTTGGGGACTTAACTCTATGTCAAATATGTACATTCACAACACATATAAGCAGGTAACAAGTTACACTGCTTTCTTCAGGTTTTTCATTTGGTTACTTTTTGCTATTCAACCAAACCAAACTGAGACATCAAAACTTGGAGCTCTGGTGATGGTTTTGGGAATACATACAACAAAATACATCAAAATATATCAAAGTAGTAGACTTACACCATCTATTTAGTGAATATTTCTAGACTTGTTCATCACGTGCTTCTCAGTAGTTACACTGGTGAGGCACTGGTGAGTTTTCAGCACATTTTAAAACAGCATTTTCTTGCTTCCATGTGAACAAGCTGTGTAATAGTACTCCACTAATGAAATACTGCCTGACAAGATCCAATTGTTAAAATAAAAAAAAAAGACTGCAGAAATTTCCATATTTCATATTTATAATCACTTTTCCCACAGAACACAGAAGGCTTAGAACAACTCGTGCCTTGGACTTGCATTCCGTTATATTTCACACACTAGAAAAATCTCTGGTTAATGTTTTGGTAGAAGAATTCTGGCAGAGGCAAATTTTTCCATTGTTCACACTGCACATGAGTTTTACTAGAGTAAGGAATTTCTTGTCCTTTCTTCTTAGACTCTTTATTTACTTTCATGAAAAGCTGAAAATAGTTATGTACTCCAACAGAGCAAATTGAAATATTATTATGTAACATAGTAAAATAAAATGTAAACAGATGCATTTTAATATTATACAATGCAGTATTCTATGGATCATTAAACTATATTCATTACTAAGCTGGATCCATGGAAACAATTTCATAGCTTTAACAATGTACCAGATGTCAGATGTTTGCTGTGTCAGATGGTTTTATTCTTTAGCCACTAGGAATTTACAGTCAAGCTTGCCTCAATAAACACATAACTCTGGTCACATCCATCAAATTTGCCAGTATTAGTTAGAATTAAATTCTGAGACAGTAGTCAGGCCCCATGTTATTTTATGAAGAATTTTTTCTAGTTGAAGGTCCAAAGTAGAAAATACTGGGGAGAGGGAATTAATTTTGGTCCAATCAAAACAAAATTTTTCAAATTGTTCTCTCTACCTACAAACAAATCTTGTCATCTTGAATGAAAAAAAGGTTCAGTTGAAAAACATTCAACCAAAATGTTCTGACACTTTTAAAATATTTCTCCCTTCCACCTCCTGCCATTCTTCCCCTCCACATATCAGAGGGAAAAAGACCCCAAACAATAAACCACAGACATTTATCTCTGAGTTACAGCAACCAGAAAGGGCTACTTTATCCCAAGTCACAGTAACTGCATCTATTGCAACTTCCAGCAGCCCACTTCGGTGCTTTTTAAAAAGAACTGAAAAGCCACTGATCCAGAGGATCTCTTACTGAGAGAAAAGATCAGTTTGTCTTTGCCATTATTCACATCCAAGCTTCTGCTGTAGAACCAAGTGATCATGTGCTGCTAATGAGCATAATCATCACCCCAGCAGCCTCAGTGCTGGATTCGAAGAGCTATTGAAGTTGTCTGTACAAACAATTGACCACAGACAGTTCTAGTCTGTTATTTATGGCCACCCTAATGATTTCAGGCTTTTTCCAGTCTCCACTGAACAGAGTTGTGCAGTGCTCCTGTGTCATCAATCTTAATAAAAGCACTGGAGCTGATAACCTAGAACCTAAATGATTTAGTTTAGCTGCCAGATCTAATATTAGCCCCATTTTCCACTTGTAAAATTTGGATCTTGCAGCTAATGAACCACTTTTAATCCAACATCCTGAAATCTCCTGGCTCCACATGCTGGAAAAGGTAACAGCAGCCTACGATGATGTTAACCTGAATCCAGCTACACCTGATTTCACTTCTACTTGAATTTTCTGCTTTCCAAAATGTAAATGCCATGTAGTTTTATGGGAGGTTTTATCAGCACAATATGGTTTTAGGACTATCCCACCCATTTATGTTGTTTTTTAACTGATTTCAAAGGCATGGATGTATGCCAAGGAACTTATGTCAAATCACAGCTGCAAAACATCCCAAGCTATCAGAAGCATCTTTAAATAATAGCATAAAAGTCAAAACAAAAAACTCAGTTGTACATCTGGAAATTAAGCATAGAACCAAACACATGCACAACTACTACTCTGTCTTTAGTCTGAGTTTAAATCATTATTTCAGGAAGAAAATTAGGGTCTTGATTGTTTATTTTTAAGTATATACAGACAACTGCAACATCTGCTCTTCTTACCAGACCTTTACATTTTTTTGATTAAACTAATTCCAAAGATTTCATGATTCCTCTTGATCACCATGACAAGGCATCCTCCTGAGCTCCAGCAGCCACTATAATTGGCAGCTTTGTCAACACTGACCACTGGAAAATATTTTCTCCACTCATACGCCTGCACAAGAAATTCCCAGAGCAGTCTGCACAGCTCAGTGAAGGCAGCTGCTGGCAGTCCCTGGAGCCAAGTGTAAGCACCAACAGCAAGGATGGATTTCCCATCTTATTCAGTTAAGTTGAAACCAACTTGAACTCAGGCCAGACTGAAATGACCTTTTTTATTTACAGATATGCAAACCAGATATAGGAAAGGTGGCTAGACCAGAACCATTTATAACTTCTCTCACAACTGAATCTGTCAGATCTCTCTTTATCTTTCTAAATCTAACCACAAGGCCTGGAGACACTGCTGGAAGTTCTGCAGCCCTCTGCCCTCACACTGCATTTACAGAAGAGGATCTGAATCTAGAAACCTTTGCCCCCCGTGGGCTCTAAACCACACCAAAAACCTGACCCTTTCCAGGGATGTACAACCTCTTTTGTTCTTGACCTTTCATCTGGTGGCAGTTTTCAAGCTGTCTGTTGCATAAGTTAATAGCTGCCTCCTCCAGCTTCGAGGTGTCCTGTGAACACAGCCTGTTGAAATGGTCATCTGCCTCTTTAGAGCCAGACTGTACTTTCAGTGTGTAGATAATTAGCAACAGATCATTCATAAAAACTTAAAATTATTGTCTGCCATACCACAAGAAAATAGTCAGACATCAGTGTTACTTACTTCAGTCACCATGCCAGATTGTGAATTGGGGGGCAGAAAATAGCTCTGAAATGGTGCTTTGCTAAGTGCCACTGCTAGACTCAGCACTCAGCATTTGGACTCAGGCCAAATTTAATTTTTAAAAATTTACTTATCAGATATTCTTCTGCTGTGAAGCTATGTGAAGATCAGGAAAAAAAAAATCCTTCCAAAACATGACAAAATTGAGAAAAGACAGTTTCTCTTGAAGTAACTTCAGCCAGAAAAAAATCTCCTCTGGACTTGCTGCACAAACAAAAACTGAGATACTTTCTCTGCTCAGGTGAGACCATCTGCATTGAGTGCTGTTCTTCCTGATGGTTTTATGAAGCATATACACTTGATTTAAAGAAATCATACTGATTTTTTTTCCATCCCCTGGTGTTTTCTTTGTGTTATCTTTTGGTAGGCTATTGAGTCAATTCAGGGATATTAACAGATGTGTTGCTCTCTTTTTAGAACCTGTTCAATGCTCTTTATTGATCCAACAGTTGATGATTACAGTGGTAAAATGCTGTACCAATGTCAAATGTCAAACAATTGATATTCATTATGGAGATGAAGCACCCCACACAGAAAGGCTATTTTCCAGATGAGCTTTCAGAATACTAAAATTTCAGGTTAGTTTCTTGTATATGTTATCCATAATTAGAGTATCTGATTTATTGATTCATATTACTATATTTTATTTCTACTTTTAGTCAGACCAGCCTGTCTGTTTCTATAGTTACTGACGTGATTTTCTCCTTTACAAAGAACAAAAGAAAGAAAATTTACATCTTTTTTTTTTTTTGAGGGAAGATGGGCTGCTCCTTCCCAGAGGCAGAGGGCAGCAGCTTCTTGCAGAAGAGAAGTGGGCAGACTGTGGGCCTCGGGCAGGATAAAGCTCCCATCCCAGAGTTCTGAGACATGGCCAATAAAGGGCTGTGCCTGCATGGAAATGCAAAAGTTCAGCAGGAAAGTCTGCTCAGTGCCACATCTCTTGGCCAAGGGCCACAGCCCAATTCTCTCCAACTCGTGTCTGTGTTTACTGCCCGTGCACTGATGTGGCCTCAAGGTAGTTTCACTTCCACTGAGACTTTCACTTTCTAGTCCGGAGAAATACCTCCTAAAATTAAATCTTCCAAATCCTTCAAATACTACAAATTCGAAGAAAGCCTTGATTCACTCCCAGCCTCCATCCTCATGCACTCACTAATTCTGCCCTAACAGTAAAATAAGCATGAAGTGTATTTATTAGACTTCGTCTGAAAAGACTTGCACATTTTCATCAGTGTATATTTTGCAGTGCCTGAATCACAGATTTTTACCCAGAGAATGCACCTGATCTGCTGCAGTTTTCTGCATTGATTTCTGTGACCTATATCCAAAAGGTTTTATGTGTTAATTCCCCTGTCAAAGCTAATCAAGTGGGAGCTAATCTAGCCAAGATGGAATCTGTAGAAGAAAAACTTTTCAGAAGTGACAGAGAATCCATTGTAATCTTTTATCCACTCACACTCTATGCTTTCCTCAAGTTATGAGGGGAAAAAAAACCCAATATAAACAAACAAACAAACAAACAAAAAAAAAGAGTAAAAAAACCTCCCAACAAAACAAAGCACATCAAAAAGGAAGGATCATAAGTCCTAGAAGCCTAAATACAACATTTAGAGAGATACATGATATTCTGTCAGCATGATATAGTTAATGTAGCACAAGAGAATAACATCTCCAGTTGTCATATCCTTTTTGTCAGTATTCAGTGTTTTATAAATACTTCATTGCATAAACAGAGAACCTTCAGATAAGACATGAAATAATTATCCCATATTTACCCACAGATGCAGATCACATTAATAAAATACTGGTTTCTTTGAGTCTGACTAAAAAGACTCCATATATTTCTGTCTGACAAGTTCTTCTCCAGATATATCCTTGCTGAGTTTTCTCTGGTTCCATAGTACTTAGTGACTTTCCAGAGTACAAAGAAAATCAAGCAGCAGCACCCAAAACAGTTGTTTGAAACACACCAATGTAGTACTGATTTCTGCCTTTGATTAAAATGTTTGACTAATGCTCTAACTTTTTTTGCAACGACAGGTTAAATTACGAGCCTTGATTTAGGCAATTTGTCCTATTTTATTGTTCTTTAGATGGTTTTTCCTTGTTCAATACACTGCTTTATTATTTAACACTGCTGCCTCAATGTTCACTTAAGCAGATGCACATGATTCCAGCAATATTACATCAGCATAAAAAAGTGCTCTAAGGGAAAATGTGATGTCAGCCTTCAACAGTAGTGGTGTTTGGCATGAAGAGATTTGCATAAAAGAATTAAAGTAAAAAACTTACAACAAATCTGTATTGCAACTCAGATAATGTGCACTGAAAATAGCACGACACATATTATATATGAAAACTTGAACAAATAAAAGTATTCAAAATAGATTTTAAATTCTCTTATATTTAAATTATTCTGTATAAATTGTGGAGGAAAAGAAATAAGGAGAATACCTTAGGTAACAATCCTGCTGTCACAAACTGTGCTATTGCACACGAAAGAGACAAGAGAAAGAGGTTCCAGCACCCTATTTCTCACACTGCCTTTTTTGCTTGCTGAATTTTGTGCTGTATTAGCTGTTGGAAGTGGCATTGATGCCGTCCAGTTTGTCCCAACATCCCTCTCCCCTAGCACCACAGAAGATGCTTGAAGAATGAAGAGCCTCATTTCAGTTGTGGATGCTAAAGTTGATGAGTCTCAAGTGCTTTCCACATGCTCATGAGTCTCAGGGCTTCCCAAAACCATACACCTGTGATTTCAGCAAACAAATTCTACCTGCACTGCATTTCACTGAAGTACTAATTACTGTGCTAAAACCTCTAGGAACCATTTCTTCTACAGCTAGATGAATGTTTGGGACACTGAGAATCTCAGAGCCTTGATTTTGCTAGACTGTTAGACCTACGTAGGTAGTTAATTCAAGATCATTTTTGTACTTTAGCAGATACTACACAAAAAGAAATATCACCTAACCAGCCATCAAAGAAAGGGACTTGCATTCAGAAGTCCTAGTTGACTAAAATAATGTAAAACTCCTAAGCATGAATTTCTGATAAAACTAAAACATTGTTTCAGCTTCACATTGCCCTTGACATTGTGCTTGTTGCTAATAGATTAACATGCAGTTTATGTGACCCTGAGTGAAATTTAATTTTCATAACTCACAAATGTTGAAAACCCTGTAAACCACTAGGGAGGAGAAAACTAATTTGCATCCCATTGTGACTTAATGTCACTTAACATTCCATACATTTCTGGCAGAGATGCTTCAAACAGTTTGTAGATCCCACTGGTTATGCCTGCATTGTAGCATGTCCCAGGGCGAGCTGAAATATTTTTTACAGATCAGTGATCAATAATATTAAAGGTATCAAGAAGACTGTGAAAACAAAAACTGACACGAGCTGCATTTTTCCAAACATTTATGGCCCTGTTCTGACCTTGTCACTCAGTTAGCCCAGGAATCTACCACCACTCCAAAAGTACCTGTGGTTCAACTTCCAATAAAGAGCTTATCCAATAAAGTCTGAATGCTTGCTTTGTATGCCGAATCCCAACCTAAATTTCTTACAGTGGTACATTTTTGGATGGCACCCAAGAAGCAGGTATCTCACAGTTCTCATTTGTGAGAAAAAATGAGACATCCTGAATTACAATTTTGCTGCATTGACAAGGCCAGAAACACTCAACAGTAGTCTGGAATATGCTCTCTTCAATCCAAAGGAAAAGCCATGTTCAGTCAAGACTCAATGATGGCATATGCACAGTGGAACACACACAATGGCAAAAGAAAAAGTTTTAATTTTACTTGGATGAGGGGGAAAAGTGTGGGTAAGAATTTACCAGTAATCATCAAGTTTGAGCAATTCTGATTCATGTGGATCAGAAAAATTAGGAGTACCTGGTCCTGGGTAGTCTCACTACTTCAAATTTCTCTGACTGCATGATGAAAATAAGAAATGCAATGGAGATTTGTGGATTCTTTTGGAAGGAATTTTTATTTATGTATTTACTTATTTATTTATTATCCATGGTGTGAACATTAGCTTAATATTCTGGGGAAAATAAAACTGATACAGAATCATACCAAAAAGTAAATGTTCCATTTGGGAACTTAAATTTCCCAAATTCAATTTCAAATCCCATACCACAGAAGCAACCTCAGCATTTCCTGTTCCACATTTGCTTGGCTGTGACACAAGAGAGAGAACAGAGAAGACTCTCAATTTTTATGACACTGCTACTTGCTGGCCAGTCCATCTTTCCCCAGTAATGGGAAACCAGAGCGATGGGAGGGAAGATGGAGATCCTCACAACACCACTACACACAGATGTGTATTCCATTCACAGATGTGTATATCATACACAGTGATGAAATGCAGATCACAGCCCCAAGGGTCTGCCCCACCTTCTTGTGCTACCCACAACCCAGAGCTGGTTAGCAACAACTCCACATAAAAATTCAACCCTATGAGTTCCTAACTCTTGGAGTATCTCAGCTAAGTCATCTACAAAACCCCTCACTGCACTGGGATACCTGCAGAACACAAACCACAGCCTATTGTTTGAAAACACCAGCTTACATTGTTTCTTGGCATGTAGAAGTTTCAAAGTATGATACAAAAATTTAGAATAGCCAAATATTAGCCACAAATGTTATACTGGTGACTCTCTCTGGTGTATAAATATTCCCTCCAGGCTTTCGGAGATGCTTTTCCTTCTCCCTTATCCATTTATCTGACTATTCCTCATTCATTTTAATACTGTGACATTTACTGAAATAATTCCATGCTACATCATTTTTGTTGCAAGCTATTTACTTATTAGTGCACACACATACCCTGAAGGACAGAGTACTCCAACTGTACAACAAAATGCATAACTTTCTGAAACAAATCAGAACTGTGCATGCACTGCAGATAAAGCATCTGTTCAAGAAAACAACAGGTGAAAAAGTGTTACATACAATTTGTTCTCATCAGAGGGGATTAGAAATAGATTGCTAAACATCCGTGAGACACATGAATGGTGAATGCTAGAAAGCAGGGAAGCTGAGAAAGGTGCCAACAGCTTAAGCTCTGCTTTGTTCTTTTCCGTTTACAAACTAGCAGGTACACATAAAAACCAGTCATGAATGTTTGATTAGTTTTCATTTACACAAAAGTATCTTTTATATTTCTTTGAAGGGTGCTTGTTTATTTACTGTTTTTGCAATATCAAAGCTAACAAAGACTTTGCATTAGCTCAGCCTTATGCTAAACAAGGCCCTAACTAATATTATAATTTGCAGGGGTGAAAACTTACCAGGTTTCCTGATGGTAACTTTGCATTTTCTGTCTTGGCTCTCTAATATAGTGTGTAACAATATTCCCTGTTTCTTTCCAGTACAGGCTACAGATATTCATTAGAATTTTTAGAAATGTTTTGACTGAACTAGGTTTAAAATAAAAAATAGTTGCCTTGCCTAATTTTACTTCATAACTATGTTTCCCAACTGAAACACTGCAGAGTGTTTCATTCACTTCCACAAGTACTTTAAAATAATTTTTCTATTTCTGGAATCACAAATTTCAGATGAAAGCTCATAAAACACTAGTTGACATAAAAATGCAGGTGACAGTGCCATTGTCAAAGGCAGAATTAGGGCTTCACTAATAAGATTAAGTAGAGGAATAGTGTGTCAGAAAGGTATGAAGAAATGAATATAATTACATTTGAGGAAAATCCAAATGTAGTATGAAGAATCAAAGAAAAATGTAGAGAGTCAACCTGAGCAGATAATTTTCACAATGAATAAAATAGTTCAGGATTTTTGAAGGGATATAAAAATAATATTCTCATACCTTACATATGGAATTAATGCCATATTGGGATGCTATGCATAATGATAGTAGTTTTTAGACTTCTAACAGAAAGGGAAGAAAATCTAATACTGTATCATAGATGTAATAGATCTTTTCATAGATATAATTCAAATATTTAGAAGCAGAATTATTCCATCAAGATAAAAGGTTAGTACAGTAGGTTAAAAGCCTTTGTTTTTATAGCACTGCTGATTAATCTAGCACTGCTGATTAAGTTCAGAATTGTAACACAGGTGAGCAAGTTTCAAGATTTCAAATCTCCAGGCAGCCAGCAAGATCAATTTTCTCTGCTACTAAAATCAGTGGATTAGAAAATATAATAGCTGAGTATATAAATAGTTGGGTGTCATTAGTTGCCATCAGCACCTGCTACACCATAAATTCAGAAGGACCTGCATGGATTTTTGGACATCTGCAGTACTGCAGCATCCCTCTACCACCTGCAGAGGATATAAACCCTGAAGAATAGGCCCCAAACACATGGAATTACATATTGCATTAGTTGGCAGAGAAAACCTGGTTCAGAACACATTATTCTGTCAAGAATTTGAGTTTGTAACACTAAGTAATGTACAGTAGATGGAATTAGGCCATGGAAAGTCTTGAATTGGTGTCATTTCCTGCTACTTTGTGTCAGCCCATCTGGGTGAGCCTCAGACCCCCTCACTATTCAAGTGAGTGTCCATACATTTAAATCTCCAGTTATCATAAGGATGGTAATTCATTTTGCCACTGATACCACACACCCAATGAGAGAGAACAAACCCCTTTCCTTTACAAGATGTGAGCTCTTCAAGAGTTCAAGTATTCCATTTTAATACTAATATTTGATATATGCATTGATCATTGGAAAGTGGAGGTTTCTGTGCCCTCTTTCTAAGCATCAAGAACAATCTACTTGAACAGGTCTTTGCCAGAGAAGAATATAAAATAATCCACTGCTTACCTCTCTTAACTAAAAATCATTATTGCCACTCCTAAAGCAGCCACAGTCACTCTCTCTCTTTTTTTTTTCTCATTAAGATATAACAGTAGGATTCTTTTTCTTTATACATGTGATCGCTTACAAAAGTCCAAAGTACATCAAATGTCTGATTTTACCTGACATCAAAAAACAAAAAGAAATTCAAAATCTTCCACTTAATAAAGCACACTGGAGTCTTTGTATGTATAGATAGTCTTACTAAGCCTTTTGTGAGTAAATTACTGACATGAAGATGAAGTTTGCCATTTTTATGAATAAATATTAAAGGAAACTATTTTACTAGTAAATGACTTCACAGGTTATATCTGTACCTAACATCAAAGCCACACAAATCCTGTGTGACTGATGGTACTGGAACAAATGAATTGTAGATGTAATTCCACTGGAATGAGGATAAAAAATGCTTAAACTTCAATATTTCATTGTATTTTGCTCTTTTCCCCTCATTTTTACTAGTCGAAGTTCTTTTTCAATTATTTCCTTTCTCCAAATTCTTTATGCAGAAAAAACTACCTTTCAAAATACAAGAGAGAAATCCATGGTTAGCTCACAACTATTATCACTATTTATTTTCAAATATTTGGAAAGTCAGTATCATATTATGTGTATGAGTTTCTGTATGCATGGTGCTTTAATATCTAAGTGCTTTAATAGCAAGGTGAATATGTGAGCAATTTCAAGCCCTTTTTGGAAAAGGGATATGTAAGGAATTAAAAATAATGACAAGACAGCAGTGAAGTGAAATTATTTCTTGGCACAAGCCTTTATCATAAGGGATAATGAGGGAATTTCTATTCCAAGGGCATTTCTTATAGGAATTCACAGCGTGGACTTTATATAGATTGAAC
>VXBB01020866.1:679367-745258 GCA_013399915.1 Illadopsis cleaveri
AAACACAATTAGTTTCAAATCAAGATCCAGCAGCTGAAAGTGAGACTTAGCTCTTGCAGCTGTGTGGAAAAGCCAGAGCCACTTTACCACTTTACACCTCAGCTTCAGATACAGGGTATGCTCCCAACAGATGTATTATTTTAAAATACACATACCAAGTGTTGCACACATCTCACTGAAACAATGCACATTTGAGATCCCATTATTAGATGTGGCCTAAGAAAAAACAGATGTGGGTCACCATGGAATGAAATGACACGAAAAAGAGTAAAATTTTACCTAATTTTTGTTTATCCAGTTGTTATGAGAAGTGTGGAAAAGAGAGGAGAAATTAACAAGACAAAAGAGCAGAAGAAAGCAACAGAGATAATATTAATACTGTATAAAATAATCTGTATATTACTGTATGACTGGTACTGTATTATTAAATTGCAATGTAGTTACATATCATAATGCCAGTAATACCGACACAATAAAGGCAATGGGGGTGAAATATCTCTGTATTTTGTACTTTGCTTCCAAGAAGGACATTTTCTGAAAGACCACCCTCAGACCTGTGTTCTCCTGTCGAGCAGATGGCAGCCCTAGGCAGGTGTCACCAGTGTACACGAGAGCTGCAAGAACTGCCCTCTGAGCAAGCTGGCAGCCTCTTTATTCCTTTTATGCTTTGTTTACACTTGCAATTGTGTCAAAACTACTCAGACTGAAAGGATTGCTCACAAATTTAAATACTAATGGCATACTGTAGCAATAAAATTTTGCTTCACTGTAAGGACTTTGCTTGTGCAAAGGAATGAGGTTGGGTTTTATTTGGTTGGTTGTTCAAAGCTGTTTGAAGGGAGTTAAAAGTTCCTTCACTTTCTAAGTTATCAGGATGCAAGAAAGTTTCACTTATGCAACTGCAAAACAGTAACTACTGAGGTTCTTACTACAAGAATTGAAATGAAATATTTCAGGGGAGCAAGGCAAAGAAATCTTTGCAGAGTTAGTGGCTCATTTAATCAAAAACCACCAAGAATATAACAAAAAATCACTGTCCTATCCAAAAAAACCCGAAAATGCCACAACCCAACCTGTCTAGGGCAGATAGAAGAGGGGCTGCACCAGAAGTGAAATTCACTTCTATACATCCTCTAAACAGTTAACAAGATCAGCACCAGCCTTGACTTCAGGATATGTTATACCCAGCCAACTGGGCCCCAGAGGAAAGAATGGCCCAGAACCAGGGGAAGAGGTCTCCTGACCATGCAGGTAGAATCTAGCTAGTGTTGAAATCTCCCCAACCATGGGAACACTGGATTCAAAGAAGATTTTTGGGGCAAATCTTCTGAATCCTCCTTCCCCACCAGCACAGCCAATCCAGCTATGTCCCACTGTTTTCCACAGAACAAGGGCTATCAAATAGTTTCACCTTGGTGTGCTCGGAAGGCAAAGCAGTTATGTACCTTCTTAGGGGGACTGGAAGGTTTCCGTACATTTACTTTTTAGATAAAAGTGCAGGGACTCTATAAGAGGTTCACTTCTTATTTAGAACCTTATATTGCTTCTCTGTCACCATATGAAAAGAACGAAAGGGTGCAGAATCAACCAAGAATTATAGACTGCATCTCTCCTATTTGATAATATGTCTGTCTTTGTTCTCTGCCCTTTGTCACATTTCTTCTGAGTGCCTTTATTTTTACTAAATGGGCTTTTTTTTTTTTTTAAAAAGGTTTTTTTTTTTTTTTTTTTTTTTTTTTTTTTAATTCACAACTGCATGATCTCTTTTACTTTTATCTTATCTTTCTTCACCTCCTCTTGGGTTATCTTTTCACTTTATTCTATTTCTTCCAATTAGTGGAAAAAAACCAACCTGCCAAGCTAAGAGGCAAGTAAAAAGAAGAAAGAGAAAAGAGGAATGCTACTAACGTTTTTGCAAAGAGATAAGAAAAATGCATCATTAAAAATAAACCCCAGAAGTTTTGATGTAATCACTCTGAAATATATAAAAATCCACCAATAGACCTATAAGCACTACTCCAAATACTGGATTTTTTTTTCATATTCTTCCCTTCTGTAGACCTGCTCTGTTTTCTTTTAAACCACCACTGACAGTCACTAAGTTTCTCCTGAAAATTGTTTTCAGACAGAAAATCTGAACCGTACAAGACAGTGCATGAGAGAAAATGCAAACCAGCTATACCAAGACCCCAACACTGCTGTAAAAATGAACAAACTTGGGCTTAAAGGACTCTGAAAAATATATCTAGCATTTATAAATAATAGAAAAGCTACACAGCATCCTGAGAAATCATCTGGTCCATCTCACATCTCAAAACACATCAGACATTGAGATGTTTGACACATGCTTTTCTACCTGCTTTGTTAAACCACGTGTGATGGATAACCCAGACTTTCCTGTCTGATAGATTATCTCTGTAGACAGAAAATTCCATTCATGTCTGGGACTGGCAGTCCAAACTTCACTATGGATAACAGAAGTGGCACAACCAGCCCTTCCAAAGTACAGCATAGCCTAGCCCCGAAATCAAAAGCTTCACAACCAGGGTACTAATTGCTACAATCTGTGCAAGTGCATGGACCCTTGGCCAGACTTTCTGCTATACATCATGGATCACTGTCCCAGCCAACATTCTGAAGGTTCTTGACCTTCTTTATTAGGTTGAGTATTCTTCTTTTAAATTTTCAAATCAGATTTTCAAACCTGACATTATTTCTGCATCTCCCTTGCTGTCTCTGGCTCACAGTCTTTCTTGAAGTGCAGTACCAAAATTAGCAGTCCCATAGCTGAAAGTCTTACCAGCACTCAGATGAAAGAATTCCCTTTGCTCCTATCACAGCTTCCCTATCTGTAACACACAAGAAGAATCTGTGGTTGCATTTCTATTACTAACATGAAGACACAATTTATCATTAGAAAATGACTTCTTCTTACCCCAAGATACCTTACAGAGATAAAGAAAAAAAAATTAAAAAGGAGAGAGAGAGACCCACATCAAATACTGCTTTTCTTTTCTTTGAACAACTGATCCATTACAGACCCATTCATGCATTATGAATGTCCAGATAAGCAAAAGGCTTTTCCTTTACAATTTAATATAGAATAAACAAGCTTAAGGCAGGTTGGTGCACTCAACTGCTCAACTACCCTAGTCCCCAGACATTTTAGCAATTCAAAGCTCTCACCTTTTATAAAGGGCTATGACTTCCAAGGTCACTGAGGACTGAATGGAGACTGGTAGATTTTTAAGTACTATTGTTCAACTTTAGTCCTGAGGAAGGCACACCTGCCAGAAACTCACAAATTCAAAGAGGGAAAAGCCTTGGAAAAACTATTTGCCTTCAACTTTACGTATCCTGCATACAGACACGACTACAATCTCAGAGAGAGCACTAGTAATTTACATGAATTCTAAATATCCTACTTTTTTATAAATAAAAGATCAATACATCCTTTGAAATCATCCTTACATCTTGTATTTTACTACCCCTTTACCCTTAGAAGCTGATGTTACAAAACAAGGTAACTTCTATTTCATCATCTTGTATGCAGAAAGGAAGCAGAACCTCTCTTTCATTATTACGGACAATGGGACTCTGCAGTTTCCTAAGTATTTAATAAAGTGTGCCCTTTTCTTTCAGGCACAGTAAAATCTGTGCCTGAAATAAAAGTAAAAGTTTCAGCCTTTCTTTTGTTTCCTCCTGCTTTTCTTAACACTTTGTAAAGATTAATGAACACTGCTGTTTGTGTTCCTTATCCCTGAAAAAGCATGATCCTCAAGGCAGTTATGAAATGGAAGTCAGGAACTCCTCTGTACTCATTAGTTTGATATTAACTTAATCTGTCATGGCTTTCATTGGTAGTGGTTTGGGGTTCTTTTCTAATTGTAGTTAACTATCTGAATATAGCTGTTAAGGGGGTTTATTTCCATTACCTTTTCCCATGAAGTTGTTCTTTCATAAGCAAACAAACAGCTCATTCCTCATTTCTCAGAGCACATAGAGACTTCTCACATTTCCTGAGTGCACAGCTGGTGCATCACTCACTAACCATCACAGACAGCAACACTGTAGTAAATTGGTATTAAATTATTCACCAAGCTCTGCGTAAAAGAAAGTTTAAATATCTTTCTGGAAAATGCTATTAATACCTAAAGAAGCAGGCATATGAAGCAGAACCTGCTGAACACATTTCTGTGCACATACCCAACAGATCTAACTAAAATACAATTCTTGTGCTTCAGCAAATGAAGTCCCAAGGTAGCCTAAAACTGAAAGTAAATGTTTTGGATACTGGCTTTTTCTTTGGTTTTATAGGAAAGTTGTTAAACATGCATACAGAGATACATCTATTTAAAGGGTTCAAATTGATGTTCTCTGATTTTATGTAAAAAAAAAATGACTCCTCTACTTCTACTACTGCAGGAGTAAAGCACTGTGAACTAGCTTTTTTCCTCTCTTCTGCAGTATCAGAAAAAAAACCCCTGAACTTTCAGTCACATATCTGTATCACAGGCAACTTTCAAAATTGCATCTCACAAATGTAGTCAACTGTTAAAAGCTCTGAAGTACTTTTAAAATCTACAAACATACAAGTATATGTTGCCTGAAGTTACTACAGCAATAACCACAAAGTTAGGAGATCATATAACATCACATAAATAATATTACATTTCAGAGCATAATTTTAACAACCTAGTTTCAACTCGCAACAGGCTATTTTAATTTCTCTAGTCACAATTTTCCCTTATTAGTACTCCTTCATTGCACAAGCATAAAGCCAATAGGAGAGGTATTGCTGCCTCATCCCCATAGTCCTCCATTCCTCTCATTTTTTTTCATAAGCTGAAGGTATCAGGGCCCCTCTCAGCCAAAATTTCACATGAAACAAAAGGAGATACAAGGAAAGAGCTTTATGCTGCCAGTTCCCCCCTCCCTTCCCCCTCATGTGAGGGGGAATATTTATTCAGTCTGTTATTCCTTGGCTCTCTGGATAACAAGGCCTTCATTGCTTTCCTTTACTGTGAGAGATGAGAGCTCATTTTCTGAGAAACTAATTTTGAAATGACTTCTAGATGCAGTAATTTAAAGCAGGAAAAAAAAAATAACAAGGCAAAGTTATGAATAGGCATTTTGCAATTTCCATTTTCTCTTTATGATAGATTCCTTTCTTATGCAATGTGAAAGACAGAAACCAGAGCTCATTGCCACAGTGCAATACCAGCTCTGACTGAGAGCATCACGACTTTGCCCCGGCATTGACAGGGCAGAGACAATACTGCTTATTAGCACAAGTGAGATTCATTACTATAACCAAAGCAGCAACATCCCCTACTCATAAATCCACAGGTAACCTTACATTGTTATAGCTGCAGTGCCTGTGCCTCCTTTTTGTCACTTATAAAAATAGTTTTTATTACAGTCTATTCTGGGTGAAGGTCAAGCAAGAGAGACAGGATTGGAAAGTGAAGTCTTCTAAATGGAGACAGCACATGATGCAGATTGCTTTAGTACAAGTTCTCCTGCCTGCAGCAGAAGCCTTGACCTGCATCTTGAGCATTTCAGGGCTTGGAATAATTCAGCCTATATGCAAGAATTTATAAAAGATGTTTCTGACCTCAGCTCTACAACCATCTGTTCTAATAGATGGAGGCAGCATTATAGGCTGGTTTGGAGTAGAAGATTCCAACCCTCTGCCATGGGCAGGGACAGCTTCCATTTGTCCAGATTGCTCAGAGCCCCATCCAACCTGACCTTGAATATTTCCAGGGATGGGGCATCCACAACTTCTCTGAACAACCTGTGCCAGGGCCTCACCACCCTCACAGGGAAGAATTTCTTCCTAAGAGAGAATCGATATCCACCCTCCTTGGGTTCAAAGCCATTACCACTTGGATAGTTTTCTTTTAGAGAACACTTTACACTGGGGCTTGCTCTGTGATCACCAGACTTTGTCTGTTAAAGAATGGAAGAATGACTTGACGGGCTATGAAAGACGAAACCTTCCTCTATTGCAGTTGTATTGTTCAGTTTTCTAATTTACAGATCACAGTAGTAGAAAAGGTAATTCTATTCAAACACAAAGAAATGTGTTAAATTGTCTGAAAAAAGAATTAAGTGTTCTACAGAGAAAGGGAAAGAGGCGTCTGCTTGTCTTCTGAAATGGTACCTGCTTTTGAAATAGCCACAGAGGAATATTAAGTGAATCAATATAACCAGTACATTTATCTGAAAGAGTGGGGACAGCCAGGGTCAGAATTATTACCGATGTGTTGCTAATACACAAAAAACAGCAAAAGAAAAATGTTGATTGATTGCTATGAATTTCTGGCAGCTGTAGCTTTTGAAGCATGAAATACATTAGCATTGTATTCTAATGTGTTTGATAATTTTTCAGAAGTGATGCTTGTCTTCTGAGCAAGGCATATTATTTATTTACTAAGAAGTCACTGGCTGTAAAAAATTAAACATGTAGGAAATAAGCTGACCTCCATTTTTTCCACAAAATGACATTTCTTTGAAGGACAAAGGAAGAAATAACTTACACTGTTAGTGAATGATACAGGTCTAATTTCATGTTCATTGTCCAAATACCTTTGCCCTTTACAGGTTATTAACTGTAACAAGCTCCTGGGTGAATTTATTGCATCATTACACAGCAACTATAGAATATTTCTAGTAGAAAAACCTGCAGTGAAGGAGCAGCTCTGTTAAAAGGAACATTTTTGAAATACAATGCCTGGTTTGTAAGAGCCATTTAAGGAGTTTCTTCAGACCAAGTCTTCACATGGACCGTAAAGGTTCTCAAATAACATAGCTTTAACTGTGCTTACACATTTATGTCTTAGTATTTTTTTGCTTCCCCCTATCATTCTTTGTGTATAATTGACCACTGAAGAGGAAAAACCAAGTGATTTTATTCTTCTCTGATGATTTAATGTTTGTTTGTGCTTAAATACAGAGATTATACTGGATACAAGATGTCTAATAGAAACACTATTACAGGGATTCAAGCATTCAGAGCTGAACTGATGGTTCTTTTCAAAAATTTCTACAAGCATCTCCAAAGAAGGAAAGCATGATAGAGTCAGATAACAAGCAAGAGTAGGTGCTGCAGTCATTGTCATACCTTAAGCAACAAAAATATCAAGTAATAGCAGTAACTCCAGTTCCTTACCCTCAGCAGGGTTAAATGCAGTGGTATGAATTTCGAATCAGTGGAATCCCCAGTTACAAAGACTTTTTTTTACATTGATGAGGACTCTGTTCTATGTCTAAGATTTGCACTACAAATAAAAGCATGATTAGTGTGACAGAACTTTTGAATTACGAATCAATACAAATTTTATCCCAGTACAAAACTAGCAATGTTTCTGTCAGATTGTTAGCCTTATTGGCACTTAAAGCACCTGTCTGCCCTTATGGTATTGCTGACTAATATTTGTATTCACATTATTGGTAATCCAGGCCCTTACACAGCCATTGTTCCTGACATCTTCTGTACCAAAACTCAGAATTATTTGACCTGAAATTAATGGTGCTTTTAACTGCTTGGCTCAGGTAACAGCTGTAGTTGGAGCACTTGCCCGTTTGGTCTGCAAGAAGGGAAAATGTTTGTAGACCCTCACAGTCTGCCCATAGTTCTTCCACTATTGATAAAAGGATGGACAATTCCCACAATTTATGGTGAGGAAATCTGTATGGCTCAGCTTTTCTTGAGAAGAAAACAAAATGCCTGTGCAAGGCATTCACAAAAATCCTGCACAGCAGAAAAAGGAAAACTGGTGATAGCACTGTTCAGAAGGGCACAGCTTCTCTCTGTGTTTGCCAGTACAGAGACCCCGTTAACACTCAGGTCTGCAAAACCATCACCATAGCAAAGACTTGTCTGTGAGGGTAAAAAAAGCAACTCTTTGGTGAAGTAACAAGGCAAAGGCTCCAGCTTTTGCTTTTAGGCTCCAGTTTTTTAAAAAACTGCCATTCTTCAAGCTCACCTTTAAGGGCTCTGGAGGGACAATGCCAAAGCCAGATATCTCAGATGTGCCTCTGGAATCCTTGCTCTGTAATCAGCAAAGATTTATTTCCAGCTTGTATGGTCTTTCATGCTGACACAATAAAGCACAACAGCACTCATCTGAGTATGACTAATTCACATGCCTCCACCTCACCACCCACTTACAGCAGTGCTGGAGACCCTGGGGTGGGATCCACATGGTTCACATTCATGAACTCATATCAATATATTTTAACCTTGTTGGTACATTCTGAATCTTGTTTAAACATATGAGATTAGACTATGAGGCTAAAGAGACACGCACAAAAGAGACAGAAAAATGTTAATGCAAAATAGGTTTATTTCAAAGGAAGAAACATACATTTTGGCTTGTAGCATAGATGCAGGCTAGCTAACATTAGGTTCATGCTTTTTTTTCTGTTTCTTCTAAACTTCTGCACACACATCACCTGTGCTGCCTCTCTCTTTAGGAAAACTGACATGTGTGTAGGTAAAACAAATTCTATAAATTCTAGCAGCTAAAATTGCAAGCTTCATTATGACCTCTACTAGCTTCATGACTGTGCATTGTGAGGGGAGAATCAAGACAATTAGTATCACAGTGGGATTTTCCTTCTAGCTTGACTAAGGTGTTGCTCAGGCAGGATGGCTCCCTTGCAACAGGAAAACCTGGCTGTCACAGCCTGACATCAAAACAACGAGGGCACCCAGCTGCTGACCTTATGGCTCCTGGGACAGCCCTTTCCAAGCCTCATCACTCCTTAAAAATATTTAAGCAGTCACTGAAAATCCCCACCATAGCAGATTTCAGTGTCCTGTAGGACACAGAGCAGCAAAGCTCAACGTGGACAGTCTAGAGGAGGGAAATCCCACACTTTGCAATAGGGCAGTTCTGAGGCCTGTCAAGCAGCTTCCTGCTGACACCAGTGATGATCTGCAGGGTGTTTGCCTTCAGCTCAGTCCCAGCCAGAGCCCCTCAAGAAGCCAGGGCAGGTATCTGCAAATCTATTTCTGCTCCTTCAGAAGTTGTAATATCAAACCACATACCCAACCTGCGAAGAAGATTGTACCTCCCACAGCCTAAAGGACCCTTAAACAAATTAGGCCAGCTGTTAAGAAGGTAATTTGTACTGAAAGGTTTATAAGAAACAGTAGGAAATCACAAACAATCTACTAGGCTCCTTCCCTGCCCTCTTCGGAGGGCAGATTGGAAAAAGATTCACACCCAAATCTCATCCCAGCTCTTCCAGGGCATGCTGGCAAAACCTTCTGAGACTAGGAAGATCTTGCAGGATTTAGACAGATTTGAAGCTGCCCTTGGTCCCCTGGTAGTGCTGCAGAATAATATCCATGAATTTTAATTCACAGCTTCTTGAAGTATTAAGGTGTAAACAACAAAACAAAACACAAGATAAAAAATAGGGCTCACCCAACTTCTCACACTGACTTCAAGAGGAGGATTAGAGTTTCATAAATAGTCCCACATTTCCCTGTTCTGGTGTTCATGGGAAAACATGTCTAAAATGATTCATGCAGGATCACGAGGTTTATGACATTTTAATCTAGAATGATCAGTTAAAGAATTGAAAATTTAGGAAGCCAGCCTTCTCCAGGCACTGATTCCTCTATTTCAATATCAGCAAAAGATCCTTTAGATACAAACAGCCTAAAGCCAAAATTATATTTGGCTTTTAATCAGAAGATACTTTTGTTATTTCAGGCTGTAAAAGTATAGTAGAAATAAAAGCATCATGGGTAGGGTTTTATTCTGCTGTTGTTTTGTGGTAGTTTTATTTTGGCTTTTAAAAGCTCAGTTGTTGTTGTTGTTGTTGTTTTTAAATAATAGAAAAAAGTTATAATTTCCAGGAAAGGTTTGATGCTTATTTCATTTGCTCTAATTTCACATCTCTGTAATGCCTCAAGGCATATCTACAATCTGCAAATTGTTCTGTAAGTGTGGAATAACTTTACCAAAGACAGCAAACTGTAATTTACATTTGTGTAAGTAAGAGCTAGGTATATCTGTTTGTTTTTAATGGCCTACCAGACTTATTCTAAATGCTATTAAAATGACAAAGTAAAATAAACCAAAACGAAATGGAGAATTCCTGTGTCTCAATCTGCACATTACAAGCAGATATTCCATAAAATATATTTATCAGCACTGTGACCAGCTATAAAGCGTCGTCAGTGCGGGATGTTTATGTACTGTAGCATAGTAAAATTGTCCCCCTGTTAACTCTAAATCAGCTTCTGAACAGGTATTGGTGCTTCTTCATCTGCAGGCTTGCTCAAAGGGAAATGTCATTTGTGATGTCTGGAATATCATTTTTGCTATGAAGGATGTCACAGTTGAATTGCAACTTCTCATAAAGGTAAAAATTGCTGGATTTGGTATTAATAAATCTTGGAGACAGATCCCAGCAATATTTACCTTTTGCTTTTTTAAAAAATGGTTAAATTTAAAGTGAACAGCTCAAAACCTGTAAACTTCAGTTTGATTAATATAGTGCATCATCTGCATAGTGCAGCTATAGGAATTCATGCTGCTACCTCATCAGATCTCATAAACAAGAGAGTGCCAGGACTTATCACCATCAGTGTGTCTTCATCCCATAGTCTGGGTCACTGTCAACTGCATCCAAACATCTGAATTAGATTAGGCCAAATGCAAGTAAAAAGCAAAATGATAACCTAGGCCACTGTCTTGTCATTATTTCCCAACTCAACCAAAAGTTTAGGATACATTGTAATACTGATAGGATGGAAAAAAAAATAGATTATAGGGTTCACTCCCTCCCTCCCCAAAGCAAAAACTNAGGATGGAAAAACAAAATAGATTATAGGGTTCACTCCCTCCCTCCCCAAAGCAAAAACCAAAGTATCAGTGATCAAAAAAAACCCCAAAACTCCTCTACATAACAAAATAATCTTTGTGATCCTGAACTGGTTTTTGGCAGCACTGCATTTTCTCTGGCATTCTCGATGTTCTCATTGGGAAAACTAAAATTCAGCAGTAAAGAAAGCAATCTGTGTCATACAGTTGCATAAACACCAGCTTCACAAAACTAACAAGTTAAAATGCTCTTTAATGCTGCAATGACAACAGAAAAACTTCCAGTAGCAGATCCAGATGCAAGCTGACACCTCAGTTTTCACAGTACATTGAACCCTTGAGGCTTTGCATCAATAATTCTTTGGGAAAGAAGTCAAATTTTTTAATTGAATAAAAAATTTTCCCTTTATTTTGCATCTATTTGAACTAGCAATTGTAACAAATACTTTAACTCTCATAACTATATCAAAACACAGAGCCTTAATTCTTTAAAATCTTGCCGCCTTCAGTCATCTAATGCTTTTAAGTACTAGTTTTTCAGTCTTAGTACCCTTCCCTTCCTTCCCCCCTTCTTTTTAGTGATATCTTGTTATTCTTTCTTCCTCAAAGCCCTATGGATAGAAATTATTTTAAGCTATATAACCTGAAGAATTTTTCTAGGTATAATAAAGCTAGGTTCCCTCTCTATAGGAGTAACAGAAAGTTCTCTAACAGAGAACATGTTATTCTGTGCTAGTAGTATAAAGAGCCAGACACCTTTGATTTAAAGTGAAAGCTGGCATTTCAGAATTAACATCTTCCTTGAAAATGAAGTTTGCCATTGACAATACATCCATTTATTTCTGTGTCTTCCAATGCAATCCTGAGTATTTGAAACCCAGACCTGCTATACAGTGCCCAAGTCAATTAAGAGAATACAAGAACCACCCTCCTTAGCCAAGTTCACCTGCTTTGTGCTCATTCACACTTGCCCTGGTTGCCTCTCAGAACTGCCTTTGGACACAGCACATCAAGACTTACACAGCCTTCAGTGCAAAGAGGTACAGCCATGAAAAAAATCACTGAAAATGGAGCTGGTACCACCACTGTCTTTTGCACAGTGAACACGAAATGTAGTTATTAAATATTCAATGTCAATATGACATAAAAGTGAAAAAGGTTATGTCAACCGTCCTGATTTTTGGAACTTTCTGTTGATTTTGAGGGACTTCATAGGAATAGGGTAAGGGGGTTTTTTGTTTGATCATAAAGTAATTTCAAATACAAAAAACTTGTGGCCATAACTGAAATAATTTCAAAAATAAAAAAGTCAGAATTAGTCATATCACCTTTCTCTTTCTGTCCCAAGGCTTTGTTATGTATATATAAATAAACACAAAGCCTTGCATCATAGTTGCACAACATAGGTCTATTTTAGCTAGGAGGACAAGATCTGACAGAAAACTGCATAAACTAAGAGTAACAGGGTCAGTGGGTTTAGAAAACCCAGTTTTTTTAAGGAAGCTAAACTAAGGTGGAGCTCTGAATTCTCAAAATCTTTCATCACTTTTATTACCTTAGGTAAGAGCAGAATACATGACCACTACTACTCTTGTTATAGACTCGAGACACAGCCCTGGGCTAATAGCAATAGTTCATCAAAAGTGAACCTCCAGCACTTCCAAAAAAACCTGCAAAACAAACAACTTAAAACCTTCCAAAAACCCCAGTCAAGCAAAGAAAATATTCAGGGTGTAGATACAAAAGAGATGCTGTTCAGAGCAACCATAATTATTACATTTTTTTTGTAAATTTTCTTTGACTGGCCAAGTGGAAAGTTATCTTTTCTAGCCGAACAGAGCTTTTGACTCCACTTTAAAGAAATTGCTTCATTCCTTTTTCAGTCTCACAAAGTAGTCAGAAGGCATCAGAGTCGAGTGCTTTTTACTAAATTAGGAAGATCATTTCCCACCTTTTTAGCACAGGAAATAGCATTTCTATGAACTGAACACTTCCACAGGACAACGGCAATAAGCACTCATGTCCCTCCTCCAGCAGGGGGTCCTGGAGGCACATTTCCCACCACGAAGCTGCTCCTCCTGGTTCCCGGGTGCTTCGAGGGGCGAAAATATCCCTGCCAGAGCCTCACTTGTCCCGTAGGGGCACAAGGGAAAGAGTGGCAAGTTCCCTGTCAGGCTGCACGGCGTTCCCCATGCCTTTCCTTCTGTCCTGATTAAAATTTTATGTGACCTTTTCACAGCAAACACCAGTCACTACGCCCAAGCAGGCAGAAATAACCAGCTGGTATTTCAAGCCATGATCTTCCCCCAAGAGATTGACATGGAGTGCTCCCAGTTCTACACCAGCACTTCAAGCAGCAGCATCTTACCAAAGGAAGTGTGGGTGTCACTTTTTCCCCTTCACTGTTTTAGTTCACTTCATGTAAGTTTCCATATCACTCTGCAAGTTTCTTCATATCACTGTCTTCTGTAAGTTACAGTCTTCTGTAAGTTTCTTCATATCACTGACCAGAAAAAGGTCAGTTGGATTTTTTAACTGCCAATGAATTTTTCTTGGCCTTCAGGAAATTTCCTGTGAGTCTTACCCAGATTCACCTCAAAGGCCTCTTGGCTGAACAAATGAAGCCAGAACAGTTCACACAGAGTCACCAAGTTGACTGAACTAGATGTAACACAGCACAAAATAAGCATTGCAAGGTTGCACCAACCAATTAGACAGTTATTATGAATTTTTTTAAATATATCTTCCTCTGGCTACAGAGGTATATTCTCTTTGGTAACTAATGAATGGACTGTCAAAATCACCTATTTTATAGCAAAGGAATTATTTTAATTTAGTAGCCATTCACAGGTAGACTGATGCCTAATTTCTAGCTTGAATGTGGTTTATTTATTAATAAACTAATTAAAATTAAGATACAAATGCTAATTTTGAGAATAGGAAGAATTATACAGGGAGAAGGAGAGCTGGATGTTGATCAAAATGTTCAAGTCAATCTTAATGTTAGCAGACTGAAAGCAATTACATTGTCAAGGTCTGTGCTGGAAAAACTACTTTGTTTCTTATTTTCATTTGGAAAAGTCTCATCTGTCACATTTTCTGTCTTTCTTACAGGTACTTATAAACTATGAGCTGTGCTGCAGCTTAGACCTTCGGCACTCGCAGTGCTCTTCTGTGACCTTCTCAGTCACACCATTACACTGATGAATTAATCCAGAGCACAATAATGCAAAGGCAAGTATTAAGGCAGGCATATAAGGACATAAAAATAACTGGCATGCAAAGTGTTACATCTATGACTTGGATTACTGAATCTGATATCAGGATTTTTCAGATCTGCAAAGCGCTGCGTTACATAACTGACTTATGTCCACATACACACAAATTACCATTGTTTGGGAGGGGGGAGTTAATTAAAAAATTCCATTACCTGCAGTGCCAGTCCAATGCCAAAATGCTTTGTACTCATTCTAGATCAGAATCAAACGTCCAGACATGAGCTAACTTCCCTAACTCAGTCCATGACCAGCAACAAGGATATAATGTTTCAGTAGCAACAAAGTCACCAGTAATATGTCAAAAAAGATTTTAAGATGGCTTAATTAATAAATAAAACACATTATGAAGAATAAAAATTGGCTTCCTATTTATTCCAGGCCCTAGGTAGATCTGATGGAGCTAAGCCTTTGCTGTATTTCAACAGCATATTCAGAATGTGCTCACAATTTCTCAGGCAAAGCAAAATATGTAGCTCTCCAAAGATTTCTTATGAGGTGTATCATAAGTCAGCTGCATTTACTTAACTAGCACATTTTCAGGAATGTTGAGCTTATGATCTCCATGATTAATAGCGATATGCTTACAAAATACAAAGAAAGGAAATTAACTGCTCTGTCCCTGAAGAGTCCCTGGCTTTACCAGATAATTAAGAAGTTCTGCATATTTAGCTTATGATTAGCTGCAATCAAAAAGATGATCTTTATTATCCTGCTTTTTTTTTTTTTTCCATCAAGACTTCTGCAATAGATAATGAAGACAGCAAAGGAAAGAGCAGAGCAATCCAAGGAAATGAATACATACAATGCAACAGAGCACAGTGACATCCTTGTCCATTCCAGAAAGAAGCTCTAAATATTGGAGTATTCTAATAATTACTTTTAACTGCACACAGAAGTATAGGCAAAGATTGCACTTCAAAATCAATCCTCCAGGAATCAATTTTCTGGTATATTTTATAATCTACATGAAATCTAAAGGCAAGGGTTGATTAAGAGATGAGGTACAAATGGAAATGAGGTCAATAAAAGAAACCTGAATCATAAAATAATGTATGAAAGATTACTATTTGGACTGTACATGTTGTGTAGCAATTCTATGAAATGCTTAGATCTTTGCATTTTTCCTGTACCAAAGAACACCCTTCACTTCCAGATTTCAGCAATTCAGGTTGTTGGAGGTTAGTTCTTTTCAAAAAGCTATTGCTGCAAAATGCAGCTCACAGAGTACAATAGGGAATAAGCCTTTGTTATTGTCAATGTGTTTCATGCTTCAGGGAAGACACTTAAAATTCTTAGTTCTCAAGCATTACTTAAATTGGTGACAAAAAGACATTTTAATTGTTTTCAAGACTGGAACATAAGATTTTAGAATGTCTAAATGTAACATCTCTGTAGCTGGAGGTATGCATTATTTAACCAGAACAATAGTTCTCATTAAAACTTAACTTAGTTTTTCAGCTTTCTCAAAACATCTGCTACTCATGGGATCTGGTTTTGTGATTATAATAAACAAAATTTCTCTAGTGATGCTCCTTTGTTGCAAAACCAAGAGGTTTCTAGGACTTCTTCATAGCATTGATAAGTAAAACCTTATTGCAACAGAAATTATTAGTGTATATTTGTTGTTGTTATTTTAAATCTATTACTTTAAAAGTTGATGCCACAGCTCTTGACTTAGTTACCATAATGCTATCATTTGAAACAAAACTCTGGCAATCATGTCTTTACAGAGGTTTAATGAAAACAACTTCTTTTCTAAGGCATATTTCGAAATTAATACATGACAAGTCACAAGCATTATCTGAAAGCTGTACATGTGCCAGGGATGCAGAGGATACAGATGTCAAAACATTGAAAGATTTGGGACAGTTGGTAATACTTGACAACAAAACTATTTGAAAAGGATTAAATACTTTGGAAAGAGGCATCATAACCATTTTTTATAAGTTTTGATACCGATTTTCCGGATTAGCAGGTTTGTCAGCTTGCCAAAAATATGAAATAGAAAATATACTGCTGATCTCGTGACTGAGAGTTGCTGTGATCCCAACATAAAAGTTTCCAGAAAATATAAGCCAGGACTGCTTTTTTTACCCCAGAACTGCTTTACAGCAAAAGGATGGAAACTTTTACCTGTGAGTTTTGGATAATACTCTCTTTCTTTTTGCTAAGAATAAAAACTGAAAACCAGCATCCATGCCAGGGAAATGACAGGATAATTGTGTAAATGCTGATTCTCAACAACACAGTTTCCACTGATAGTACATGTCCCCAGTTTTAATCAAGGTAACATTAATAACCATCCAGATGACATTTTACCTACATAGTAGCTGTACAGCCTAGGTAAACTGATCCTGACTGTGGAAAAGGACAGGAATAAGTAGATATTTCTGATAGGAAACACATCCACACAGCTACTGGCATATTCCAGTGCCTCTAGACTGAATCTCCAAGGACCACAAACCAGCAGACAGACTCACATCCATATTGGATGGAAATTTCCTATCGTTATCTTTTAGTGAAAAATGAGCTTTGATGGAACAGGATAAAGTGTTTTGCTAAAAACCTTCAAATACAAAGCTGATTGAACTTTTCCAAATGAAAGGAGTTTTACCATATCTCCATTTCTTTTACTTTTTTTTTTTTGAACAGCATTTGAAACTGTCTGCGCATCTTTTAATCTTCTCAAACTGAGCTCCCTCAATTCCTTCCTCTGTACTTTTCACTGGTAAATAAGGTTCCATCTGGCCTGTAGGAGTAGATGGGGAGGGCCCAGTGGGACTAAAAGCTTCCAGCAACCAATTGCCTGAAATGTACTCTGGTCTCTGAACACACTGGACCCAAGCAGATAAGAAACCAGCTGAGGCAATAATCACATTCTTTTTATTATTTCCTTCTATTATGCTTTCTGTTTCCATCCTGGGTCTCATCACCAAGCAACAAATTAATTCTATTTATTTTCTATTTCATTTTATAGACAAACATTACTATTCAGATTTAAATATTCCACCTTCCTGAGGCGTCTTGGTAAATATCACATATGCCATATAGCAGTGTTAAACCTAATGAACAGATTACATATGGGCTTTTAAAGTGGATTAACAGATACAAAACTATGACAAAAAGGTAGCACTATCTGCACTATACTGGTTAAAAAGGCACAGGTTTACATTTCCATAATTAACTGGGTCACAGAGGCTGTATCCACATAGTCTAAATCTTAGAAATGCTGTAGTCACATTAAGGGATAGGGCTGGAAAAAATCATAAGTTTCATTAACAGATCCAGGAGACAAGAATAAAATGTATGTGTTGCCTGTGCAGCAGAAGTGATGAACAGAAATCCTGCAGAAAGTTTCATGTTTTGCACTGAGACTGAAATAGAGCACAACTTAGGAGACTCTTTCTGCTTGGCCTCTCTCACTCCTCCCGCCAGGATCAGCCACCCCACCAAGAGAACTGAAGAGAAAAAGGTTAAGTGGACACTTTGGATTATATTTAGCCATTGCCTAGTCATTATTTCCAGTTCATCTCTTCCTTCCAGTAAAATCTCTGTTAGCACAGCTGAACCAAACTGAAACCTCTCAAGCCTTTAGACCCTCCCCAAGGTCTAAATGAGATGAAACACAGCATCAAGAAATGCACGGAAGTTGCTTCTGCACCAGAAGCATCACAGTGGGAGTCAAGGTGTGGAGTCATCGAGAGCTGAGTGAAAATATCACCTGACTTTGGTACCCCAACAGGTTGGTACTGTCTATTTCTCTGCCTCAAGGCCTCCTGCTCCACACAGATTTCACAATTTGAAGATTTCCTAATCTTGTGATACTTTTCTCTACTTTATTTGTTGAGACAATTTGTTGAACAAACCCTTAAAATCTGCCTGGTGTGCTAAGTGTAAATAGAGTTGCAGTATGTTACCTTTAAAATTTTCAGTGGTTTTTTTGGGTGGGTTTTTTTTTGGGTTTTTTTTGGTTTTGTTGTTGTTGTTGTTGCTGTTTGGTTTGGTTGGGGCGGGCATAATGGTTGGTTTTTTTAAAGTTATTTATATAAAAATGTTTAAATCATTTGGAAGTTAAGCCAGGCTTTGTTCCCCTGCCCCTCAAACAGAAGTCTGTCTTTTTCTCCAGCAGCAGTCACAATCTTCTTCAGGACTCTCTCTGCAGAGCTATCAGAGAGCTGATTTTACCTGTGCAGATGTGAAAGCTGCTGCTGCCCTGCCCACAGAGGCCATCAGGAGTCCAGGGACTGCCACTGCACAAGAGAGGAACTGTCCTCTCCCAGCCACTGCTGCCAGGGATGCACATCCCTGTCCTCAGCAGCACCTCTGGCCAGTGCTGAGAGCAGGTTTGGACACGGCTTCTCAGGATGCTCCTGGTGGGCTGAGAAACCCAGTGGCCAAATCTTACACAGAGACTATAACAAGGTTTTTGTGAAGGCTGCCTAGAGGTTAATGAAACACCATCTCTTCATGCAAGCCAATACACTAAAGATAAGGATTTTGTTTGTTTATTCTTTTTCCATTTACTGAAAGCTGAGTAGATGGTAAATTATGTTTGTACCAAATTGTTATTAGGTGTTGAAAGCTACTGTTTGGGTTTTTTTCTTTAACTGCTTAAAGCAATATTAAGGATAAAAACAGAATAAAAAATGGTTATGTATTCTTTCACATTCAAGTGAAGAAAATTATTTTGCACAGCAAGTATTGAGATCAATTAAAATCCTTTACTTCAGATATAATTAACAAGCCTCACAAGCATAAAGTGATTTAATTTCCTGTATCAAACCAAATGCTGCTTTCTGTCAGTAAATGACTATCTCTTACAGCATTACACATTAATAATTCATCATTGCTGTATATTCAAACAGATGGGACTCAATGAAAACTTCTAATGAAAACAGGATTAACTTACATCCAGCATGTAGAATCTTTAAAGGAATAGTATTTTCTTAAATGTTAAGGTTTTTCATTGCACAGTTTCCTAATAAGAGTTAAATTGTTACATTACCAAAATAAACCAGTCCTTACACTGGGTGAAAAACATAAAAAGCAATCTAATACAGTTACATAAAATAAAAACAAATAAACCCAAGGCCTACTCCTTCAATAAACAACCACAAAATAATTTTATGAGTGTTTATGCTTACTAATATTTATTTTTGTATTTGATTTAACTTTCATGAGGTTCAATTAGTCTGGCAAGTGACGTGCACACTCTAGGATTTCATTCTGTGGCATGGGAGTAGAAAATTAGCACATAAACCTCTCAGAGCCACGTGACTCAGATCTCAGTCACTCCCCGCAGTGCGGAACAAGGCTGCAAGACCAAAGTTACTGCAGCTCACTTACTGCCAGAGAGAAGAACCTTCTTTCTTCTCACCACCTCCTTTTTTAGTTCCCCATTTCCTTTTAAAATCTCAAAGGAGAGAAATAAAATGGGGAGAATGTGTGTGTGTATGTGTGTGTTATTACTCCAGTTCAATAAAGCTGAAAAAGACAGTGAGAAAGAAGGAATTTGTTGTCTGATCTTAGGCATTCTGAAGTCAAAAGGAATTAATTGACCATAAATAGTTTCATTTTAAAGCTCCCTACAAAAGCAGCAGCACTACTGGCCTCTAATACTATAATTTTAAACTTTTATTTAGGAAATCTTAGAAGACCTGCCAATGTAAGCAGCAAATAAGCATAACGATTCTACAACAAATACAAACCCTAAATCTGTAAAATGTCTATATTAACAATCCCATTGTGATAAAAACCCCCTCCTTTAGTTTTTCAAAGGACATTCACTACAATGACACAACATGACATGGAAACATTTCTCTCTCCTGAACATTTTGCCATTGTAGCTGGCACCATTTGTTCTTATTGAGTACATTCGTACAAAGAATGAATTGTGCTGTTGTTTTCTCTGTTTTCAAGGCTGAGGGGTTGATGCTGCAAAGTGCTGAATAAACTGGCTGCTCCAAGGACATCCACAGCTCCACGTGCACGCACAGGCACAGTCAAGATGGAAGGAATTTCCCATGTAAATGGTTACATCCACATTGTGATCCCTTGCTGGCTAGACAGCACACATTAAGTGCATTATTAGACCAAGGACACAAGGCAGAGAACCTTATTTATGCAAATGGGATGAAAATATCACAATTGGATCCCCTTTCTCCCTGAGCAGTCAGAGATAGCAGTAGCAAAAATATTCATGTTTTTCTCCATTACCTAGGATGCCTGAAATAGACATTTTCATTCTACATCAAGTTCTTAAACTGCAAAAAAGAAAAAAACCTTAAGGTAAATGCTTTGCATTTGCACCAGACCAAAGAGCAATTCTTTATTCACATCTCCATTACACCTTACTTTGAAAGGGCCAGTTTTAGAACTGTAAATGAAATTAGGTGAAATAAATTATTTGAAACTGAGGGGAAAGGAATGAAGAAGGAATAAATAGAGCTTTTAAGGACATGCTGAAAGTGCCAGCCAGTATCACACAGCATTGTCTTTAAATAATATCCACATTGAATGCCAAATTAATACCTACTTTCTGTGTCGTTCTTGACACATGCCATAACTCAAAAGTTTATCATTTTGCACTATGAGAATAAAGTGCCCTAAGTACTACAAAATATATTATAAATGCATTTTTAGTTAGTTAGAAACTATTTTTGATAAAAAATCCGCAATGTCTTTCCTTTTAGATTTTTCTACATAACATAACAATGCATTTATTGGAGTTTTGCAACATAGCCCCAGAATTCCCTAATTGCTACTCTAGAAATAAGCCTCCTATCTTAAATAAATGTTTGGTTCTTTGCTTTGAAAAATATGATACTCAATCTGTGCTTTTAAAGAAAAAACTGTAGAGAATGTGTTGACATAAGTCTTCTGGATAATTTTTTTTCTCTTCTAACAAGATTACCCATGTGTTTTTTTCTGACAGGGACCAGAAACAGCAAATAACTCCCTTTACATTGCTCCATCACAATTCAACTTCAGAAAGAACAATAAATTAAAAAGTCTGTTGCCAAAAAATTGAGTTGTTTGTTTCTTGGCTCTCCCAGATGGAAAACACTTTTGTTAAATCATTGCAAGTGAAATTAGGCAGCTTGTTACTGAAGCTTAATCATCCATTAGCATTTTAAATTCCTACAAAGGGACAAAATACTTGAATATCTGACTGCCTGAATATTAACAGATAATGTTTTCTGTTTATATGTAAATACCTAAAATCTGTATTAGAAGTTAAAGAACAGTGGGTAACATTTTTGCTTTTTCAAAAGTTCTTAGAGCTCACAATGTTCTCTTCATTATTATTCCTTCCTCTCATCCTTTTCATTATTTTCATATCATACCTATCTTATAACTCTGCCCAAAGCAAGATCTTTTGCTTTCCTTTGACATAGGTCCTGGTATTGGCTATAAATGAATATATTTCTTCCAACACCCTGATCCAAAATGGACAGACTTAGCTGAATTTGTACTATAGAGACTCAGCACATTAGTTCAACATTACACTATAAACATATACACAAAGAGACGTGGAGAAGACAGAATTATGGATGAAGGTATCAAGTCTTTATTAATAAAGTATAAGAACCTATTGTCCTGGTCTAATAGCAGGAAATAAATGAGATTCAATCAACTGAATCTAATACTAGATTTTATCTGGTTAAATGAAGAACCCCAGCACAAGTGGTTAAGTATCCTAATGGATAATCTAAGAAAGAAAACACAATAACTAGTCTGTTCACTGTACAACTATTACAAAGGCTTTGGCAAAAGTTGATATTCCAAAAGCTAAAAGATTCCAAAAGAGTTTCTCAAAATTTGGCATCTTTGCCAGATCATCTAAATTACAGGTTTCAGTGACTTTGGCATCTGACACCTGGGGACAAGCTGAGCACTTATTTTATATTATTCTCCACTTTATACTGCTAACTGAGGAAGGCAAAAAGCTTTCAACATCACAGCCATGTGTGGCTTTTGCTGATGGGGCACAAGCCAATATGCTGTTACCAAGTCAGTAATGTGCTATTTTTGCTGCTTTTAGTGTGGGAGAGTGTGCCCTACAACAGAGAGGCAAAACACATCTCCAACCATTACAGGCCTGTGAGGCAGAACTGTCAGACAGAGCCTTTTACCCTGTATCCACTGCACCATTAAGTTTTAGAGGAATGGTTGGTTGCTGGTCAGTCTCAAAATGTACCAGAAGGTGATCAGTAAAGACTCCAGCTTCTGCAAATTGACTGAGATTTCTAGGAGTGAAAGTGAGAATTGCAACAAGGATGGCATTCCTAATTGAAACAAACATAATACCTTCTTTCCTTCCACTTCCTAACTTCTCAAGCTTTTGCTTGTAACTTTTAATAAATGTATGTTTAAAAAAATATATCACAGCAACAGCATAACCTGGTATGACATTGCTAGCAGTCTCCTGGAAGTATGGAATTGCAGCAAAATGTACAGACAATAACACCACATATCACCCTCCTGCTCTGTGAGCAATCTTCATTTCAAGACCATTTTCAAAGCACCAATACCACAGTGCTAAGTACTAATAGCCCAGGCAGGCAGGCTCCCATCATGCTAATTAACTCACCTAGGGGTTCTAGCTACAGCCCACATGCACAATTTCAAAGCTTTTCTCTCCCCTCCTACTCCTTTGTCTAATATTGTTCACTATAATCACACTCAGGAAGAAAAATTTAAAGCCAAGAATGACAAGTGTGTCTTGCCTCAGCTAAAATGATTCAGAAATAATAAAAAGCAAGATCGAGAGACATAGATATAAACAGGCTTTGTCCTTCTAGCAACAGAAAAGTAAGTTAAACTGTTGAAGGCCATTTGATGAGGAAAATGCATGCTTTCTGTTTTTCTGGGTGAGAGTCCCAAGGATTTCCACAGCTCATTTTCTGTAGAGGTCAAATCCAATCCATGAAATTTCCTCCAAACATACAGCCTTTTTACTGCAGCTGCACACCACAGTCAGCTCCCTCCTACCCATCTACAGAAGAGTAATCACCCCAGGGTGCAGCTTTATATAAATGGCTGTAAAAAAGACTTTGCACAGCAACAGCAATAAAAGCCATCCCCAAAGTGTCCACAACAAAGCCAGTGCTCAGATTGCCCTGTGGATGCTCTTTAAGTCAGGCTTATGTACACATTGCTCATAGTTCATTTCCAGTCTCTGCTTCCCAACAGGCAGGTGTTCAAAATGTAGTGTACAGCTTACCTCCCCACTTTACCATACAAGGATGTGGAAGTGGCTAACTTCATAAACTAGACATGTTATAACCCAGAAATGTGCATTAATTTGCTAATGGGCCTTCTGGAGCAGATCAGAGGGCACAGCAGAAACCTGTAAGTTTTCAGGTATTATTTTTCCATTTTCTGTAAGAGGAAAATTTCCATTTCTGTTATGTAGCAGGAAGAACCCCATACAAATTCTCTGATGATAAGAAACAGATACCCTAACTGCAAAAGCATCCTGATTTGAAAACTTAAATTAGCATCAGAGGAATAATTCAAAACCCAAGGCTAAAGAGCTGCTTTCATTTCCCCACACACACTTTTTTTTTCTGCTTTCCTGCAACAAATCCAGCACAACTGCACAGTTTAAAATGGTCAGAATTCATCACTCCAGAGAGAATAAATTTTAAAAAGTAATCTCTCTTACCTCTGAGAATAATTTCCTTTTGACTGCTTTGGATTTCCTCCAGATGAAGGGGCAACTGGCAGGTCTTTGTTGATAGATACTGACCACAGGTCATGTGAATCAGCGCAAGTTAATCTCAGATTTTCAGCTTTCTGAAGCATCACAGAGTAGCAGAACTATTGCACAACATCCAGAAAGTGAATTGGAAAATAATTCAAGATTAATAACTTTCATATCTTCCTTTAGTGTTTCAGGGAAAATCGCCAACAATGGAATGACACTAATTATTATATAATCAACATTAGTCAGTGAGCCTAATTTGTGTGAAAGATTGTGGGGCTGAAGGCAAAAGGAGGCAGTTTTAGTCAACCTCTAAATATGAACTTCAGGGAGCAGTTCATGCAAAAGCATTTGCCTTCCAGAATGCCAAGAGGCATCTCTCCTCTATCTTTTATAACTCAGATCACTCTAGGGTGGCTGGCAAAAGGCAAATAAAGAAAAGTTCAAAATCATGAACTCCATTATGGGATTTTACATGGAGAAACCAAGATGGCAGTGGAAACAGTGCATCCTACTCAAACTCATTTTTCTCCCAGTATAGATAAAAATTGTTTAGAGGTATTTTAATACCACATATTTCCATTTATTAAATATAGCATTTAGTGTGTTAATACTATTGCTAAATTTCTGAAGGTCAAAATGTTGCTCATTAGCATGAATCCATTTTCATTGTGTGTGAAAGAGCATAAACTCTCATAAATCATTCATAAAGGACACCTCTACATCTCTGCCCACAACTCCTCAGTATTATCTAGTTCTTTCCCAGATGTAAGAATATACTATAGCTAAAGTCTCTGCTCATTAAGAATCTCAGTTCAGTTCCCAGCTAAGCTGATCAATTGCATTAGGGACTAAACACACTGCAATTATACAAATATTTTCTTCTACTTCAATGGCAAAAAAGAAAATACCCACCCTAAATAAAATGTGTCCTTGCCTCTGCATGCACACAGAGCTTTGTTTTTAGTAAACTTTTCTCAGAGCAGTTTTACATTCAAATTCATGTGCAAGCAGACAAAACAAACCAATACAGACTCGCCTGAAGGCAAATTAAAGAAAAAATTTGAAGATTAGAATGGTTTTCCTGTTTATGATCATAAAATTAAACTGGCCACAAAAATCTCAAGAACACCAAAATATCATTCAACTGAGTAATATATTTAGATATTATGTAAAATATAAAAGCATCACAGACTTCAAGGTGGCAAAATATTGAAAACCCAAAACAAACTCACCTACAGACAGAAGGAATCAGCTCCCAAAGAAAATTAACTGAGATGTTGCCATTTTCCTGCACCTTTTTTGAATTTCTGCATTTACTTTGCTGAACAACTACTGTTCATTAATGCAACATAATTAGAACTGGAAACTAAACTTTTTTATCATTAAAAAAAACATGAACTCAATTCTTTCCTCAGAGTCTTAAAATTTACAGTTTTACTCATGAGTATTTTTACTTAAGTAAAATTAGAGTCCTTATTCGTGTTGCTGTTCAAAGATTTGTTATTGTGTTTAGTTAAATCACAGCAGCACATTATTTTATATCATGTTCTTATTGGGATCCTACACAAGGAAGAGATGGTTAAAAAAAGTGAAACCAAGAAGGCAAAGAAATTCAGTGTATTTTCTTCTCCATATCCAGTTTCAATAACAGAATTATTGTTCAGCTGGAGCAACTTTATGACTCAATACATTTCAAAACCACTTTCAGAACATAGAAAAATAGTATTATAAAAAATAATTCATCCTCAAGTTTAATTTCAACATCTAGAACATAACAAATATTTAATACTTGTCAGTCAACTCTGCAGTTATCTTATACTGTTCAAGTGTGGGAAAAATGGGAAACACGGGCATATTTGCCCATCAGAGGGTACAAGACTGTTTATATATATATGTATATATCCTACTTAAATCAATTTTAAAAGCTTACAAAACCAAGCTACAAACAAACCGCCCCAGCCATGCAGGTCTTTAAGCATGCCTGACAGAAGGAGGCATTCTGCTCCTGCTCCCAGGACACAGGGAGACTGTGCAGCCTCAAAGAGCAGCACATCCAACTGTGGGACCCAGGAGACTTAACCCATTTTGATCAAATCAAATTTACTGATATAGCTGTTCTTACATTTGAAAAAAACCACATATTTTAGGGCCTTAGCAAGTATTAAATCAACCTACTAGAAAGTAATCCTCCATCCCATAAGCAAACAATATAATTCAAAATGTAAAAGGCATGAGTCATAGTAATTCAACTTTAAGATTCTGTAATTCTTCTCCAGACAAGCTTGTTTCCTCAAGAGAACAAGTGCCCTGAAATCCTGGCACAGTGGAGCACTTCAGCTAGCAATGAATCCTCAGCATAATATTAAAACCAAACACATCACACGAATCTAAGATAAACACAAATACATAATTTTATATATGCATAAATTCATCAAGAGTCCGCTTTACATTTTTTGGTTAAACCGAACAGTACTTTCCCATTCACTAGTTGTTGTTGTTGTTGTTCTTTCTAGCTGAAGAACATTTAAATAGATTCTTGGAGAGTTGCACCCCCAGAAAGCCTCATTCTAGCAGGAGCACCAAGCATGGTGGTAGGACAGGCTGGGAATCAAAGCAATAATGTGATTTTCTTCCATGGCTGGAGCCTTCATTGGGACAAGTGGTTGAGCACGGCTGACCACAATCCCCTCAGCCAGTGTGATTAGCTGTGATCCCACTTAGTGCCACAATCCCCTTTAACAGCCTCTGGACATTGCAAAATCGGTGTGGGGGAGATTAGGAACACTGGGTTTCTGTTTCAGAAGGGGTGAAAATGGTTGTTTTCAGAATGAAATCATAGTGATGTATAACTAGCTAGTAAAGATAACACCACTGACCTCTGCTCTGTTCAAGGGCTCATAAATAATTAAAACATAAAATCTTCGTAAGTGTCTGGTTAAACACAGGCATCTAAATCCCATTTAAGCACCCAGGTAAGAAGCTTGATTTTTAAAAGGCATCTGTTTACTGCCTTTCACAGTACTTTTCACTGACCACTCATTTACATGCATTTCCTTACCTTAAGAATTGTTTTCTTTTAATTCAGTGATTTACAGGGGCACCTTTCTGTGCATTAAGGTATCTGTTCTTATTAGCAAAAATAAAAGGGGATTGTAACTCACTGCTACTGCAACAGTGTATCAAAAAAACAGAACTGAGGAAAAACAAAACAAAAAAATACACTGTTCTTCAAGATCACTGTATACCTAAAACCACCTCCCCAAATGGAATTTATCAAAAGGTCAGACTTAAAAGCAGCAATTCATAAATACTAATTACCACCTTGCCAGTGATTGCATGATAACATTTACTGGTGCATAATTGAATAGCAAAAATTTTAAAAAACAGAGAGCGTGGGTAGATTTAATAATTAATTCCTCCCACACTAATCAGTTTCTGAATATTTCTTATAATAAGCCCAATTCTATATTCTTGCTTCCTTTTTCTTTTCTTTTTTCTTTGTGAGTAACAAATTGTGAGTCTGTCTTTCTAAAACTAAAGGTGAGGGCAACCATTGCAAATAACAATAAATACAATTCTTAATAGTTATAAATTTCTAAATATTCTAATTGTATCCAAGTTTTTGCTTCATTGCTGAATATTACTATGATTCTTTGTTTTACAAAACATTAGTTCTTTTAAATTATCCCATTAGAATTAGATCACTTTCCCTCAAGCCTTCTTCCTAAACTGCACGTCTGTAATCCAGTGCATTTATTTATGTGTGTTATTGTACAAATTATTTAACAGCCATCATCCTCTATGCCCCACTATCCAAAGCAGATGGGTTGTGCTTAAGGACAGCTCATCTCCACCTTCTCAGGTGTGAGCAGACAAAAGTCTCAGTGCTGTTCCCAGTTTCAGGGTCAGGTCTGTCAGGATGTAATTATCGGGATCACAGCGCTGATTCACAGGCAGCCACAGTGAGCTCACACATCCTTTCACTGAGCAAAGGACAAACAAGGCTAAAAGCACAAGGGCAGCTGCCAGGAACGTGGCACGAGATGGTGCTTAAAATCACACATGGGTCTAGAGATTTGGGGTAATTTGAGCACAACCTCTCACAGGAACTGTTGGCTATAGGGGAAGTGCAGAAATATTAAGCCAAATAATAATATTTTTATTATTAAATTATTTATTAATTTTTAATTAATTATTTTATTACTATTAAATTTCAGTCAAATTTTGTCTTTTCACAATATTTTGTTAGAACAATATATTCTTATTATAGTCTTATGCTGGAACAATGCTAATAGAAAAATCCCAGCAGCAAGGCACACAATCCTTTATAGGCCACATGGAAACCAAATTGCTACAGCACTCGTCAGAACACACAAAAAATATCCAAGATTATGATACAATCCTCCTGGGTTTCACTCCTCCTGAAACAGGTAGGCTTCATCCATGGAAAAGAAGACTGATATTTTTATTGTAAATATATAGAGAAAAACATAAGAAATAAAAGCCAACCCCTGCTCTTCAAGAACTTTCAAGAAGTGAAGAATAACACTCTCCAGCTAACACTCACCAAACACAGACACACTCTTCCAAATCCCCTTGTCTCCCACACTTGAGAAAACACCCAAAGAAAAGCCACAGTGGGAGAGGAGCAGCACCTGGCCCACAAAGCCCAGTACTGTAAGAAATCCAAACCTTGCAGTCATGTGTGTTTAACTGACATGAAATAAACCTGCAAGAGCACAGGGCTGAAGAAAATCCTTTGTGCCAGATCCATTCCCCAGGGAGCACCAACCACCAATACTGCTTTGCTCCAGAATGTTTGGCACTAAGATTTTTTCCTCTCCACTGCAAGACACAGAATCACAAAACATTGGCATGACCCATTCAAGGGCAACTAAAAGTCGGAGACAGCAGAGTTCTGAAGGTTCATCCACCCAGCCAGAATCAGCTCTGCAGGCCCCTGGGAAGACATCAGCAGTGGTTCTGGATTGTCTCCTGTACATCACAGGTGTCTATCTGTGAGCTTTGGTGTGAACTTGTAATGAGATAAAGGGACTTCAGAGACCTCTGGCAGAAAACACATTGGAAAGGAGGCCCTTCCAAAACCACTTTGTTTCTTCTGGGCTTGGATAAGGAAAATGTTTGGCTCCAAGGGAAAATTGACATGAAGAAGCCTCTCTCCCATGGTAAGATAAAAGATGAATTTGTAGGCAGACCCACATCAAGCTGTTTGTCTATCCATATCCTGCAGACTTATTCTAGTGAATCTGGCTAAAATCTAACAGAAAAAGAAAAAGCTGTTGTGTATAGAAAAGTACCACATAATAATAAAATCACTTTTGCTTTACCTACAACAGTCAAATATAGCAATGCCACATTCCATACAGACTATGCAATAGAGAAAGTAAAACCAGCCTAGTGACACTGAGGAACAAGTCACATTTAGAGAGTTGTCTAATTTGGTTGCTTTGTTTGTGGGCAGAGGTGTGGCATGATTTTTCAGTTTTGGGGGGTTTGTTGGGTCTTTTATGTTGTTTGGGTTTTTTATAAAATTAAGGCCCTTTGTCCAAAATCTGCCAGGCAAGATGTTCACCGTACCACAAATGAGATGGATTTCTGGGTCAGTGCCTCAGGTCTCACATAACACAGCCTTCATCAGAGGGGCAAAGCAGAGATATGCTGTGGGAGAAGGATGAACAGCAATTTCTGTTTTTGCTAATCCCAGCTGAAATCATTGCTTGACCTAACACCATGTATTAGCTACTTAATTCCTCCATGGAGGCTTATTTCCTTCGTGGAGTTCAACTATTGACACTGCAAGCTTGCTGGCTTTGGTAAATGTGCTGCTGTGTAGTGGGTGGGTTGGGTTTTTTCACTCCCTTCTCTAGAAGTGATCCATTATTTCAGCGTGTGTGAATCCCATCAAACTACCACTTCACAAAATTTAGGAGAATACATAAGCCCGTGGAAATCTCTCCAGAACTAGTTTGCAACTTCTATTTGACTAGAGGAGGAAGAAACTAACAAAGTTTGACAAGACAAGGAGCAAGCTGAGTGACCCTGAAATGGGTCAGTACCACAGGCATTCCAAGGTCCTCACTACACCCACCCTACCTAAAGGTAAAATACACAACTCACATTCAAACCATCTGCAGCAGATTCACTGGCTACTGGGCCATGATCATTACTTTAAAAGTCCATCAGGAACAGAAGACAAAATGGAGGAGGTAAAAGCACAAAGATGTCCAGCCAAGCATGTGAGTGGGAACAGCAGCACAGTCATTAATGTTTCACTCTTCCATGAAGAAATGTTACAGTGACTTTTCCTGGTAATTCACAAAATCATTTGAGATCTTTGGTAGAGGAAATACATCTATGAAGAATTCTGCTAAAGTGAGAAAGCAATATGGGAAAATTTGGTTTGCTATTTTATGTGTTTTCTGAAAATAGGTTAGAGAATTATATTTTAATGTCTATACCATAATGGCAACAGTTAAGATTTACAGAATGGAAAAATACACATAAATACTGTTTGGTTTTATTGATACTTCCATAATTTCTACAAATAGGCTAGTACTTATTTCAAAATCTCTCTCCCATCCCCTGGAAACACTGTCTTTTCTGAATTTCTTCAGTGTTGCACTGCTATTTGAAAAGAAATAACATACCAAAATACTCAGGCTTAAGAAGCTTGAATTTTGTGCAGTTTGCTACAAAAATTTCTACCAGAATTTCAGTTAAAAATCACTGTTCTTTTGTCCAGCAGATATCCCCTCACACACTTCACAGCCCAAAGAAACCTTTCTCCTTAGGGATGCATGAAAGATAATTTTAGTGAATATGGCAGACACAAGCAGAAGAGTATATATATGCTGCCAGTGATTAAGCAAAGTGTTTTCAAACTCGAATGGATGAGGGGGCCTATTTAATATTGGGACTGCTTTCTGACAGTCTTAATTTACACATCAAAGGAGAAACACACTCTAAGATTTTGTCACTGTAATGGTTTTGCTATTACATTAACTAGCAATTACTACACAATGCCATGCAAGCTGACTAGGCTTTAAATGCCAAGTCCCAATTTTGAAACCTCCTTAGGCTGTTATTTCAATGTCTTCTACACTTTGAAGGGAGAAAATTATGAAGGTTACAATTGTATGGATTAATAATGGCTAAAAATTCCTACAAATGCTGTTTTCCAGCCTCTGTACAAGGAAGGAGAAAAATATCAGTTGTGGTTTGCTCTTTCCTCTGTTCTACCCAGTATTTGAAATGTAAAACACAGGAGTGGAAGCTGTAGACATGTTCTCTTCTTGTTCTCCCCCTGGGAAAGTTCTAGGCTTCTCTGGGACAACTAATTTTTGCATTTGAGCACCTTTACAATAGCACATTGCACAGGATGTGTGTCTTTGGTTGTGTTAAGAGATAATGCATTTTCTTTTTTATTATTATTTTTATTTTTAAATGTGACTTTCACCAAAAAAGAGATGATGTATCCATAAAAGGAGCTAAGAACTATATTGATAACCATTGGATTTGGATTTGCCACTCACTGACTACAGATATCTATTTAAAAATTACATAAAGCAAGCTGGAAAAAGCTAAGCATTTTAAGAGGAGATAAAATCACTTATTTACATTATCTTTCACCTTAGCCTTTAATGCTAGAAGAGTAATCTGTTTATCCTAATGGTGCTCTTCAACTGGGCTTTAATTTTCTTTAATTATTCATTTCCTGTAAACAAACATTCCAGGCATCTATCTAGTCCACAAACATGAAGCAGAAAAGATTTCACTATTTCATTTTATACCAGCTGAGTGTTTCTTCTGCTCCTCTGTTAGCATTGTTGTGCTGCCAGGATCTGATGTTCAGAAAGCAAATCAGAAGCCCAGTTTAATTAAAAAACACAACAAAAACTGCTACACCTTGCCACACCAAATAAGTTGTATTTATGGGTGGCTCTCACTAAACCTACTGAGAGGTGCAAGGCACCTTCTGTGTTACTGCTCCTCCTCCTTCAAGGGGCTCAGAGTGCTGAGCCAGCTGTGCACCCACACTTTCATTTTGTGCCCTGACCTTGGTGACCAGGGCTGGAATCACAGCTGCAGAGCACCAGCCAGGTAACAAATAAATCTGCTCGTGCTGATGGTCTCTCTGATGCTTTGGGTAGGGGAAAAAAAATTTTAAAAAGCAGTGACAAAAACAAAGAGAGCAATTCATTCTAAACCAGACAATGAGAGTGTGAACACTAAGCACTTAGAGTGCTTAGAGGTACTAAGCACTGCATGAAATACAACTGTGTGGTATCTGCAGGCATGGATCATGAGCCGATGAGATTTAGGAATTTAGTCGTCTGTATTATTTCTCTTCATAGTTTTTCTTTTAAAAGCTGTAGATTCTCATATTTATGATTTCATTGTGCTTTAATTCACTTATGCTTTAATAAGTGAAAAGGGTTTGGGGGGTTGGGAGTGGGGAAATAGATTGTAGTTATGGCTTTAAATAATTTATTATTCAGTTAAATCCAAGCTATTTTAATGATTTATTAAACATTCCGCAGCGGTTGTATTAAACAGAGACCAGGAGAAATTAATGATTAGGTGATAATAGCTGGAGATCCTATCACTGTTACCCAGCTAAATTGATTTTCTCAGAATAGCTAAATAAAAAAAAATTAAGAGCTACATGACAAATTGCAAAATTTTGTTGTTAAGCACACTACATACTGCTAGATCCCAAAGGGAAAGAAATAAGGAAATATTTTTTTTCTAATTCTTAAAACGTCAGTATACATTTTTGTTTTTATTAAGCTCTTCTACAAGATATGACTCCCCTCTTCAGTGCAATTTGTATTTCTTTAGTTGAAATTGGTTTTTTTAAATGAACATACTAAGTCTCTCTGACACAGCTAACTTTAAATTCCCTATTCATATTAGTATGAAACTCCCATATTCTGTGCATTGTCTTATCCCTAGTGCATCCCTCTGCACTCACAGCTAACCCTGGCCTCTAAGATGTCTTCAAGTTATTCCCTTGTCCAATAAACTTCACCTCCCAGTGCATTGTCCATAAATCTCTCTGTCAGCAAGGCCAGGCAGCAGAAGATCACGGGCACTGCAGTGTTGGCACGAGCAGGATTGGTGCCAGTGTGCAGGGGGCTGCAGGAGCTGGACTGGGACAGAGCCTGGCACTGTTTCCCTGCATGGAACCACCCAAACACGCTGGTGCTGCTCCCCACTGCTCCCTCGAGTGCCTCTCCCCACAGCTGGGGCAGAGGAGAGAACCTTTGCTCCTCAGCCACACCAGTTTGCAACTCGGCCTCTTTGGTCACCCCACTGCACTTCCAGCTTGTCCACAGTCACCCCCTCCTGCCTGCCTTGCATACAGGGGGAGCAGAGTAAAAACCCATCTCTCTTAAATGCTGTCACTCCACCTTAGAGTTACAGCTGCACCAGAAATCCAAATTGAGGAAATCACACCTTTGAGAAACCAAATGATTCTGAAAGACCTTCCATTTAGGGGAAAAAAAAAAATGTTAATTTATCAGGCTTAGCATCAAGTCAGAGGTTGCTCCCTGAATAATTGCTGTCATAAGAACTTCTTAACCTCCAATTAAAAAGAAATCTTACAGATGAAATTAGCCAGCTGCAGATGAATAGTCTCAAAAAGGATTTTTTAAAAATCTGAAAAGACTGTTCCTTATGCTTTCTTCACAAATATCTGGCCACTAATAACTTGCCTAGTTCAACAGACTATGGAAATTACTTTTTTTTTAATGGAAAATGGAAAACAAACTTCTCCAAATTTATTATAGCCCATTTATATTCAAGACTGTAAGTTTTGAAATTCCATCTGCAGTAAATTACCAGGCAAGCAATTTGATAAACCTTCACATAGCTCTTGGTGTTAGCATGGGTATCTCCATTCTAACTCAGGCACATGTCCAAGATCCAGTATGCATTCGTGCAGACCTGCTAAATGATAAATACAGTCTAGTCCAATGCCATAAAGCACCTCAAATGTCTCCCAGAAAGTCAGGTTATAAATCACAAAAGGAAAATCATTCTCAGAACAACTACATTGAAACACAGTCAACGCTTAGCACCAGAAATGCTGAGCACAAAAGTTTAGGGAAGGTCCAAACTTCTAGGGCAGCCTGCTGAAATGCAGCACAAGAGGCTGGATCAGCACATCACAGCATTCTCCATTGTGCCTCATGAATTTTCGGCCTTGCAACCATTCAAACAGCTCCAAAGCAGGCTGCTGCAATAAGAATGTAGCTGTTGGGAGGTTAGCACTGTGCTCTACTCTGTGAAGTAATGAGCAAAACAAGCTGAGCAAACTCAGCAGGAGATGAAGGCCACTTCACCAAGGCAAACAATGTCACGTATTCTCATGATGTACAGAACTTTTACAATGCACAAGGGAAAAAAGGTGCCTGACTAGAGACTTGTGCAGGGGAAAGTGCTTTTTTTGTCTGTACAGGTTTGGTTACAATCATCTTGGCCAGGCAAACACTCCAGGTCCTACAGTGGTATGGGAAGGAAACAGATCTCTCTAGAGGTCTCCCAGTGGAAATAAACCATTGGTAGAGGCTAAACAGGATAAATTAAATTTCAAATGAAAACAACAGGGACTCAGGGTTATTAAACAGAGTAAACAATAGCAGTAGGAATATTTATTAGGGCTGCTGGAATGGGACCCTACAGTATCTATTTAGATATTCCATCATGTGGTCCATCTTGAAATTTTGTTTGAAGTCATTTGCAAACTCTTGAAAACACACGTGCTATGCACATGACCTGGACTTCTGGACATTACCTCCTGTATGCTGCTTGAATAACTAATTTAATTTTCTCCTCATTTCATGATGAGAGTAAAGATTACATCCTACTGGCTTATTATTATCCAACACCCATTCTGGTCAAAATCATGGTGTGCACTCCTGAACTTCTCTTTCAGCCACTGAATCAACCCAGCTGATTCCCCAAATCCTGCCTCTGCACATCTGTGTATCCCAGTTATATCCACAGGGAGAGGGCTGAAGGTCTTTGAATTAGCTATACCTCTAGCACTAAACACATTCATTAGAAAATTGATGAAGGTATTTTTAACAGCAATGAAAGCACAGTATGGAAGAAGATAACTAAAACTACCTTAAAAGTTGCAATCCCTGTCTAAGAGGAGCCCCTCGCAGTCATTTTTAGGGAAGGCAGAAATTGTTACCTACCTCACAAGACTTTATCCAGCTTAAACTAGACTGAGAACAGCTGAGCAGCTGATAATTGGTATATGCAGCTCAAGTCTGTAGCCCTGGGTTTTATGTACTCTGGTTTTTACTAGAGTAACCATTCTAAAATCAAATTATCTAAACTATTATAAGGCAAATCAGAATCAGGTCTTGTTGAATATTTATTAAATAAGAGAAGCTATGATAGTCTGAAGATATCTGGTCTGAGTGGAGTTTTGAAGTTGAATTCTGTAAGACGTAGTGTTCTGAATTGCTGGCATATTGGACTGGCAGAAACAATAAACACCTTATATTTCTTCAAATAGCTATATTGGATTCTTGAAAGCTATTGTGATAAACAAAGTAGCATACTAGGGGAAAAATAATAATAATAATGAGCACTGCCTGCATCTCAAGGATTCCTATTTGGAAAACTGGAGTGAAACATAACCTGTTTTTATAACTGGCTGGCAAAATTTATCCTTCTTTAGCCATTTATTTTGGAGATAGAAGGGTGAAAAATAAATTTTTAGATAGTTGTGTAGTTGGTAGGAAGAAATAATTAAAATTCAGTTGATTGAATGGCACCTTTTTTTTTTTGGTAGGTCGCTTTCGGTTTGATTTTTTTTAAATGTAGATGTCACTTAGAGTAACTATTCTTCTTTTATGTAGAAAAGATCTTGGGATGGAGAAAAATGTTTTATGTCCCCTCCATGAAGATGTATGTGTATGACACACTATAGATACCCCTTGGAACAAAAACATGCTTATAACTGGAGATAATCCCCATCCTCAATGACTGCTATAAGCTCTTCACCACATCAAGCAGTGGAGCACTGTGAGACTTAAGATCTAATCTATAAAAATTGATATCTTCTCTATACAAACCTCTTTAGGCATTCTACAAAATCAGGCTATTTTCAAAGGTTAAACGAAATTTATATTGAAGGTCTCTCCATAAATATATTCAAACAGGGACACCTATATTATATCAATATTACTAACTTTTATTATAGCAGAATTATAAATTGTACCTCCTCTACTCTTTGCAGAATTGTAAGAAGACATCTTTTGTGGCTGTCTGACAAAGTTTACAAAGTTTTTCTTTACAAGTGTATCTGTGTGTGTGTGTTTCCCCTACATTTTTCCAGTTAAAGCCTAAACAGAAACAGATGAATAATCTAACTTTATTCATATTTTTCTCACTCTTTCCCATCTAGATTGTATCTATCTGCTTAGAACAAGATCAGAACTCTGGAAAAAAAAAATTATTCTTGCAAAACATACCAGTAATTGTGCTCTAAAAAGGTTACATTGCAATGCTGTAGGCTGCTTCTGTGAATAAGACTAGCTGTATGTATGATTAATTTGCCATTTGACCAAATTTTTTTGAGCTGAAATATTAAAAATGTCATACCATCTCAAGAAAATGAAGTGGTTATCACTTCACTGAACTACAGACAGATATTAACAAAAAAAAATCAGTGATACATTATCAAAATAATCTGTGGTCAGAAATCATTTCCATATATTTCCATACCACAGCAAAAGTCAAATTAACCAGCTCAGCTCAAATGTACAGAAGGACTGATTGCCTCAAACCCCACTATAGGATCATTAAAAGTAAATATGTGGCCATAATTCCAAGACATAGACATTCAAAAGAAATGTTTCTTCAGGCAGTAAGTAAACAAAGACGCTCCAATTATTTTTTTTCTTTGAAGAAGTTTGCTGCATGAAGCCAAGGAACCACACTTTCACTCTTCCACCATCTCTGCACCCCATGATCTCTGCCTCAGGCTCCTCCAGGTGATGTTGAGAAGCTCTATTCTGGTACATATCTGTCACTGTAGGACACAAGAGACTCCAAATAATTCAGAAGGTGAAGAGTGTAGAAAAAGGAGGCTTTATTTTCTAAATTCTTGCTACATTTTAGAAGGTAGTTAAGGTAGAATTAACATGATTGGTGAACAGGAACAATACCTCTCTAATGCCATTGGTTAAACTAGAGAAACAGAAAACACCAGCTGGACAAAGATTGTTTTGAGAAAAGATAGTTGTTTACCAAGATTGTTTTAAGAAAAAGCTTTCTTGAGAAACTTTTCCTTGAAAAAGAGTTCACAGCTGCTTAGCAGGTTAAAATTCTCTCAGGCCCACACGTACCCTAAACTAAAGTTCCCAACCCTGACCCAAGGGGGATAAGGAAGCACAAGGACTACTCACCTCGGTTTTAGCACTTTGGGTAGGGCCACCACAAGATTAGCTGGAGGAAGCCCTAGAAAAATGGAATGGATGAAGGAACACATTCAATTCCACAGCCATGACCTCAAAGAAAGACCCCTACTGTGACCTTCCAGTCCAAGAGAACCCACTCAATGGATAGCAAAATTCAGATCAGGTCTCAGGAGTTTCTGTGAAATAAAGACATTAACAGCCTTCCAGAATGGAGGGTGAGGTGGGCAAATAATTCTCAGGTCTGATATATTTATATAAGCTCAAAAGCACATACATTTCTAGAAGCCACATAATACACAAGTGCCCTCACTTGACGAGCAGTGCTGTCCATCACCTTGGAACACTCAGTGAGCTGATGATGTTCACTGCTTTAAACAGGTGGTACTGCAGTGCCCACCCAAACACTGGCACACCAGTAACACTTCATACTCTCCTCTGCTCCTTACTCACATTACCACAAAATGATAAAAACATCAATAAAAACCTTCTAGTTGAGCAGTAAGACCAAAGTCCTTTAGCAAAACAAACCCACATTTCCTAGCCTGCTCCCTACTTTTTATGATACACTATTGGCATAATCGTAAATGCAGATGATAGAGCTATCAGCTGGTACTGGAACTAAATTTGTGTAGAAGACTTTCAATATAAAAAGTTCAATTATCATCTCACAAACCAGCACAGATCCAGCTCATAAACAGCCACAGTTTAGTTTTGCATTTACTCACTGACTTCTAAAATATCTTTTGTTTATGGCCCACCCCGTCTCTAGATTTTGCATAATATTTGACAGAATTTTCTTTACAAGTAACTGGAAATTTTGTATTGTAGGTACCTTTTGCTATTCATATCTTTCAGAAGTTGATATCATAATGGAAATCTCCAACATCAAAGATAAAGCAGCCTTTACATTGTAAAATTCTTGCAATTAAAAGAAAATTGGATGCATCCATAACATTAGCTTTTAGTTAATTGCTAAGCATTCTTTTTTTGTCCATGGCAGGAAGGCTTATCTAGATGCAAATGTTTCTCCAGAGAATCAGAATGATTATTTTTATGACTATTTTTGTTATTAATGCATTACTATTTGGGGGGTGTGGTGTGGGGAGTATTTCTCTCTGACCAAGAACAAAAGAAGTAGCAGTATAATCTTAAGGACTCATGAAGACAGAAGCACCTACAAAACATGTTTTTCTTTGTGGTTTGATTTTTTGTTTTTTTAACCTGCCATGATGACTGACAAACACATCTCCACCTCAGTTCACACTTCAGTTTGTTAGTGGTCTGTGAAGGAATTCAGCTCATCCCATGGCTTCCTGACATGTTACAGTTATAATATGTCAGATTTTTTCAAAACTTTGAAGTGACAGTTCAGATATAAGGTCATGCCTTTTAGGAACTAGGGTTGAGATTCACAGCTTTAAAAGACATTGACTGTTTAGTTTCTGCATTAGCATGATACAAGAACATCTGAGTGACCTACTTTGTTTATTTAATGAATAAATTCTCTGTGAAGAGAATGCTTTGCATTTCTGACAAGGATTTTTTTCCATTGCCAAAGAAGGAAATAAAAAATGACAACATGAAATGCAAAGGTTTATTTTAATTGGAGTAACACAGCATGCATTATAATAAAAACAGACTATAGCTGGCGTTACTGGTGCTGTAAAGCAGGCAGCATATATGACGAGTCAAATAAGGCAATTAAGATCATGGGAAGATAAAAGATAAACAAGAGTCTGTGGGCTCTTTTACTTTCAAGGGCTAATACTATTCAAGACATACATATTCAATGCATTTTAGTCTCAAACTCTACATAAAAAGGGCTACAAAAATAACAGTAATTATTCCATTTGTTTCCCATCAAAGCATTTAAATACTTAAGCTGGTAAAGTAAAATATTTCTAGGCAATAGCATTATTTAAAAAATACTAAAGTATTAGTACTATTAGGTTCTTTGTTCTTTTCAGTTAATAATGCCTCATTTATTAGTGGTTTACTTGGCATTTAAGTAAAACTTAACTAAACTTCACAAGATAAGCACAATAATTACAGAGAGAAAAAACCAAAACTGTTGATTTATTGCTTCTCTTCCCAAGGTTCCCTAAACCCCTTTCTATGGTCTTTATCAGGATATTGTTCTTTTCACTTCACTCACAGCTTCTGAAATTACCTTATTGCTGCCAACTTTTCTTAATATTAGGGTTTTCCCTAGTTTTGTGGGACTGAGTTCCCACAAAAAGCCTCCAGAGAGCTGCAGCAGGAACACTCTGTCCTGCAAGGGGTAACACTGATGTCCTTCAAGGTCTCCCAACCATTTCATCAATCTCCAAAACCACTTCGGACTCACAAGTTGATTCCTTTTCAGACCTCCCTATGTATAAAACACTTACAGGACTGAGTTTCAAAATACACCAATTTAAAAAAATATATAAACCAACATTCATGACAACAAAAAATTGCCTCTGGAATAAAAACTGTAATTAACTCCAGTATTAACCTACATAGAGAGAAATAACAACTAACAGACCAGCTTCTATTATCATAACACTCTCATCTGTTCAACAGGTAGAAATTAATTCCTTAGATATGAATTGACAGGCTGCCTCTCCTGTAAATGTCCCTCTCCAGAGGCATTCCAAACCCCCCTGGACAGGATCCTGTGTTGCCTGCTCTGGGTGCCCCTACCCTGGCACAGATGTTGGAGTGGGTGATCCCCAGAGGTCCCTTCCACTCCTAACAACTCTGTGATTCTGCAAATTTAGGAAGTCTTTTTCTTCAATAGAATTAGCACTTTCACTATAGGAATAAGTCCTGCTGTTTTGTATTAAGAAAGATGAAGTAATGGATCCAACATCCAAATATTTCATACTACCTTCAGTAAGGACCAGAATCTCAAACTGACTTACTGAACTTGAAATACAGTCCTATAATTCTATTATTTGTATATTTTAATATTCTTTATGATGTCAGAACAGCTGAATCCACCACATTTTCACAACTAAAACTGTGCTACAGCAATTGGACTTGGCTAACTTAACTTTTATGTGCAACCTAATCTTTCCTGCAGAGGTTAGAAGATACTAACATGCCTTAGGGCTTTAGAACTGGATGATCTTTAAGGTCATTTCCAACCCAAGCTGCTCTATGATTCTATTCTGTGATATTTTATTAATGAATACATCACACAATTATAATGAAAGTGCTCTGAAATGACCACAGACCACCTGAAGAACTGAGACCAGAGATGTATTTGAAGCATGATTAGTGACAGTATTTCCTAAAACTACTGCAAATGTTCTGGGAGATAGAAGCAAATAAACACCTCAGGGTCTCTACTTTAACCCCAGTAGACCAGAAAAGACACAGAATCTGTAAAAGTCCTTGGGATTAGAAAAGCTAATGGGATTACAAATTGTAATGTTATTTTGTAAACTAAAATCTCACTGATTGCCAATAGACTTTCTGGACACTTAGGAGCAGTCTGGCACTCCTAGATCTTATGCTGATAGACCACAGCATACCAACAGAAAAAGTCTTTTTCAAGCACAGTGCCTATGGATATTACCAGGAATTGAAGATCCTTCACTGCTTTATTTAAAGCATTTTAAATAGCCCACTGTAGTTCTCCACATAAGTTTCATTATATACAGAACTAAACCACCATGTCAGTCATTCAGGCAATGCAAAATCTAGTACAGATATAGGGGGGTTGAACTATTTAAAGTATATGTTGTTTCCAGTACAAAGAGAATAATATTTTTCAAATGAATGTAAAATAGCCACTTTTAGTAATTGCAGATCACTTTCAGATACAAGTGTTTGCTTTCCCTTTTACGGTATCACCTCAGTTCATGTGTCTGGAACAGATGGTACAAATTGGTCTTTTCCTATGAGTTCCTCCCACTCACTTCTTGTCATTGTCTGGTAGCAATCATATGAAAAAGTCTGAATAAAGCCTTTATTGGCAGAAAAGGTTGCTTTAATGAGAGACTAAGACCAATCATCAGATTAAACACCACATCAAAGAAATGGCTTGTAGCTTAAGTTTTCCCTTTTTTGCATTTTTAAGCAAGAAAATTCACAGTAAGCTCTGTATCAGGTTGACATTTCATTGATGTTGTTTGATTCCCCACCTGACGAAATACTGCATTTTAAAATTTCACACAGGATAACATGGCTAAATTGAAAATAAAGCATTTCAAGCCATGGCTAAAATGATGAACTTTCCTAGTGAAGAGCCCTAGGGCAGAGCTCCATTTCAAACTGTGTGACAGGGCCTGGAGCTGTGCTGGGTTTGGTGTGGGATTGCCTTCCCAGTCTCCAGAGCCTGAGCCAGCTGGGTCTCTGCTCTCCAGCAGCCCATCAGACACTGGAGCAGCAGCACAAGCCTTGGGCCACCTTTTAGAAGAAACTCTTGGTGTCCTGGGCTCCTGACTCAGGACACCTTGACCCTCAGACACAAGGCTGATCTACACCTCACCTGCAAATATTACCAGGACACAGATTACATAAGCATCACATGTAAAAAAATACATATCCAGCGTCACCAATTAACAAGCTTAAATGTAATTACACTCAGGATAATAAATGCATTAGGGTCTGGAAAGATCTAGCTTTCCTGTTTTAAACAGGAATGAATGAGATATCACAGCACAAAACTACATCTCAAATTACAGGCATTAGTAGCAACAGTAATCAGATGAAAATGAAAATTAATTGAATACAGCATTGTTCCAAACCATTTATCTAATTTGATCAAGGTATCATTAACTAATTAAGTGGCAATGCTTGCGTGTACCGCTTATTAAAGCACAAGGTCATATGAAGGCCACGCTATCAGCAGAAAACATGGTTAAGGAAGGTTATCTTTAGAAGGGTTTACACAAAAGTCATGAAAGTGCACATCTACCAGACGCTTTCAGAGTTGCCAGTTCAGTCAGTTAAAAAATTGCCAATCCTTATTTAGGAGTATGAAACTGCGTAATAAGGCTATTATAACCTCTAAGTAGCTTTTCTCAAAAAAAAAAAAACAAAAAAGAGTTCTTTTCAATGCAATACCAATGACCTTAGCACACTTATTTGTGTATTTCAGACACAGTCCTTGAGAACGGGAGGGTTACAGAACTTGTCCATAAGCTAAAAGTGATTAAGAGCTGAAAACTGACAGAAGTTTGCTCAGAATCCTTCCACAGACATTTAGGGCAGCAGGGTGGGGGTGTCTGGGACATCATTAGTACTTACATTTCAACGTGACTTTTGAAAAGTTGCACCCTTTTCTTGAAAAGGTTCCACTGAGTTCCACTGTGAACACACAGTTAAGACAATTTAATTTTCCTCCCTTTGAAAAACACAAACAAAAAACACCCAAAAAACCCACCTAAAGTACACAAGAAAGTCTGGCTGTTTCAAACAAGTGACTGATACAGTATCTCTACTTCTCAGAATTAATTTCCTTTCTCATCTTCACTTGGTTTGGGGTTGGGGTTTTTTGTTTGTTTGGGAGTTTGTCTTCTGCTTTTGGAGGGTTTGTTTTTTTCTGGTTGGTTTGGGGGTTTTTTTGTGGGACAGGATTTTGTGACTTTTGTGTGTGGTTGTTTTTGTTCTTTTGGGTTTTCATTATTGTTGTCTCTGATTTTTTTCTTTTTAAGCACTATGTTGAAAGGTAGGGGCTCAGCGAATGACATAGTTCCAGTAAAACATACATTGCAAAAGCAATTCCAGGAAATATAGACTTAAGGAATGAAAGTAGTGTGTGCCTATGACAAGTAAATTGCATGACTGTGGGGTATAGTTCAATTCTACAAGAAAAATCCTGTTACACAGTTGAAAAATTAATTTCATTCCCCATGGCCTGAAAATATTTTTTTCTGACATTTGAGAGAATTGTAATTGCAAAAGTACAAAACCACATCTATCTTGTCATTCACTTGGTTCTGTTGTGGGCTGAATATTATCACGTACAGCCCTGCAGTCCTTGAACAGCTTCTTGGGAGAGCTGGGATTGCCATCCCTCTTTCTGACACAAAGATCTGAAAAAAGACTGCTTTTCTTTTTCCAGTGAGACTGCTCAAGAAAAAGTCTTTCTTTTAGTTTATAGGACTGGCAAAAAATACCTCAAGTATTTGTTACTTGCCTCCCATTTTTTTAATGCCATTATCTATTTTAACCTGTGGGTGCCAGAGTGGCCATCACGGCTGTGACTGAGGAGCAAGGCTGTCTGCTGGACCAGGCAGGAAGATTGCCTTCCTCCTTTCTGCCCCCTGATCTGGAACAGCATCCCTTAGAGCCTCTCCTATACCAGCTCCAAATGCCTGGAAGAATAAAGCTCAATAAGGGTAAAAAAGGATTGTTGGAGAATCAACAATCAACTCTGTACTCAAATCCATGCAAAAAGAATTGAACTTGTTTACTTCTCCACGCCTTGTAGATAGCTTTTTTTTTTTTTTTAATTTCTTACAAAATGGAAGTAAGGAACTGTGAATAGTGTCCTGGGGTGGGAGTAGAGACTCCCAAATTAAAACTCATCTGAATCACAGAAGCAAGCCAGTCACTGAAATTACTAAAAAGCCTTATAACTGGTATGTCTTATACATAACTGGCTAAGAGAGACCTCAGTGACTCTGTATATAAGGCAGTGGATATGGAATGAAAATGGGAATTGCCTCACCTTAAAGGCAGATCTAAATGCAGATAATCACTACCAACAGCGAAACCTGGAGATAAATAAATAAATTCTCTGGTCTAGAAAGGGACTAGGTACCCAGCAGACATTTCTTCGCCTAGAGGTAAGTAATCACATTTTTAAATTGTGTTGCAATCACTAAGCCAAAAAGTAGAGAGAGCCAAGAGCTGTGGATGTGGAACATAATTTAATATTCAAACTTAAACACCTTTTCTTTTTATTATCAGTAACCACAGCCCTGAAACCAATTGGTGCTTCTGTACTTAGAATGAAATATTTGTAGTCCCAAACAATTATTTTTCAGTCTTTGAGGCACTAGAAACACAAAGTAAAACAAATTATCCAGATTTCTCCAGAAGAATTGGATAAAAAGAAAACAACCAACTTGGTAAAACTTTAAACAATTATCTATTTCACCTCTATGACTCAGCTCTTTATGTTAGGATCCTATCTTGAGTACAAATCAAGTTTATCACTCAGATTCTAATCAGGAAATTAATTAGGAAGAAACAAGAAAGCAAAAGAAAGATGAAAAAAACATTGTATTGCACATCAAACTTTTTAAACCTGACAATTACACTTTACGATTTCATTTCCACACAAAATATCTGCCTAGCTGATTGAATCATTTGAAAGAAGCAAACTCCTTAACAAGATAACTCTAGTGATGTGTAAGATGATTAACAGAGGTGCTTTATTGTTTACCTTCAGGCAGGTTTGTTTGGGGCTTTTTTAAGTGAAGACTTGATTAGGAATGATTTTGGAACACAAAGGCAGGAGACTGCCACATTCATATTGAATGCACTATGGAGATAACATTTTCAAATTCCATTCCAGAAAACGAGCTGGGAGCTTGTTTAATATGTTCCTTCAGAATCTGTGTAAGTGGCATACATTCACGTTGATTTAAATGTCCGTGTTCTTAGACCTCAAAGTATTTACCCCATATTTTGCTCTTCTTTGGAGCAGGATTACTTTTTTAACAGTTGCTGAAAATTACTGACTTAGTGCTGTTTTCTCTTACTATGCCCTGGCAGGCTCTTGACTGAACCCCTTTTTATTTCTATTCAATTAATTTTAGATCTTCATAAGCAAGTTCAGTGAATGACAAATTATATGGAACACATTTCTCCCTATCATTCATGGGCAATAAGATCCTCCTCTTCCCCCAAGGGAAAGACAGGCAATATCCCTACTTTGTTTCAAGATGTTGGCATTGGTCATGGCTCACTGAGAACATTACAATTATTGCCATAATGGAATGGAATTTAGTCTTTAATTTACATTTTGACTTCTTGAGAATAAATTAAATTATCCTTCCATTCAAAGGGCCAGTTCATGGCTTGCGGCCTCCAGGAGGTAAAAAGCTTAAGCAAGAGGCCAATGAAGCACAGTCTTTGTGCATTTGCTTTTCATAAAATGATTTTCAGTCCATTTATGAGCACCTAACTGTGGGGCTGGAGTTTGTTTGCAGAATAATTCATGGGAAGGTTTTCCTTACTGTGAATTTGTGTTTACCTAAAAATAAATGGGACAAATCATCACAAAAATGTTTAAGATCAGGATGAGTATCACAGGGCTCACTTTGGCACGAGGCTAAAGAAGGACATTTTTAAGTCAAACGCATTTTGCCATTATTCATTTAATCAGTTAAACATTACAGCAATTGGAAATCTCAAACAGTAATGGAATTCAACCTTCATGGATTATTTGCAATGAAAACCAAGCCAGCCTGACGTTCATTCAAGTGGCAACATTCTACACCACCATGAAGAAGCCGAAATCCTACATCATTATCTCACTTACAACGTCTAATCTGCCATAGTTTGCACAAAACAGGAAAGCTTTTTCTCATCTCCTAGACAAACATGACAGGATTTAGGCTCTGGCAAGACTAAAACAACTCAGTCAATTAGTTTCTGTAGGCTGAATTCGCATCTGAGCTGGGACCACTGCCACCGATTGGTTACATTCCACACACAGGTACCCTGAAGCTTTTATTTTAATTAGTAAAGTTTTACAACAAGAATCACTTAGTCATTTTTCTGGATTGATTGGCTAAATTTTAGTGAATGATTTCTTTTGTTGTTAGGCTGCTCTTCTCACACTTTGTTAATAAGGCAATAAATAAATATCACAGGTTATTGAATGCCATAGCTGGAAAGCTGATTTGTGATAATTCATCATTATTGGCTCAAATTAATTACATGGATATAGTCTGTCTACTGCTGCCGTTTCTTCCAGTATTTTTTATGCTCATGTTTCTGAAGAAAAACAGACTTGTTTCTTGAAGTAATATGTGTGATTTTTGCTTGTCACTTGAAAGTAATCTTTACAGAAGAACAATATTGCCAAGTAGAAGTTTGATTATATTCTTAAAAAAAAAAAATCCCAACAAACAAAAAAACAGCAACAAGAAAAAAAAGAGTGGCAATCTTTGTTGAAATCTCAACAAAACACTTGTCTCACAAAAATACATAAATATCTAAAGTAGCCCCTTCAGATAAACAGCAGCACTGATTCACTCTAAATGTATATTTTATTGTTTAACCATTTTTTATGCATCTTCATCAATTTTCCAGTTACATTCTGGACTCAGAATAAGATGATTTAAATAGCCCTCATATTAATGTCAAATACAGGAACTACTTCTCTGACTAAACAGTTCCTTTTTTGTAAATCCAGGACTAAAATAAGGGCTTCAGGCCAATTTCACCCTGAGAGATCATAAACTGTTAATCAGGCATTATCACCATTCTATTGCTTTTTCCATAACTATTTCCCAGAACTCAGTTCCTTTCTCAAATGTTTAACCTCTGTTAGAGCATGACCAAATCAAAAGCCCTCAGACAGAGAGAGTGTGTGGCTGACTGAACTGAGCTGCCCAAACCACGCAGAATGGCTAGGACCTGAGGGGGTTGTTTAGCATTCTACTTTTCCAGAGATACCTGTACATGTAAGTAATGATTAAATTACTACTTTTGCTGTTGCACCAAATTATTGAGACCAACATTTTCTGGAATCTAGAACTATTCAAGTACAGTGACCACTTCCTATTTAAAATTACACTTTGAGATTACTATAAGCTACATCTTATTCACATAACGCAAATTTGCTACACTCTGCATAATTAATTTTCTTGTTTATTTAAGCTGCGTTACAATTAAATGTTGAAAATCCCTTGTGTCTATGATCTATCTTTAGTACTGTTTTTAATCAATTAGCCAAGCTTGGAATTGAGTGAGAATGTCTTATAAAATTAGTGTGACACTATTGTCTATCCAAAAGTCCTGCTAATTGTCTCAGATCTATATCCCTCTTAACTGCATTCATTGAGGATTCGACACTCATTATTTCCACAGTAATACGGTCCAATTCTAATATTCAGGTAAATAATCCTATTAACCCTTAGGAAATACTAAAGAAACATCAATCTTCTTCCAGAATGCCAAAACTTTACTGTCTGGGAGCTCTGAGGAAAGAAACAAATACAAAAATCCACCAAACCAAAAAACCATTGTGTTCTAGAGGATTCATTTGGTGACTCTAATCTCTTTGGATACTTGTTATCTGCAACTGCTAATAGGAAAGGACTTAACTTTATCAGCCACAATTCAGCCTCATTAATAAGTAATTCAGCTGGTTTGAATGAACTTTGTTACTGCCATATGCTAAGAATATGTCATTATATTGCTTCCCCCCTCCAGATCAGAAATCTTTTATACTACTATCAGCAATTTCCTCCTGGATTCTTTGTAATGCCATTTTGCTTATTTTGCCATTTGCTTATTTTCACTATGGAGAATTGATAGAGAAATGAGACACTGATCAAATTTTTATGAACTATCAGATGTGCATTTTCAATGTGCATTTTAAAAAAGGTGTTTTAGGTAGAGGAGAGAGTGCACAAAGCAGGAATTCCCAGTATGGCATCTAGAACAAGATAAACTGAGGATCATTTTTGGCTTGACCAGGACAGTAACCAGATCATTGTTGAAGATGATTATTAAGCTCAGAGGTCTTAAAAATACTGAAAAAGCCTCCAGAAAAGCCTAAATAATGTAAAAACGCATGCATAAGGACAAATATTAAGTGGAAGTCCATCTTCTAGTAATGAGAATATCAAAGACCGAAATAAACTCTGTTTTCTCAACACAAAAGTCACAAGTGGACTTTTTTACAAGTCTTCTTATTTTAGTGAAATAAAAAATCAAATGCCAAAAGTAACTTTTTCAATCACAGTCACAGATCTGTGAAGGGTCTTTGGCCACAAGACCATTTGTATCAGATTAATCACTCTGGGCTCAGAACTCAGTCACCCCAAGGCTACATATCTGCACAGTCATATGCAAAATTCAACTAAATCTGTGAAAATGGAAAGCATCCAGGACTGGCATCAGAAAATCCTCTGCCATGATATGCCCTCCAAACAGGAACCAGACTTGGATGCATTTAGGAAGGAAATTGCACTCTGAAATAATTAAGTCTACTCCTCCCTCTCACAGCAGGCTGCAAGACAGTAAGCAGAGATTACAGAAAACCACATTTCACGTCAGCATTTGAGAAAAACACTGTGGTTTCACAACTACCACCATTTACAGGTCTTTAGGCTCAAAGTACAAAATAACCTCCTTCACCTACTCCTGCCACCAAGTTCTGCTGGGCTCACAGCCTGCTCTGTTCACGTCTGAAATGGCACTTTCTGACTCAGGTGTGAAACAAAGAGCAGCTGATGCCAACACAGGTAGGATGAACATTGCAGTATCTCTCCTGATTTATGGGCACAGTCTGTGGAGCTGAAAGGCACCTATTGTTTAGCATATGGTGTATTCAACTACATCACACAATTTTGTATAAATCTGAAACTATAAAGACTGCAGAAAGGGAGAAAGGCAATACAAGACAGAGTAATCTTGTTAGTTCTAGACACTTTTCCACTAGAGCTTTAATGAGTTCCAAACAAACCTGCCCAGGCTTAAAGCAGGACAGGGAGAGAGGGTACTTGGAAGGAGCACTGGGATGATGCATCCAGAAGGCAGAGGAATAATAGAAATACTACAGAGAGAGATAACATTCCTCTTCACAATCATCTTCATTCAAGAAAGATGAGATTTCTCAAATGCCTGTCCTATGATGACAGTATATGAGTGCATATTACAAAATTTTACAAATTCTATTCACAGGGTCTTATCGTCTTCTCCATCAGTGTATTAACTCATCCTCATGTGCATAATTTTTTTAATTCCCAGAGCAATTTTTACCATTAAAATCTGCAGTGTATTCCAATAATGTTAAAAATGATCCAATTTTGCAGCACTGAAGAGTGAAATCATAATTTCTTATATTTTTTAAAAAGTTGTGCAAAGCACTCAAAATTACCATCTCAACCATTTTTATGGCAATTCACAACCAGGACAAACAGCTGCTATTTATGAGATAATGAAAGCAATATTGCAAACATAGAGGACCCCATGTTATTTGACTGGAAGAAATCACTAAGGCCAATACTCATTCCCTCACAAAATACAACACATTACCTCACAAGAGGTAGAGTAAGGTCCCTATTCACCCCTCTCAGTGCAAGTAGACCTGACACATGGAAGTGGCAAAACCTCAAAGTTTAATGCAAAAGCTTCAACTCTGGTCTTAAAAAATTAAACTGAAATAGTAAGGTCTATTGCAGCCCCTCTGCACATGTATAGGAGGACTGTAAAGCATAAATAGGCTCCTATTTTAAAGCCACAAATATTAATCAGCTTTTCAGATCCACTGCAACACTAGCTTAAAACCCACTGTACATGGCCATATCAAATATTCCAGCTTTTTTTGTGAGTGAGCAACCATCCCTTCATCATTTCATTTCATTTCACTTTAATATGCACAGCACCCACTCCTGAGCAGGGCCACCACTGCTGTAATATCTAGGGACAACCAGCAGGGAAACAAGCCCTATACAAAACATTCACCTTCTTCAGAAGGAGAACACTGGCATCAAACCAGCAGAAATATTTAATGTTAATATGGATTAAGATACTCTCATTAAGTACATTTATTGTGAAGTCTGGTGGCAACAGGGGTTGATTTCAGAGACTTAGTTTTGTCACCACACAATGACATCCCCCCTCCCCAACAAAGAATGTTTTTTAATGAGTTTTTAATTTTTTTTTTAAGAACGCAACATCAGGAGCCAAGAGAAGGGGCTTGAGCAGATGGTCAGTCAGTGCCATCTCCAGCAGGACACTGACCAGAGCTGTCATGTGCCATGGCACTGCCCTGAGCTGGTTTAGTTAAGCCATCCCAGCTGAGAGCAAGACATGGCCAAAGGAGGTCATTGCTTTGCTCATGTAGATGCGTAGGAATAACAAGTTTTATATAATCTTCCAAATGATACTACACCTTTCAGTTGCTGTAATTTGCATGTTGGGTGCAACTTGCTTGGACTGTCAGTGGAGCTCCCAATGCCTTGGACAGCAATCCAAGGGAAGCCATGGCATATCAAAAGCAGTGAAAGGGCCCTGATTTTACTAAAAAAACAGATGTTCTGAGAAACATCAGCAACTTTCTTTAACTATTTATGTTTTGAAATCATTGAGTGTTTGTTTAGGAAGAAAATTATCCTACCAGACACATTCCCTTTCTCTAGGTTCCTGCTGGAACTCATTCCCAGTCCCTGTTCTAACATGTCACTGCAGGAGCACAGAGCAGTGCATGGTACCCAGGAATTCCAAATTCCCACCACCCCTGACAGATCCAATGCATCTGGCCCACAGCTTAAAAGAGACATCATCAGCTGCTTCTCCTCAGACTTCAAGACACTCTCTAGCTGACTCATCCCTTTCAGGCCATAAAAACACAATGCTACCTCTCCCTGAAACAGAGGTCATAATAACAAAGGGGAAAAGTAGAGTGAGAGACAATTCCTGCATTCCTGTCTTTTCTTATAGCAGCACCAAGTCAGGTGTCCAAGTCATGGCTCACTAATAATAAAGCCATGCAATAACCAGGCAGAAACTCAGGAAAAGCTTTACTGACCATGATGAAATACCAGTGTCAAAAAAAGGAAAAAGTTTGTGTTTAGTGGAACTCAACCAAGTCCCCTCATTCTTGTAAAGAGGGTAAGGGAATTGCCTGTTTGAAATTACCAAACCCATCTGTGCAGCCAAGTTATACTGAAAAAAATTACACCAAAAAAAAAAAAAATTACCTGTAGACTGAAGATCAATAAGTGCATGGGCATGGCTAATGACTAAATAAATACTGCTGGAAAGCTTGGAAGGAAATTTGGAACATGGCTAAGAGTTCCTGGTTTGATTATGTATCTGTAAGATTGTGATATGCATCTCACTGGCAGAGGCAAGTTTTTACAAATACTAACTACACAAATGTTTTTTTAGACACAGAAAATACAGTCTTTTTAATGAACCCAGATCACAGCCATTTAAAAACACCTAGAAATCATTCTAGGGGACTGGTTCAAGTGCAAATTCAATTTAGAAACTGTGGCATTTCAGCCAGCTTACTTACAATTAAAAAATGCAACTATATAGCCACAGAAAGCCAACTCCTAATAGTAAAAAAGAAGTATGATAGATGTCAGTGAATTAGGCAGCAGTAAAAACACTTTACTAGGAAAACAAGTTTTAATAGTAATTCTACCCTTGGAATTTTAAAGGATATTTTTTCAGTTCCTCAGTGAAGAGGGCCTTAGTTCACTACAACTCACCCAAACAGGGCTACACACAAGAATTAGCTTAGCCCAACTACTCATCTTAAGCCCTACAAGCAGAGCTGCCTTGATACCCCACCTCCAAAATGGGATCCTCAGAATCGCACTCAGGCAGAGGCCTCTGAGCAGTTCAGTCCCTGCCTCAGCTGTGCCCCTGCTGCTCTTCCAGGTGAGGTTTTCCATGGCCAACCATGCCCTTCAGGATGACCTGCTGAGGAAGTCTGCATGCTCACAGGACCAGGGTTTGCACAAGACAGGGCAAGGAGCACCAAAAACTCTGAAACAACAGAACAACCCAACTCCTCACACTCAGTACTGCAATTCCTACCCTGGAAGCACCAGGTGCCTTAAGGAAATGAAGAGCAGGATCATAAGAACCCCCAAGTAGATAAACCAGGCAATGCCATCTCATTGCTCTCAAGATTGGCTCTATACCAGGGGAGAACTCCAACCCAGCCCTGTAAGTGCTGCTGCTGACTGAGACCAGGGCAATGCTTTTCCCCTACACCCAGAGGGATTGAGAAATTTGCATTCGTATTCACCAATTTCTAGTCTGACTTCAGGGAGAAGAGCATTTCATTCCGGGGCAAGTGTCAAGGTCCCTTCCCCTAGAACACTAAATTTGTTTTTAAAGTATGGTAGTTGCTACAATGCTGTGAATAAGAAAGCATCAATTGAATTATTAAATAGGTTAAAATTGTTTCTTGCCATCTCAAGCCCAATGAAGAGATTTTCAACAAGCCCTTGTGGAGACTTGGTGGTGAAAAGAGCACAGAGGTTTCTGACACAGCAAAAGTTTTCAAAATGAAACCAAAAAGTCGTATTTGGAAAAGGAAATAAAATTAAATAAAAGTATTGAAATCAGAATCACATGGAAACTTTCTCCTTCAATGATTCAACTTGTACTAGCAATCTGAGGGTAAACTGCAGTTGTAATTAATATTTTGTAAGGTATTCAATGATGTAGCCAAATATTAGCTGCCAGACTCTTTTGGAAAACATTATTATAAGCTTCCCTTTTATTTTACAAAGCTATGAATAAATATTGTAGAATATTATACAGAATGACTGTTTGATAATATCTTTTTTCTTGGTAGACCTAACTTCCATCAGACTTCTTTAATGTATAGCTGGCATGTAAGACAAAAAAATGCAATTTTAAACAGAAAAGTCAGATGGCAGTTGGATAATTACTCTCAGTTTTTCTATTGAACTTCGTAGTATAAACTTTGGACTGGATCTGACACATTTTTAGATTCATGCAGAGCAGTCTGCAGTACTGCATACAAAGCAGAGCAAGGAAACCTAGACCCACATGGAGTGCAAACTCAGAAAAGGTTTGACCCATCAGCTGCTTTATGTAGTAGTTGATTTGGGGATCAACCAGCTGTTTTTGGCTGCCTCTGCATCAGAACTATTGTCAGACACTGTAAAGGAGCAAAACAACTTTGTTTCATTCTATTAAAAACTATAAAGGAACAATGCAGCCAAAAAATTCAAAATAAAGGAATAAGGAATTTAAATCCTGTGTTTTACAAAAAAAAAAGAAAAAAAATCACTTTAGAGGAGAAGCCTGGTCTTCATACAAGTAGGAAACATGACAGCTTAATTTAATTTATAATTTAATAACTGAAGAAATTAGTCTGTGCTCTCATGTAACCATATTAAGTGGTTAGATTCATATTCTAACAGAGGCATTTACAGCACAGTAACTTCAGAGACCATTAAAACCATAAGAGGGGAGTTACTCCCTGTCTCTGCATGCATACAATTTCTCAATAACCATCCATAGCCCTTATTAATGACCATCTTTTGCAGCATGACAATACTTTCCACTACAATTCCTAAAAATCACACTCTAATTCCCACAGAAACAACTGCTATTTTTTTCAGGAAGTACTAAATATTTATTTTGTTATTAACAAAAATAAAACAAAAGCCCTAATAATATTGGTCCAATGATTACAGACAACGAAGAGAACATATAAGCTCATGTATTTGCCTAAATAGATGGAATATTTTTAAGGATATTCAAAAACACATTGTGAGATTACATTAGTAGAACATCTCACAGCCTAGCCCTGAAAGAGTGCTAATTAATAGAGTGTTCATGAGCTATTTCACTGACCCACAGTACACACAGCCAGGTTCTGCACTGCAGCAATCACCAGCTCTCTATACTAAGACAGAAAACACGTGGACACTCTCAGGCTTACAAAACTCTGCCCCCTTCACTGAGAGCAGGAACAAAACTAGGTAATAAAGAGTTTTGCTAGAGTTCCCATACACATCAGCAACTTTCTGCTCTTTATACATTATTTTATACCAATTTTTAAAAGCTTTTATTGGGCAATAAAAGAATTTTCATTTGCTGCATTTTATACCTAATTTTAACTATGAAAATGCCTTGAAATTTGAGACCAAACAGATATTAAGGCCTAATGGGACTTTTCTAAAGATTTATTTTAATTGCTTACCTCTAACAATTTATTTCTGCCTGTAAGCTACCTAAGAAAATTTTAAGATACAGCAAATTAATACCAGTTTAAATAACAGCTTGCTGAAGAGGTAAAATGTAGAGATATTGAAGGAAAGACAGACCTACTCTTCCTGTTCTTCCACTGTGTTCAGAGAAAGAACATGCCCAAATTGTGTTCTAAGTAAAGAACAATTGCACCACTTTCCTTTTATTTCTGCAACAACCCAGAGCAACCAAACAGTTTCAGCTAGTGGCTTATGTCTGAATAAGTAATATCTATTCATAGGTATCAAGTTTTTTCCTCTTAGGAGGTCTCAAAACATGTATTGCTCAGGCTATACACTTACACATGCTTGCACTGATGAAATAGGGTATTTGCTGAACATCAACCAGACACTGGCCTTGGGTATTTAACAACCAAACTGGAGAACACACATTGTACTGGCAAAGAGAAATCCATAAATAACTATTTGACAAGCATGTCACATCTTTGGATACCATATGCTCTATGACAGTAAATCAGGCATGGCACAGTAACAAATTTGATTACCCAAATTCCATTAATGCTTAGAGAAAGCTGAGCATCTACACTCAGCAAAGTGCTTGGTAGTTCTGCCACAGAAGTGTTGGGACCTCCCACTCCCCCCATCCCTTCAGTCTAGAACAAACATACAAGATTAGTCTTTGTAACAGATTGCACAAAAATATCTGGCATCCTTACAATTCATAAATGTTTTCCAAATAACATGTATGCAGAGATATCTTAATAATAAATGCAGCAGCTGTTTGCTATCTTAGGATGTAATAGAGAAACAGTGAGAAATTATCTGTTATCATTGTGTTACAAAATGAGAGTTGAGACAAAAATAACAAAGGCATTGTTTATGAGACAGCTTACAAACAAAATAATGTCTTTCAGAGCTTTAGATAAAAAATCTGGAGAGGCAGAAACCCAGAGAGACAGTGCTCTTAAATAATCAAAGCAGTCTAGCAGCAAATGAAAGTCAACTTTTGAATGTGTGTTTCTCCATTTTTTTTTTACATTCAGGTCAGAGTCCCCATGTACACAAGCATCAGGGACAACAAAACCCACTGTGATCCCAAATTCACTTCTAATCTCTCAGCTGGCATGTTCAGTGCAGCCAGCTCTCAAAAAAGCGTGTAGTGCAGAGGTCCACCAACAGGTTGAAAGACACAATTCATTTGTAACAAAAACTGTATTTGAAATTTTGTTTCATTTTACTTTTCTTAGGTCACAGGAATCAATGACAGGAACCAGCAAAGGCAGACTAAACCTGTGACTCCTACCAGATACTGGATAAAAACTGGCTACAATTTCCCCTGAGTTTGTATTTTCAAGTATCTCACAGAAAGATAGAGCCCAAGTCATTGTTAAAGTGACATTGTCAAGAATGGCAGACCTGAATTGGACTTGCCTGACATGATCTGAACTATTGATTCACCTACATACACCACATTTTAGCAATGAAATACACAACTCCTGCTCTTTGAAGTGTTTCAGAAAACAACATTCTCCACAGTCTCAGTACCATCCTGCTTGTTTGACAGACAAAAGTTCTGCACAAACGTCAATACATATTTCAGACATGCAATCATGATGAGAAAGTATCGCCTCGTCAGGTTTGTCCATCTCACACAATAGCAGTCTGGAGCTTACAGACCTCCCCGGCCAGAGGAGGTATTGCTATCTCAAACAGAATTCAGTTGCAAGCATCAAGCAGTATTTTACCTTCTTTTGTTGCAAATTTGGGAGAGAATTTAGCGTGCACGTGTGCAAAGGCCACTTGGCTGGGTGAGTGTAACTACACTGTAGCTTTTAAGCAGAGAGGCATCAGAACAGTGCAAGAGAATCCTTTGGGGATTTCTTCTGCTCCATTTCTTTTTATAAAAGGTGCATTTTAAATGCAGTCTAAAAACAATGGCATTTTCCTCCTATATAAAATGCCTACATTAGAGAGAAATCCACTTGCAGCCACACTAATGGCAGCCAGCATTTCTGGTGATTCAGAGCTTCCAAGAGAAATATTTTCTTTCTACATAGAAGTTGCAAAAGTTCCAAGCAGTTTTGTAACAATGGAATGGCACTTAGGCAGCTGCTAAGGTGTGACCTCACTTTGAAGTCACACAGGTCATTTGGAAACACAGTTTGGAGTAGAAATTTAGTAACCTATCTCTAGGTGGAGACAATGCCATGCAGCCTTCCTCAAGAGTCCATGGATTATGTTCAGTATAAGAAAAACAGTACATTCAGAAGGTCTCTAAAAGCCATCAGCCTTGAAACAGAAGATAACACCCATTTTATACGCCTTCCTGCAAGAGGGGAAACAGCAAAACACAGAGTGACATATGTTGAGTGTCAAATTCACCACGTGAAATGACAATTTCATTTACATAAAAGCAGCATTACAAAGTTTTAATTAGTACTAATGGTTGTCAGACTCTCAGAAAAAAAATCCAAAATATGGTAGAAAGTGAGGAAATACGCGTAGGGCAAGTAACATTGCAATATATTCTTTGCTCATTTGACAGGCAGAGTTCAGTTTTTACCATATTCCATAGCACAATATGAAGTATCCTGCAATACATTTTTTTAAAGGATAATCAGGTTCTAGTACCATTATTACAGTAATCTGTACTCTGTAAGAGCCTCTAGTCAACACCCACGGGAAGCATTTGAAATGACTACACTTTGTTTGCACAACACAAAATACTATGTGAGGTAAAGCTGATGGATTCAGGATTCCATTCCCCTTGCCCCAAGAAGCTCAAGTGGGTGCCACATCAATAGATAATTTCAAAGTCATCACTTTGAGTTGCTGAAAACAGTCAAGACTCAGGCCTGAAAAGAGTGAGGATAGCAGGATGGGATCCCTGGATTCTGGGAGGGTCTCCTCTTCCTACAACCCAGCCTCGCCACTCTTGCCAAGACAGTTTAATTCATTAAACAGCAATTTTCTCACCAGACAGCTTTGCTGGTCTAATCTTAGTGAAGTCTGGGCACATAGGCAACAGAGGGACACTACACACTTGGAATTTGGTCTCCTCAGTTTTCCAAGACTGAAATAAAATATAAAGTTGGGGCTTTAAAGTACTATTGTCAATGAAGGAATCCACATTTTGAAGTTGGTCTGAAATTTTTTCATAAGATTGGTGAAGGGTTTGCATACAAGAAATGTATGCATAAATTATAACTTCAAGGGTTTGATTTAACAAGGATTTGGTCTGCCTTAAAATACAATGGCCTCCAGGGATCACTACCTACAACTGCCTTGAAGAACAATTGTAGGTCCTCAGGGTTTCAAACTGTTATATATTAAATTCATAAACAAGAGAAAAGGTTTACAAATACCTATATCCAGGGATAATTTGCTTTACCCCTCTTCCTTCCATTTTTTAAGCCTGTAATGACACTATTCACATCAGTCCTATCTCCCCCTACTGACAGCACAGAAAGTAGGAATAAATCCACCAAGAAAGACAGACACTAGGTTTTGATTATCTTAGTCCAGCAGTGGTTTTACAGCATTATAACACTGCTGACTTGCATTCTGTTCCCTTTGATTTTAGTGAAGTCACATTCATAAAACTTTTGTCACTGGCAAACCTGCCAGATGCCAATACATCGTGTTTTAGGACAGTTTGAGAAGCATGTATTTCGTCAGGTCTTTTTTCCTTCTTCCTTACAGAAAAAAAATAAAAATAACAAAAAATCAGCCAACCAAAAAAAACTAAAAAACCCAGAAAAATCCCAATCTGGGCCATGTTTAACAAAAGCAAGGAAAGATAAAAAGTGCAACATGACCTGATCTATTTAGTAGAATATTTAAGGAATGAGGTGGTGGAGAGAGAGCAGAGTTCATGTGTGGAGAACTACATGAGAGCCAGGAGATTCAGTTTTTAAAGACTCAGGATTATGTGGGGCGTTCTTGGAACCAGCTGCACTCCACCAAGCACTTATACACTACTTATGAACTTCATTAGTCAGAGTCAGGCTGCCTCTGCTTTTCTGTGTATATACTTGCTTGGCTATGAATAATTTTACTTAAAATTATTCCCTGTTGCATTGTAACTTTCTTTAATACACACTTGAATACAAAACCACAGAGTTCAAAGACAATATTCAGATATTTCTTTCCCTGATCAGCTAACAGTTGGAGCTGAAAAGTAACTGGAAAATCTTAGTTTTCCAGCCCAGAAGAAAAACTCAGACCTTGTAACCATTTTCACCCTATGTATTGAGAACACGTTAAGCACTGTAAGTGTACACCATACTAAAGACATTAAAACTATTAAAGTTCCTCTTGCATTTCAAGACAAAAGCACATTTCCAAACAAACTGCTACAATAGATCACCTTGATTCTTTAGGTAAACCACACACTAGTGTAAAATGTCCCAGAAAACATATTCAAAGGTCAGTTAATTATTNTATTTCTTAAGTACTCTTGAACACAAGATTCCAAATTACTTCAAACCAAGCTTAGTCATTCTCTTACAGCTTAGTAAAAAAATTCTGTGGCCACAAGGAAGAGGAAGACCAGAGCTTTCCAGTCTTGGATTTAAAAATGATAAACTCCAACTAAGTACCATAAGGCAAGCTGACACACTGAAATATAGTTTGGGAATAGGTCTCTTTTTGCCATCTCAGCCCAACTCCTGCTGTGTTTTCCTTGTGCCCAGTCCTCAGCCTTGGGAGACTGCAAGGCAAGGCTGAACAGGGGCGATGTCCTTAGCCAGGGTGACCTGGACCCTCCCAGCCTGCGCCTGACAGCACTACCCACACTCACCCTTCAAGGAGATGCTGCTTTTCCTGGAGCTCCAGGGCCACAGGATGCCCTGAGACTGCCGAAACAGCCTCACAGAACAGTGACCCTCCTTGCTCTTGTAGGTAAAGCTGTGCTAGTTAACTTCAGCATTAACTGATTGCATTAATTCAGCAATTAGTCACAATTAGAAACATCAGCTCTCACGCACTGAGGCCAGCTCAATGGCAATACAGGAAAATATTATACCTGAATATGGAACACTCAGACTGAGAAACAAGCCAACGAGTTCACAATGCTTAAAAAGCATTTATCCCAAGCTAGAAACTTGTCTGAAGTTTATACTGAGAAAATCACTCTCAAATACACCTTTTTTAATTTCCCATTCCTGTTCCCAAAATTAGGCTCAAACAAAATTTGACTTTTGCAGAAATCTGGAAAATCAGAAAATACCACTGTGAAGAACTCAAATGGTCACTGAATAATAAACTGCTTTGAAATTAATTTATAAGGTCACCTGCAATCCAGGCATTTCCTGTTCTATGAGGGAGAAGTACAAGAGCAGTTTGGTAAGAAAGGGAAGACAAGAAAAATGGCTTTGGATAGAATCAATTTCTATAGCAGAAAGTTATAGGTAAGTAGTTAATGCAGTTTCAGTGCAGCTTTGCAATGAGAAGAAAAATAATTCTTGCTTGCAAGAAGTTCAAGGACATGAAGTAAGCCACAGAAATTTGTTGTTGAAAGCAAGTGTTTTTATTCCTGCACCTGCAGTATTGTCTTGCCAGATACACAGACTTGGCCAGACAGATGTCTTGCCTATTGTGCCAATTTGGTAACCTAGCTACGGTATCAGAGATCTATGCAAAAGACAAAGGGAAGTACTGCATTTTCCAGGGGAAAAAGAATTGGTTTTGTTAATAGAAGCAGCAGTATTGAAGTAAGCAGTCCTGGCTTTTTTCAAAAATATATCAGGAATAGACAAAATAATCTAGTAAGTAGGGTCTGTGCATTCCCTACTTTGTGCACGTAGAAGAAAGTTCTGAGAAAGCTTCTTCATATTTCTGAATATGCCAGAAGGATGAATTTTATTTGGGGTTGGAACCCAGGTTACACATCAGTAAAGAGTCAACAACTGGGTATATAAGTCAGCTTGTAACAAACAGGTTGTCCCCACATTCTGGTGACAATCCACATCAATCATGAACCACATCTGACCCCCAGACTGAACTTATATACAAATTAAATTCATCATTCCTCGCTTGAGCCCAAGTCAGATATGGTTTGCTTTGTGGTCAAGGATTGGGTAGAAAATTGTATGTTAATAAAAAGAATTACTTTCATTACTTACCCATCAGAACCACTCAGTTTAGGGGACTAAACTGCAAATGAGCTGGCTTGCATCACAGAAAATGCCTATCAAGCAGAAATACAGGAGTAAAGGCAAATATTCTTCATCTTGTGAGGAAAACTATAGCTTATTCTGTAGTTCTTTGAAACACAATGCTGGAAGAGGATTTCAATCCTGGTAATAACTTGTCATCTTGATGGTGAACAGAAGGGTAGAAAAGTACTAAAGTTCCAGGAAGAAGAGGACATCTAACCCTGTGGAGCTTAAAACAGTTTTCCACCCATACAAAATTTCTCAAAATTAAGAGTTTCACATAATGCCAAAAAAAACCCAAAAAACAACAACAACAACAACAAAAACCAACCTGGGTTTATAAAACGCTTTCTTTACAATAGTTGTCATCTTTATCCATTCTTAACTGACACTCAGAACAACTTTTCCTCATGTTGTCTTTTCACTGTTTATTTACAGTGCCTCTGTAAACAAGGAAATCAACAGTTTTCAAACTGTAGTAGCAGTAGTAACACAAATGGTTTGTATCACGCCATGGTCAATTTTCTTATTGTCAAGAAATATCAAGTTTTCACTGACTGATCATATAAACCAATTAAAAAGGTTTCACAATTACTTTGGGACAATTCTGTTAGCTCAGATAACACAGCACTTCCAAAATCATGTCAAAAGGCTTCTTCGAAAATGAGAGTAAAGAAGCAGTTGACATTGTAAATATATTCAATTTACAAATTAGAAATATGACCACTAATCAGCTCTCTCAGGTTCAGTGTATTTAACCAGTGCCACCTTTACAAGCTCTCCTCCCAGCATTCCTGTTGGTTTTGATACAGTTGCTTTCAGAACTGCTAAACACCTTAATGAATTACAGAAATGTCAATAACTGTTGGCACTAATTAGTCAGTTAGGACCATGAATTTTCACAGTCCTCAAGCAGTTATCAGTTTCTGCTATTCCTTACATAAGTTCTTATTCCAAATATTATGTATTTTCTTTGCTGACACTAAAAAAATGAGGTTTCATTTCTGAATTCTCAGTATTTCATTCATGAGCCCTTTTTATGCAGTGATTCCACACCTGACAGCAGGCCCTAAAGCAATCATACACCCTAAACAATTACAACAACTCATAAAAATAAGTAGTGCATAAAATGTAACAGAAGAACATTACCTTACAATACTTGACACCCTCAGGGGATCCATTTTCCTTTCACAAACACATAGTTCCCTTTGACATTAATGGGAGCTACATGAATAAGAAAAAAAAAGCAATAGATGCTTTGCTTGAAAAACACATTTGTGCCAAGTGGGTATTGGCAACCTGTTTAGCCCAGGTGATTGGTAGGGGGCCTGCCCAGAGATATTTTTACCTGCAGGCTGCTGGTTCATATTCCAAACAGCTGAAAACCACAAGTGTCATTACTGCTCTGAGGATCACCTGCTGATTTATTGTCTTGGTGCCTTTCATTCACTTTTAAGGAAGAGCATTAACTGGGGTATGTTCTGTAAAGTGCTCCTTCCAGTGTGTTTAAACACACTGGTACATTCCAATGTTAATTATAGCAAAACAATTTCTGCAGCCCTGGAACAATTCTCTGCCACTGGGAAATATGCAGCAAATTAGAGATAAACTTTTAAATTTCCAGATCTCAACACAGTTATACACAATTAGATGCAGCTCATATTAAAAAAAAAAAAGTCAGAACTACTTTGTATTTTGCATTTTTCTTCATGTTCTAGAAAATAATTATGCAAGAACAGAGGTAAGTTAGAAAAACAAACAGGTTATACCTTTGGCATCAACTGTGAAAAACTACAATATCTATACCCATGCTACATATCCATATAATCATATTTATATCTATTTGGTCACAGAATTACACACACCAGCCATCTCATAATATCCTTCTATGGCAGAGTTATGAAGCAAGTATTTTGAGTTCATCTGTTAAATCTCAGCTTGAATTTCTGATATGGAACCAAATGCAATAACTTGGTGAAGGTAAGGCAACAACACCAGCAGCCACCAAAAACCCAAACAAAAACAAACAAATAAATAAATAAGTTAAAAAAACAAACAAACAACAACAACAACAAAACCCACAAAAAAAAACCCACACCAAAAAAACCCAAAATCAGGAGGCACAAGAAATGTGTGGTTGTCTAATAAGCCTCAAAACCTCACTGCCCTGTTCACACATCCTTAGCCCTCCCGTCAACCTTCCCTTTTCTGACTGTTCTCCCATAGCTCAATTTTTGTTTTCTCTTCCTCACTGATGCCTGGAAATGGAAGCTGACTTTCAGTCACCTCTGTATATTCCATATCCTCTGCCATTAGCTTTGCTAATTAGTGTAGTATTATTTTCTGGTTCTTTCCAGACCAGTCTAATTTTTAAAAATCCAACCAAATATAGATTTGTATCTAGATCACATTTTATTATTACTAAATGAAGCATCATGGCTGACTCTGGTTGTCACAGTCACACCACAATTTCTGTAGGCCTTTAAAGTGGGAACGGCAGAGACTGCTTAAGATTTCTATGGTTCTAAAGGACTTTTTCAGCCAGACTGACTGCCTAACCATGCCTTGTGCTTGATCTTGTGTTAATACAGCAGCTTTCCTCTGAAATGGAGATAAATTCTGCCCATATCACAAGACTTCTTTTTGGTTTTGTCATGAATCTTATGAACAGGATGCTCAGATGAAGCCATTCTGCCATGTAAGTACATTTGTCTCTTAGAAAACTGACAAAAATCTTTCCACTATCTGAGATTAAGTTTCTTAACACCACTAAAAGCAGTCGCTGATCCCTACATGAAAACACACTGAACTCTCTGACAAAAAGAAAGGAAAAAATCATCATCTACCATTTGGCATCTGGGACAGTAGAGAAACCTAAATGTCCCTGTTAGGGACAGAAACCTAAATTACTGTTTAACAGAATAACTCTCTAATTTCACCATCTGCACTCGAATTTACTCCATATCAAGATATATACACACAGGTAATATCCCTTTCCATTCCTACCTTACAGCTAAAGAGCCATGACCACATATCTACTACAACAGAAGTTTGGTGGGCTTGAAGAGGGAGGTTTTTGGGAACTGATGCTCCATCCTATTGGCTCTTGACAACAAATAGCAAAGCTTGTATCTCTAACAGGTTTGAACTAAAAAAATTCAGTGTCTGTTCTGAAAGCATGCCAATATACCCTTGTCATTGAAGGGTGGTGACCCATTTTCAGACTCAGGCTGTAAACAGGATTTCATGTCTATGCCTTTCTTCCTCTTCTTTCTGCTTCTTTCTGCTTTGCACTGGAGTCGAGCAATGGGACCTTGACCCATGGCAGCTGTTTCCAGTTGTTAACATAATAGGATCATATCAAATAGAAAGGCAGAATTTGCTCTTTTTTCCTGCTCTAGGTGTTGTGGACCCTAGAGCTGGACACATCCCTGCAGGTGGGGTCTGACAGAGCAGAGGGGCAGAATCCCCTCCCTGCCCTGCTGCCCACGGTGCTCTGGAGGCAGCCCAGGACACGTTTGTCCCTCAGGGCTCTGAGTGCTCATGGCTGGGCTGTGCTGAACTTCTCCTCCCCCAGCACCCCAAGAGCTTCTCCTCAGGGCTGCTCTTCACTCCCTTCTCTGTCCAGCTCTGCTTGGGACTGCCTGACCCAGGTACTGGACCTTGGCCTTGGCCTTCTTGAACCTCACAAGGGCCACACAGGGCCACCTCTCCAGCCTGACCAGGTCCCTCGGGATGGCCTCCAGCACACTGACCACACCATGGAGCTCAGTGCCATTGACCAACTGCCTGAAAGTGCTCTCCATGCCACTGTCCATGCTGCAAAGAACGATGTTAAAGAGCGCTGGTCTCAGTATGACCCCAGAGCAACACCATTCATCACTGGTCTCTGCTTGGCCACTACTGTTGACCACGACTCTGTGTTAAGGAAAGTTCCCTGTCCAGCCATCCAGGAGCTTCTGTCACACTCACACCAGTTGAGCTGGGACCAAAGCCCCCTCACAGCTACACACCCCACTCACACAATCAGACCACGTTTCCTCGTTGGCTTGACACCAGGTTTCCACCAGCAGTAACTCAGGCATCCAGATCATTGAAAAAATTTAATCATACCGTAATAATTAAATAATAAAACAACAAAACAGCTCCAGCTGGTACCTCCAAGAAGGAATCCTGAACAAAGGAACCCCTGGGTTCTTGTACCACCACAGTCCAAGCAAGGCGAGGTCTGGGGCTTGTGGGGTCCTACCCTGTCTCCCCAGGGTCTGCTCACCTGGCTGCCACACAGGTCCCCAGCACCTCATGGCCCCTTGCCCCGGGCTCCTGCCCCCAGAGCTCAGCCTGTGGCTCACACACTGAGCTACCTGTGCTGAATGTGTTCCTTAACATCTGAGTGGTCCATCTGCCAAATCCATCACTTTCCATTTCAAAGATAAGGATGTCATGAGGGATGGGTGATATCAGCTGACTTTAAAGACTCAGAACTGTAAATAAATTCATTGTCCTTCATCACAGTAAGGCAACTCTTGACCTTTTAAAAAGTTAACTCTGCTACCTCTAGTTGCCCACTACAACAAAGAATTCTGCAATATTTTGAAATTAAAAATCAAGGAAAACACACAGTTGTTATCTAAGAACACCAAAGAATCTTTGCAAGGAGTTTTTGAAATGTACATTTTTATATTGTCACCTTGACCTACTCACCCACTGTCTGCCCATTAAGTAACTTCAGTAAGGATTATTTTTATCACATCCCTCTAAACAGACACTTCTCTAGCAATCATAAAAAGAAGAAAAAATCCCCCACCATAAAGAAGGCCTTATCCCATTCTCGCATCAATATCAAGTACAAGGCTAAAAGGATTTTTGATATCCAGGCAAAAACAGTTATAGATTTGAAGTCAAGTTTCTGCAATCCATAAACTAGAATGTTAATTAACATTTGCAGATACAAATAGAGAGGCAAAATGCAGTTAATGGGCAATCTTTTAAATGAAGGGAGATCAACAAGCTTCAAAATGCAGCAAAATAACAGCCTTGCTCTGTGTATCCACTCCTCATACAAATACCTGCAGAAACATGTCAAAATAGTATCAAATTTAGGAGTAACATGAACCATCTAAATAATTGCACTAGGCTGTGCACAAGTATCTTGTAGCTCTGTAAATCATTTCCTGCTATGATATACCCGTACCTAGATGCTGAGCCTCTCTGAGAAGAGCTCACAATTCAGTTATTAAAACACACTACCCTGAGACAAGACAGACGAGAGCTGTCTCACACCTATTAGAACTCTGTACTGACTTTAATTATGGCCCAGATTTCCTAATGACTCTGGGTACCTCCTAATAAAATGAAGATGATGTATTGATTTCAGCCACCAAGGACTTTGCAATTATGGGATTTTTTTTTTTCTAGAATGAAGAAATGAAGGAGGGAATAAAACACAAAGGGTGATTCACTGGGCCACAAAGAATCAGTCTCAAAAAAAAAAAAAAAAAAAAAAAACAAAAAAAACCAAAAAAAACCAAAAAA
>VXBB01020866.1:745290-882259 GCA_013399915.1 Illadopsis cleaveri
AAAAAAAAAAAAAACACGTTTTCACCTCTTCCCTTGTGGAAGAGAATGAAAAATAAAATCATTATTCTGTATTTCAATGCCTGCAGCATATGCTTTTACAGGGTAATCCCTTGTGTGCAGAGACATTTTATTACACAAGAAACATTCCAGAAAAGAGCAAGAAAATCCAGTGAAACTAAAGGGTCACAGTGGGGTAACTTTTATTGGGCACATTCTTTACATCTTTAGGGCACTGAAGCAGTTAATGTTTTAAGAACCCTTCAGTCCTGTCATTATTTACAGGAACTCATCCCCCTAGCACTGCAAACCCCAGGAGAAGCAACAATCAAGTCCATGACCCTCTAAGATAAGAAGGCACACATCTGATATCACTCAGATGCAGATAACCTTTGGTAAATATTCCCAGAGCATCTTTTGACTCCTACGCTGTGATTTTGCTGGACTACAGCAGAAGAATATAAGGCATCATATGCTCAGGGATCAATTAAACTATTTCTCTTGCACATAAATGGGGGTTTCATCCCTTTCTGCTACTGCTGAATGAAAGCAGAGCTAACAGAGACAGAAATTACCACAGTGAGAAGATGACATTTTTTAGTTGACATAAAACCCAAATCTAGCTGGGTGGATCTGCACAGGTGCTCCACATTCAATGATTGATATTATGTCTCCAAGATACATAAGCTGCAAAATTTACAGGCAATTCTTTCTCTAGTTTTTGTTAGAGTTACAAAACCAAAATAAAACAACAACAACAAAAAATCCCAAATCCAAAGAAACAAAGAAAGCAAAAAAAAAAAATGAGCTGGAAATAAATGGGAGAGTCACTGCAGTTACTGCTGATAAAATGTTTAGATCACTGAGCCACTAGAGTGATACTAAATATTGAGAAAGGCAGGATGGCCATAAAAGCAAACTGGCTTAGCTGGCAAGTTAAAGCTATTCACAGCCAAACACAAGGTCAGACATTTGGTAAAGGAATTCAGAACTGGAAAAGCAGTATCCTGAAAAGCAGTATCTAAAAACAATTCAAGTTACCTTTTGGGCAAACGTCTGCATTTCAGGATTCTGGCCCCATGCAGGGAGAGATTGGGACAGGTGAAAACACCTCAAAACCAGAGCTGAGGTCTGGCTGTATCATGGTATCACCAACTTCTTTAACCAAGAACACATTTCTGAAGCCTATTTTAAAAATACACTAACTACTTACAATCTTGAAAAACAATTTAGACCCTGACTCAACAGCATTTAAATATGCATCTAAAAGTCAATAAATTGTGCTGTAAGACACAGACAAATGTTTTCTTCTTCTAGAGTCTTCAGGCTTATTTCCAGGAATTATCATTTTTAAAGCAAGCCATTTTCTCTACAATTCAAGCTGGGCATGCTTCTTTCAGACAAAAGAGAACTGCTGGCCACACTCTCAAAAGGCACATTGAGCCCAGAATAAATAGCTTGCAGCTCCAAAGCAAGGTCACACTTTCATCAGCACAGACCACAGCAATGCCAACAGGTCCATGTACTCTTGCTGAAAAATACATCACATTAAACTCAGTATTTTGAATATTTCTTTTGTTTCCCATGAAAAATAGAAGTATTTGTCTGTAAACATCTGATGTTGCTAAGATAGAGAATTCAGTATGAACAGTAAGAACTGCTACTCGTACAGCATTTTTTCTTTTAATAAGAGGGGCTTTAGTCTTTTTAATTATATATAAACTTATCCAGATATTTTTTGTAATAGGTGTTCTCATTATTTTCACTCACATTAAAGGCCACATGCATAGCTAGCAGAGGAAAATGAGCAGTAAACCCCCACAGAGCTGCAAGCAGGGGATGGGGCAATGCATTTTTCCCTAAATGTTAATCTAAATGAAGCAACCAATTCATCCTATTCAGATTGTACAAGTACTTAGACTGGCCTATTAAAATGCACTAACAAATAGAATTACAATGTCATATCTTCAAGGTTAAGTTCTCCAGGTCCCCCTTGCAGGCTGTGGTGGGTTGACCCTGACAGGATTCCAGGTGCCCAACAAAGCCACACTATCACTTCCCTCCTCAGATAGACAAGGAAGAAAATAAAGCAAAATGCTCTTAGGTCAAGATAAGGGCAGGGAGAGATCACTCACCAGTTACTCCCATGGGCAAAGCAGACTCGACTTGGGGAAATTAATTTAATTTATTACCAATCAAATCAGAGTAGGATAATGAGAAATAAATCATAAATCTTATCACACCTTTTGCCCATCCCTCACTTCTTCAAGAGTTTAACTTCACTCTCAAGTTCTCTACTTCCTCCCCTCCCTGCCAGCAGGGCAGGGGGACAGGAACGGAGGCCACAGTCAGTTCATCACACATTGTTTCTGCTGCTGCTCCCTCCTCAGGGGGAGCACTCCTCACAGCCTCGCCCTGCTCCAGCATGGGGCCCCTCCCATGGGAGACAGTTCTCCATGAATTTATACAGTGTGAATCTCCTGCATGGACTGCACTTCAGCAACTGCTCCAACATGGATCTCTTCCACAGGATCCTGCACTTCAGGAGCAGCCTGCTCCAGGGTGGGTCCCCCGTGGGGTCACAAGTCCTGCCACAAGTCCTGCTGCAGTGTGGGCTCCTCTCTCCACAAGACCACAGATCCTGCGAGGACCCTGCTCCAGAGTGGGCTTCTCACAGCCTCCTTTGGACATCCACATGTTCTGCCATGGCCTCCTGCAGGTGGATCTCTGCTCCCCCATGGACCTCCAGGGGCTGCAGGTGGATCTCTGCTCCCCCAGGGACCTCCAGGGGCTGCAGGGGAACCTCAGCTCCAGTGCCTGGAGCAGCTCCTGCTCCTCCTTCTGCACTGACCTGGAGGTCTGCAGGAAATTGTTGCTCCCACATGTTCTCACTCCTCTTTCCTCTGGCTGCTTTTTTAGCTATGATATCACAGAGGTGCTGCTACCACACTGACGGGCTCTGCCTTGGCCCCAGCTCTGTCTTGGAGCTGGCACACATTGGCTCTACCAGATGCAGGTGAAGCCTCAAGCAGCTGCCCACAGACAAGGCCTCTGCAGCCACACCTGCTATCAAAACCTGGCCGTGCACAGCCAGTACACACCTAAATTCTAATGTGCACAGCCCAGAGCTAGGAAACAGTGACTTTGTGAGACCTGAGTTAATTAGGTTACAGAACAAGCCATCCTGCTCCAGGGGGCTTCTCAGAATTTTGTCAGAAGGTGCAGAACACGATGAAAAAGAAAACATTTAATTAACATTTCATACTTCAATTATAGTCAGTATTTTACTAGGAGAAATATTATGAATATGTACAGTGCTCTAAAAGTATTCTTAGTTTGTAACTAAAGAAGTTATTTTCAGGATTTATAACAAACCAATGAAATACAGACACTTTTTATTTGGGATCTCTCATGTAGGCATTTTTAACTTAAAAATATTTTAGATATTTAAACAACAAAATCCTGCAAAACTCAAGGTCAAATATGTCACATTTCAGTATTTTCCATGTCTCTGAAACGTGGAAAGGGCACATTTATCTCCAACATAAGGATCAGGGTTTTTCTTTCAATATGACAGACAAGAGTAACTCAGAGCTTAGCCAGAAGAACCCACATTACTTGTACCAGAAGCCTAAAGCAGCAGCATCTGACCCCTCTATCCTAGAAGGATCTTATTTTTGGTGTCATGAAGGCTGAATGTTTGTAACATTAACTGTGTCAGTTCGCTACGTCTCGCTGAGTTTATCACTGTATATTGACCATTCAAAGGTCTACAAATATAAGTATTGATATAGTAAGGGAAAACAGAGGGAATCAAATTTTAAGTAAACCATTTTTTGAGCAGTTCTGAAGTCATGTGCCTGCTGAGGTAAGGTTATCCATCTAGTACACAGGTTTTATGAATATAATACCAGAACTAGTGACTCAATCCACCTACTTGAAAACTAATAGTTCAGCTACTAATAACTTCTGAAATAAACAGATATATAGGATAAGGACAGTAATTAGCTCTCTTAGGAATCACAAGTCTGCTTCTTATAAGGTCAACCACAGCCAAATACTAAAAGACAATATAATAGGCATAAGAAAAACTGCTTTTGAAACAGGTCAGAAGGGAATCTTTGATAAAAAATATTAAAAAGTCCCAACCAGAAATACAGTCAACATTTATTCTTATATTCTATTTTTTAATAACCTGCTATTAGAGTCTTAGAGTGAAGTCAATCTTTCGGTATCTTGAAATATGCACTTACACTTTCCTGTGGATTTAATTTTTCCTTCAGTGATCTTCTGCTTTCAAAGTCTGCCTGTTCTCAGAAGACTTGTACAGTCCTCTGTGCAAGCATGGTAGAGAGAAGACTGTAAAAGCAGTTTACTAGGTGCTGGGGCCTCAATCCATGAACCAGAAAAGGCAGACATGAAAGGTGTCTGTATCTGTTTAAATCTAATGTTATAGATAGGCATTCCACTAAGTAAGGGGAAACCAAGTGATTAACATGCTTCACATCTTTTCCCAGAGGCTCTTTTTGCCAGTGACAGCACCAGAGAGTTAACTACAAGCTCAGTAAATTATTCCAGTGGCAGCTACACCCTCACCATCTTTTTTTCTCCCTGCAGCTTTACCATCCACAGAGTCACACAACAGAAATGGAGCCCCAACATTTGAGGATGTCTGTGAAACAGCAAAATCCATCAGTTCTGTTGACAACCATCAGCTCCAGCTTGCTTCCTTGTGTGGGATGGGGCAGGATACCAAACCCACAGCTCAGCTCCATGGGCTGTCATGCTGAGGTGAGGCCAGACCTACAGCACAGGTCAGAGCTGTGTGCTCAGGTCTTTCAAAAGGAATCCAGTACCCCAAACATGTGGAACTCTCCTGGATCCAGCAATTGCTTGTCCAGACCATCTAGCAAGTCAGGTATTACCCACATGACGTGGGGATTGTCACAGCACCTCCTTTCCCCTCGGGTGTCTCTCCACAGGCAGTCTGGCAGTATATTATACAATGAGTTTGCCCTCGTCAGTAGCAGTGTTCTATTGAAAACACTGTGCACCAAGCCACATTACCCTTGGGGACACTCGTCACTTTTATGGATGTGAAAAAGAAAGATGACAAGAAATAACAACTGCCCATCATGACAGCCTTCCAAGGGTCTAAAGTTTTCTGACAACATGATTGTCATTAATGCACTACAAATCCTAATTAATGTGGAAATGCATGCCTTGTTTCTTCTTCCTTTCTCTAAAAGCAGTCACCATTTTCAAGTGCTGTCAAAAGTGGCACCATTTAAAGGCCAAAAAGTTGACAAAACTGTGAGCAATTAGCTGCTGTCAAGTAAAAATGACAGTCTAAGGGATTACCCTGCTAGAAGATTGCTGCATTTGAAGAAAAAAATGGAATTACATCAAACAAGTAAGCCTTGATCTGTCCATATCTTATTTTCAGAAGTGATGATTCACGAGACCAGGTCCTCTGCTGCTGTACTATCTCTGGAATCAAACTGCCCTTTTTTCTGGATGCTGAATTACTAGCAGTGCTCCCTTTAACTCAAAAGCAGAAACAGAGGCAGACTGAATTTGTATAGGTACGTTTGCATACCAGGCAAACTGAGGAACAAAAAGGTAAATTGAATTTATGCAAGAGGCTTGGCCCGGCCTTTCACTGCTGAACATGGCCCAAATTCAGCTTTCAGTCAGCCCCTGCCCAGGGGAAGCTTCACCCCCATAAATGAAGTCCAGAAGGGAACAGGCTCTCCTTTCTGACCACCCTTCTATGTGCAGGCTGGGCTGTAAACTAGACTTACAAGCCATGAATTTATTTAAGCTCCCTCATGATTCTACAGATACATAATAACATATTTCCTAAATACTTTGTGTTCTTCAGCTGAAAAATAGTGCAACCCCAAGGTATTACTTCTGTAATATATAGCAAATTCTGCCTAAGCTTTTATTTTCAGAAACAATTTAAAACCAAAGCATTAACCAACATCTATGACATTTAAAAAACCTGAGAGACAGATAACCATCTATATAAGGAATCCAAAAAGGGAAGGAGATTAATTGCATTTTTTACAATTTTACTGCAGCAGTCTAAAAATATCATAAAGTATACCACTATTTAAATAATAACTTCTATAATAATTCAGGAGAACATAAAAGAAAGGATCTGATCCATTAGAGTTTGAATAGAGCTGGCATGTGATAAAGGTTACAGTCGCATTCAATTGCATTTACTTTCAAACGTATTAGTTGGTTTTTCTTAAAAAGGGTTTTTTAAAAAAGAAAAAAAATACATATATATATATTACAGCACCTTTGATTTGCAGGATTGTCACACTGAGAACAGGCTCTAGCACAGGATGAAGAGAAAAATCACCCAAATAGCTGGAATTACAGGTTTTCAGTGCTTCAGAAAAAATAAAAGATTATGCCCTGTTTTTTCGCTAGATAGGATGGCAAATAGGTTTTATTTGCTGTATTACAATTATTTTTATTTACCAAAATCAATCTCCAGATAGCTGCATTGATCCTGCTACACTTGAGGCCATTTAATCTAAGGAAAACTGTTGTTAAGAAAAATGTTTTTTAAAAAGCCAACAACAGCAGCAAAGGGCATCTTGGGAAGTTTTAATGAGATTTTTCTGCTCAGTGCAAGTTCAACATTCCCACAGAACAGATCAATAGCACTTTTTTCTCCCAGATACGTTGGGGAGCATCCTGCACTTGAACCCATCCAGGAAGATCAATTCCCCCTGGCACTTTTGATTCTTTCTCACTGCTCTGCAGCAGAGTATTGGCCACGCAGCTGGCAGGAGTGCCAGAGACAAGATAGGCATCAGCAGCATCCCACTCATTCCCAGTCATGGTCAAAAAGGAGTTATTTCTGGAGAAGGGAATGCTGTGTAGTCCAGCCTGGAAAGTGTGTCTTCTGTACTTTATTCCCTCACATACAAATATCAATGGATAGATGAGAATCTTATCTGGTAGTGCTGGCAGCTGTTCTCCAATCACAAGTAGAGCACAGCTTTGAGAGGGCTTCTAACTCTTTGCAATGGTAAAAATCTAATTTAGTCAGGGCAGCAAGATCCAGCAGTATTCAAGAATGAAATTGTGCTGTTCTCCATCCAGTCACTTAATGTCTCCTGGCTACTTTTAAATTTCCTTTGAAGTTTTTCATTCTCATTTTCCCATTTCACTTTACCCTTTTAACCGCTCACACTTTTTCAGAACACAGTGTGGAATTAATTTCTTTTTCCATTTCTTAACTTGTAAACATAGCCTTCCTGAGTTTATAAACAAAGCTGGCCAAAATTATAGGAGACTTCAACTACTTGGTGTCTCTTATTGTTTCCTAAAGTAGGCCACCTGACAATTCTGTATTTCATAACAAAAAAACATCCATGAGAAAAGCAGGTTAAAAGGACTAGGGTTAGAGCCACCCACAAACATAGCTTCTCACTTGAATGCAGCACTTGGGATTTGGTACACAGCGGAAAAGCCTTTTATTTTATTTTTTGAAAAGAGAGAAAGTACTCTGAAGTGAATTGATTGTCCTTGATCTTTTCCACCCACACAGCCCTTTTTCTCTTTTCTCTTGTTTTTGGTTCTCATTTCCATGCTGTATTGATACAAAGTGTGTGAAGCTGATCCTTCTCCACTCACATATGTACTGCTGTCCCAAACTCCTAAAAAAACCCAAAAAACAAAAAAGACCACCAAAACAGTATCACAGGCATGACCTTAAAAGCTTCTGGCTCCCCTGCCATGGCCACAGACAGCAGTATGCTGCTAACCCTGCCTGTGAGATCTCCTTGAGATAAATATCATTTCTTCATCCAAACCATACAGCAAGCGCAGTGATAGAAATGAGTATAAACAAAGACCAGCTGAATTCATAGTTGCTTTTTAATGAAGATGCTTAAACTCAGTCCTAAGAGGTTTTGCACTGTCAAGGATAAAAGCAAAGAATGAAACGAACCACACATAGGATTGATTTAAAACTATCCACATACTCAAGCCATTCTCCATACATCTTTATTCTCATTTCCATGGCATTTTCAGAGACAAAAAAACTGGTATAAAATACTCTTAGAATAAAACAAACCTGCAAACCCTTCCCCCCATTTCTATTTGTGCCAAAACTGCTACTCCTATTACAGTTCATACTCAGTGTTAATTGCAATTGTAATAGCAAAGGTCAGTATTGATCCATCAACTCATCTACCCAGCAAGACTTCACAAGCTTATTCTCATTCATACAGAATATTGAACAGTATTAAGAGCTATTGACAAGTGAAAACAGGGTCAAGGACTATGTCTCAGCTACTCCCTGCAATATTATCCCACCTCAGGCATTCCAATAAGCTTTTGGACTGGGCAGCAGAACCAGTCTAGAAGAGATCCAAAACTGCAGATCTTCTCAGATTTTACTGATTAGACACTAATTGTCAAACATTTGCACTGTTTGAAAATACAACTCTTCCCAACAGAAGAAACAAACCAACAAATCCATTCCTCCACAGAGTTCTCCTCACCAAAGGGTGCAAAAGCAGCAGCTCCATCCGTGGGTGTCCCATCACATCCTTTGGATTGGCATATGCCAAATTATTACTGGTTCACGATTCAGTACAGCTCCTAGGGTACGTGCATCAATGACTCCCCATTACCTATGGCAGAATTCCTGTCAGGAGCCAAAGCCTGGAGACTTTTGGAGAGGTGAAAAGTAAGTCACTTCCTGGAAGGCATGGGAAATCTTCATCCTGGAATCTGAACCAGATCAAAGCCCTTATGCTCTATATTCATAAACTATTCATTCCTATGATTAGAAACACCTTAAAGGGAGCTGCTTGCTGGAAAGGTGCTCCTCACATCAGACAGGGTGTCAGAAGTAGGTCACTCTAAACAGACATTTATTTTAGAGGCACATAATTCAAACAATTCAACAGCACCTAACACAGATTAGTGCTTTGGTATATATTTCATACATAGTTGCTAATGTTCAAGCTGGTGGCTCCCAAAGGCTTTTAAAAGATTAAATACTAAGCCCAAAACTAACCAGAATGGGGCCCAGGAAGTCTCAGAAACTAAGAGCTTTCAGAAGCTTTGGAAAGATTTTCCTACCACTCTCTCTCTTATCCTGCAGGATTTAAAACCCTCCTACTGTAAAGAAAAAAGATAATGAAATCCAAGGGATGAAATCCACAGTACCTGGTTGGTGGTGACATCTATATATAACTAAAAGTTTAAAACTTTAGGATTAAAATGACTCTGTGTGAAAAAAAAAGCAATTTAAACACCATACAGGATACAAAAAACTGATCAGCCTTGCTGCCATACAGAGTGTTATTTCATTTCTTCCACAATATTTTGAGATAAATACTACTCTCCCTCATGTTACGACCATTTCCTGCCATGCAGGGCTGAGGCGTTCCCACCAAAAGGCAGAAAATTGACTTTACCTGCAGATTTCCCATCTCCTTTTTCTGCTAGCAGTGGTTTGCCACTTCTTCCAAGGCCTGGAGCCCTCATGCAGCACCCCCAGTGCTGGGAGCCACGTCCCACCCTGCCCATCCCCACTGTTCAGCTGTGGGGCTTTCAGAGCAGTGAGACACCAACAGCAACAAGGAAGGAGCTGGGACAACATTGATGTTCAAGTGTAGGACAGCACAGTGAGAACTGGGGAGGCCCTGCCCAGGTGTCAGGGCTGAAGAGTGACACTGAAATCAGCTGGAAAATAAACTTTCTAACACAATTTGAAGCATTAGAAAGCAGACATTGTTTATGAGCACTGGATGCACCAAAGGATCAGATGTGTGTGGCGAGAATTTTCAACAGGGCATTTACTCCATCAGGATCATGCATCTTCATTCCAAAGTATCTCCTAGCTCATAGTTGAACATGGCTGTTGCTGGAAGCCACATCCAGAGTGGTGAAAGAGCAGGGGGGACTGAGGGGAGAAGGGGTGACACAGCTGGCTGGGGGTCAGGCTGCAGCCCACAGCCCACTGGCCACACTGACCCCAAAAACACCGACATCACTGGATGTGGCCATCCAAAAAACCCACCTGTCTCCCAAGGAGAGCTGGAGAACACAAGTCCAACCAGTTCCTACAGCAAAGCACAGGTCACACAGCCAAGACCTTTTCTGCAGGGGCCATGCAGTTTGGGGTGGTTGAATGGAGATGTAAGAAACCAAAAAAGCCTGGAATGCTCTGACTGACAACCTGACTCTGACAGGTAGCAAAGCAAGGAGCTTTTGGGTTCAGCACTGGTTAAGCAATAGGGGAATAATAATTATTGAAAGGTACAATTAGGAGCACCAAGTAAAAAAAAAATACATTTGGAGCTTTCTTACGCCTAGGGTTTTGTGCAAACTGCTTTCAAATAAATATGTCTTGATAGTGGAAGGAACCTCATCACCACTTTTTAATTTCCCTCTTTAAGATGAACAATCTGCAAAGTGTTTTATATTGATTAACCAGTTAGATTAAAAACAGCTTGGTTTTGGTTTGTTTCATTTATTTTCCTGGTTAAAAATAAAAATGAAAAAACAAACAAACCAGAAAACAGATACATTTAAAAAAAATCCCCACACCAGAGTTAGGAAGATAGGAATAATTCAGCCACAGATAATATAGGATGTAAAAAAGGAAAAGAAAAAAAAAAAAAAATATATATATATTTTTTTTTTTTTTATTACAATCTTCCACAGTAGTGGCAGCAGGGAAAGAAAATGCAACTGACTTTTATCCTCCTACTTAAGCCAGGACACTAATGAGGTGTGGCTACAACATAAAAAATGTGTGGAAAATGGCTTATACTACACAAACTCCTTGTAGCTTTCAGTTAAGCATCTCCTTCTGCTCTCATTAGCAGCACAAACATATGGACAGTGGTCACAGAAGAAAAATAAATGCTGGAGAAGATTCAACATATTGAACAAATCCTCCGAGTTTGTAATTCTCCAGCATTCTCTTCCCTCCAGATGTTACCCAGGATTTTAAAAAAATTAAGTTACATAAAAATGCTTTCATTCCAAGGAAATGGAATTTCATTTCATCCTATTCAGACAACTTAATAACTGTACAGATAACTGTACCTCATGTTGCATAGGAAACCACTTTAGAAAAAAATTAAATCTTTTCACTACAAGAAGGAAGAAAATGCATTCCAATAGATTTACATTTGCAGCAGATTTGCATCTGCTGCTGTAGCAAAGTGTCACTGGTAGAAGCAGAATTTAGATAAAACACCTCCTTATAAAATGAGTATCATACCCATTTACAACAGGAAAAACTTAATAAATCAAAACTGAAAAAATTATTATTTATTCAAAAGAAGCCACATGGTAGGATATGTAAAGATAATCTTGACATGAATGCAGTTATCTTCTGTGGGATAATTTATATGACTTCCTTTCATGGAAGACTCATTAACAAGGTATAACAAAACTCATAATTAATCTGAAAACAAGAATGCAACATTAAGTTTCCCAGCACCTCAAGTTTTCTAATGAATGAAATATTTCCTGGTGGCTTTCATCAGCAGAGTAATCTAATAAAGTTTTATTAAAATGTACAGTAACAGAACAGATAGGTTTAGAGTATAGCCTCTGTACAGTGTAATGAGGTTTTGGCTCATAAAAATGCTCAGACTTTCATTAAAGAGATCAATGAAGCCAAAAGGAAATTAGTTTAGCAGAAGTACACACGCAGGTTCTGCAGGAGACCATTGTGTGTGAGCGTCAGGAAGAACCAGGGCATCCTTCACAAAAGAATATAAATGAAGGCAAAGCCACAGTAACAGAATAACAAGACAAAGCCTTGACAAAGCACTAAGGGGCAGCCCCAAACTTAGCAATAACCTCTGAGTGCAACACATTTGAGCAAGTTCAAAGAGAGAAACATAGAGTGAGAAAAAGCAGAGCAGTGCACAACCATGGCATCACCAGAAGATGCAGTGGAGGATTAATGGAGGGAGGGTTTGCTTCCATATAGGGATGTCTTGCAGAGCCAAGGATTATATTTAAACTCTTCTACACATCCAGTCCTGAGACAGATTTATGTGTTCTGAACTGGGTGTACACCACTGCATTGCTCTACAACAAAATATATAGTTCATTTCACAAGGAGACACACTAAAAACCAAACCAAGTCTAGGACTTGGAAATGTTTATATTTTCATTCCAGTTGCAATGATATATAAAAATTGCCTTTAAAGTTTTGTAGGCATAAGACATAAATTTTCAGTAGTAAATATTACTAAACAAGTAATAACAGTCATGTTGTAACAGCTAGAAGTCCCTCGTAGATCCAAAATATGCTTTCATCTTGTGCCCACTGCAAATTTCTGAGGTCACTAAGTACCTCTCTTACTCTTCCCACTGAATCAACCCCAGCCATCCTCAGACTGTTTCCTCCAAGTGTCTGGCAATAACACTGACAGTTATTGTTTAGCTTTTACTGCACTCTTTGGAACTAAGGAGCACAGTATGTATTTATACATACACAGAGAGAAAAACACAGTTATCAGATTCCTTTAGGCTTTCATTGAGCTGGTTTTACCTGTTCACCTGGTTTTTTATTTAATGGTCCAACAGATATAAATGCACTTTTCCAAATACCTTACTGGGATGCTCCCCACTACCCAAAGTAAAATAAACATTGTAAGTTAAAATTCAGATCAGTTTTATAGGCAGTGCTTGCAAGAACATTGGGAATAGCCACTAATCAAACATGATTAATAATCTCCAAAAGGAGTAACACTGCACAAAGTCCACTTTGGAACAGTTACCAAGAAAAAAAAATAATCCTATAAGCAAATATAACTTCTGAAGTCCAAACATTGCTGAGGAAACTAGCTAAACATAAATCTAATCTAATCTGAGATAGACAAGTTTAGGGTATTACCAAGCAGCAGCAGGAAAACATTGACCTTTCAGCTGTATCCCTCTTCCAGTCCATCCACTGAAACACAGTTTTCAAAACTATAGGCAACAGTTTTTCAAAGTTGCAACACCAAAACAAAATGAGGGTCATATACTGCAACATAATTAGAGATTTATTGAAACTCCCAGTCTTGGCATGTGTTATCTAGAATAAGAGTGGGACAAATAGCTTCAAGTGCTCTTACAGCTATCAGTAAGACATCTGAATACAATTAGTTTCCTTCTGATCATAGCAAGATTTAAAAGACATGTACCCATAGTCACAATACAAGGAGAGGTGGCATCCATGACAGATAACAGCACTTTAGGAAGATTAGTCCTATTCAAACTGTTCACACAATGTTTCTGTGGATAGCTTAAGGGATAACACATCTACTGAGCTAAAAGGTTTCCAACTAAAAGTGTGTGTGTACACCAGGTTTTGGAATAGCTGTGCTTGGGGTTCCAGCCCCAGTGGCCCACAGCAGACACCTGGCTGTCATTAGCCAGGCAATTCCCAGCAGAGAGAAATGTGCAATCTGAGAATGAACTACATTCAGAGGATTGTGTGAAGTCCATGAGTTGTACCAGGCTTGCAAGACACATAACTCTTCAGCTGGATGTGTTCCACTAAGCCACTTCATCAGTCTACTGCACTCTCTGGATAAAACAAAGTGTTTGGCTGGCCCTGTTCCCTGAGCCATAAACAACAGAGACAGCACCATTAAGTCACCTGCTCCTGCCTCCCTGCAAACCAGGCAGGCACTGAGACACTCCACAGGCACCATCCACAGCCAAGTGGGGCCAGAGGCACAGGGGGGAACCAAAGCACCAGGGCAGAGCTGTGGGGCCAGCAGCAGGAAAGGGAGGTGGCTATAAGAGAGCAAAACTAGAAAGCCATAGGTGAGACACTGTGGAGAGACTTAAAAACCACAGAAAAGTGCAGGTAAGAAATTGAATCTTAGCCTGGGATAATATGGTCAGCTTCATTCTCTCCCCATGTATCCCCAAGTCACTGCCAGACAAGTTTCTGGTCAGTCATCCAGTGCCTGGGAAAGGGAGTTTGTAGCAGCTGACTAAGAGTGACTGCTCATCAGTATTAACTGCCTATTCCTAAATGATTTCATCCAGGAAGACAGAACCAAGATGATTACTGTTGTCCATAAAGATCTATTGAAAAGGGAAAAACAACCAGGGAGGAGAGCCAAAAAGAGATTCAAGATTAGCAGGTTTAATCTGGAAGGGAACACCAATAAACAATGAAGGGAAGAAGGGTTTCAACAGTTGGAAAGGGAAGCCAGGGGAAGATGTGCATGTGAGCAAGTAACAGGAACTTCTTAACAGCTCCAGATGTAACAGCTGCTTACAGTGGCAGGGGATTGTGTTTCAGGATCTGGAGGATCCCTTCAGCTGAGACAGAGAGTCAGGCTACAGCCTGTCCTCCCCCATATCAACAGCACTCTCACTGTCAGCAAAGCAGTTAGATTTATCCAAGGATTTGCAAACTGGCCACTAAAAGTACCAATTTCAAGAATATTTTTACTCACCAAAAACCTGTTTTGAGAAAAACAGTTTAAACAAGACAGTCACATGCTTGGAAAAACAGCTTGTTGTACAACTAGTAATTGATGTGAGTTTTGTTGCTCTCTTAGTTTTGCTATGCTAAAGACTAAGCTGAGTGCCAAAATATTAGCCTTGGCCTTCCTCACAAACCATAATACTTCCATATTAAAAGCTGTATTGTATTTTAAATTGTCAATTAAGTAGTTTGCTATAGATTGTATTTTTCCTAGAGTTTAAAATGGCTAAAATGATGCTTAATTTATAGAAATAGTGTAAGTCTTTCCCAGCTTTGTGAGCACAAGTGAAATTACTTCAATTTAGACTTTCTTAGACTTTCTTATTGTGCAGCAATATATGCTTAGTACAATGAATTTAAGAACATTTTTGTAATTACAGTGATTTTACTACAGATTAGTATCTCCAATATAACACAGCAGTGTTCATTTGGGCACACAACAGGAAAAAAAAAAAAATAAAAGGCTTAAGTTTCAGATGAACACATTTAGTAATCCAGAACAGCATGCTAAATTATCAATAATATAAGAGATATTGTGCTTTTTCTATTGATTAAGAACACAGGCAGCGATTAATCCAACTAGGTTCTAGAAAGTACATGAGCAAAATTAAAGTGAGACACAGAGTTATATACTATCTGTATATATATACATACAACGTTTCAAGAAAAATTGTGTTTAGGGAGCAGAATTACATAAATTTTCTACAGTGCTGCAAGATGCAGCAATTATTCCACTCTTTGGTACAGAGAAGAGTGGGATAAAGTAATCAGAAGAATGTTACTGTTTGAGATATACCCCAAATAAAATGGTTTCTCTAAAAAAAAAAAAAAAAATAAAATAACAAACCACAACCCTGAAATGCTTGGACGTTCACATCTGTCTACTCACTAAGATTCAGAAATTTAGAATGTTAAAGTCTGTGTTATTGTGCTCTTAGCTGAAATATGGATTAACCCTAAATGAAACAGAGAGGCAGAGGTATTTCCCCCTCTGTCACATAAAGTACTGTCCCTTCACACAATGCAGAATTTCACCACAGCCACCAAGGCCCGTCTAGGAATGCATTCTATAAATCTGGATTTTTCGGTACCAGAACATTTCATGTAATGAGAGCTCACATCTTCCCCCACCATATCCCTCAGAAGCCACGGGAATGAATCCTCTGACCCGAGCAGCCCGGGACTGCCAGGGCTGCCTGCAGGAAGGAGCACAGGCTGCCCACACCTGGGGAGGGCGGAGGGCGGCGGAGCATCCCCGGGCAGCCCCGAGAGCCGGGGGCTCGCTGCCAGCCCAGGGCCCTTCTCCTGCCCAGGGGCACCCACCCATTCCCCCTGCACAGCGCTGCTCCCTGCCCAGGCCCCTTTCCAGGGCCGGCTGGGCCCCGTTGGGCTCCATTCAGTCCTGCCCCAGCCGGAGCCAAGGGACAGCCGCCCTTTCGCTGGGCAGCCGAGGGCAGCTGCGCCCTGCCCGGGGCCCTGTGGCTGCTCGGCCGGGGCTGGGCTGGGCAGGGAGCAGCAGCTCCGGCTGCTCCCGCACCTGTGCCCGGCACGGAGCAGCGGCCAGGGCCGAGCCTGAGGGGCCGCTCCCAGCCCGGCCTCCCCGCCGCAGGCTGTGCCCGGGGGCACCGCGCTCCTTCAGCCCTTGGGAAGCAGCACGGCTTCCCCCGGGCCGCCCAACAGTGCCCAAATGACTGCAGGGGAAAGGGGGGGAGACACTGTTTTAACCTCAGCAAATTGGTGAATTAATATTTTATATTGCGTCTACGTCTTCTGTAAATGGATGCACCGAGGTGATAAAGCAGGCAGGCAGGCAGAAAGAAAAATCTTTCACAAAATCTGGACAGCAAAATAACTTCCTCAAGGCAAATTTAATTAATATTAATTAAAATGAATGCCAAAGAATGTTGGGGGCAGGGAGATTGACGTGATGGATTGTCGCCTCTAAAGAGAACAGAAAACTATTTCTTGGTTCAACACACATGGCAGAAGAATTTTATTCAAATTGATTAACCAGTATCTTCTAAGTAGCTTAAGGTTTGTGTCTCCAACCACTTAGGCGAATAGGATTTTTGACATTGATTGCAGTAACCACAGGAATCTGCTTTACAGACTTGCCCACTGCACAACTATAAAACACTGTAATGCTCAACATTCTTTTATTTGACCAGACATTCCCTAGGTGACATTTTCCACTTACTCTTGGAGGAAAAATATCTAAAATTTCTCAACAAAAACAAGTGTTCCTAGTACATACCCTTTGGGCTGAAAATCTCCCTGTAAAATCTTAATACAGTCAATGAAAAATTAGTACTGAAGGGGATTTTAAGGGATAAGCAAAAACATTTCTCTGTCCCAAGGAAGGATTAGCTGCTTCTTGACATTGCTGACAGATGCTTATTTCACTTGTTCTTTAAAAGTATCCATGGCAGAAATGCTATATTACCACATTCAATATGTGCTGTTTCCCCAACTCTTTTTTTTTCTCCTACCTAACAGAAATCTGATTAATCACCCTAGTTTTGTCTTATCTGTTAAACTAGTCAGCTTATTCCCTTCCTTTTCAGAGTGTCCTGTTTCTGGTTGTGTAAGAAAGAGTTGTGGCTTTCTGTTTCTAGAGCAAATAAACCCACACTCTCATACCTCTTGTTTTATACACCCCTGTGCTTTCTCTTTACTTTCCATCTGTCCTTCTCCACATGGTCCAACTCCTCTTTGATACACAGTGAATGGGAAGACAGAAACCTTCTCCCAGCCTAGATCAATGCAATTATCTCTGGGCTATGGCCTGCTCTCCCTGACACACTTCTATCCTCTGCACAGGGCACTGGAGCCCAGAAAAGCAGCGGGCAATCAAGATGGAGACAATTTTTTAGATTTTTGTTTCAAGAAAAAACTACTACAAATAATTTTCTGAATACCTCTAGGTAATGACATTACATTTCATGTACCCTAGTGAGAACTCCTGTATTTAGATGCTAAATGCAGCAATCTTGGATTCCAAGCACTCAGGCCTTATGCACAGGGAGACTTTTGCCTTTGCCTGTCATTATTCTTCCAGCCTGATTTGTATGGTGCACCTGAGCAGCAAAGCATGGTCAAGAATTGATTTGGCTTCAGAGTGAGACATTAGAGAATAAATACATGAAGAATGAAATCTAAAAATAGAAATCATCCTCTAGAATAAGAAGAGGTTATACATGGCCCATGCCACAAGACAGAGATGCAAAAAGAAATGCCTAAACTGAATGACAAGATGGATGAGGTAGCATAATACAAGATAGTAAGCAGAGCAATTATTTTGCCTTTTTTTTTTTTTTTTTTTTCAGTCCAGGGCAAAAAAATGCAGGAAAAATGCAGGTATTATCCTCTGTTTCTTTCATATCATTCAGCTAACAAGTTCTATTATGATATTGCATTACAGCCTACCCCACCACCACTGAATAAAGGCATGTATATATTACTGTCAGCTACCAATCTCAAAGCTTCCTATTCCAGAAACATGAATCCATTTGGACAAAAAAAAAAAGGTGATCCTGCAGAGTAATAAGTATTAAAATTCTTTGTTCCCTCTGTGCTTACATTGATCTCCTCTAGTTTCCCTCTAGAGGTTTAAGAAATGGTATTTCACCACAAACACTTCCAAGCTCAGGCTGCATGCTGGTAGGAATCTGTGCCTACCCTTAGGACTTCCTAGAGAGAGATTCCCAAGATTGATGTAGACATCTACCAAAGTAGAAACATAATGGTATAAATGACAAATGAGGACTATTATATAACCATATCAACCCTTGGAATATAAATTGTGGATTTGACTATGGATCCGAAACACTTTCCGCTCAAATGCAATCCTAGTTTGCAATCATTTTTTGCAGACCGTACCTTGTAATTCAGGTGTCATTCATGGTGAAGGAGGGGTTCACAGGGAAAGTGTGTTATCATTGCTGTCAACCATCCTGCAATAAACCATTCCCCTTCCACACCGGCCATTCCTACTCTCTTTAATTCAGCATTAACTATGAAACCTCAGAACAAAGCAGTACCACAGTGATACTCTTTCTGTAGGTTTTGTAACGTGATCAGTTGTGTGCGCAATCCAAGAAGCAGGACCAAGCAGAGCCTGCACATTCACAGGTCACTCACTCATGAGGTCACTTTCTTGCATGCTCAGCGTGGCAACTGCATGTTCATTTATGAAAACTGCACCTCCAGTGATGATGCAGCATGAATTAAAGAATATTTCCATTCAAGGCTCAGTGAACAATTAACAATCCTGCAATGATACTATAGTTCAGAATTTCATGCCGTTTCAAACACCTCAAACCATCTGTGTTCAGAAACATTAGAGCTTTGGTGTTAAAAGTGTTCTTATCAGTAGTTAGTTAATCCCTTGATAAATCTGAGCAGTGAAATTAACAGTTTAGAAACAGAGTCAAAAGAAGCAATGCAGAATATTTATTTCAACACATTTCTCTAATTGCTAATTAGACCTTCCTGGACCATGAAGATAATTAGGTTATTTTTTCCTCTCATTTTGTGATATCTCAACTTCTGCATACACTGTGCCTGGGAGAACACAATGTTCCAGCTGAGGGAAAAAAAACACTGAAGGATGGTAATTAGAGAAAATAGCAATGCAGAGTTGTGACCCAAATCGTGAACATTAACAAGTACTCAGGAAACAGAACTCACTAGGAGCAACCAGTTAATGATTGTATGAGAAGTGCCTTAAGTTATTCTGCTTGAAAAGGTGCAAGCTACTGAGCAGGGTAAAGTGCTTGCTGGCAAACTGAAAATAGGATTTGCAGACAGGCCCCCACCCAAACCTTACATCAAGTTTGACATTTACAATTTAATATGTTTGTACATTGAGAGCATACAGAGGAGAAAACTGTTTCAGAGACAGGCAGCATGTCTGGCTTAGGAAGTGAAAAAGCTCTAATTTCTTGTTTTCATAGAGTGAAGAAAATGCATTTCATTAGGATGTGAAAAAGCTCTGATTTCTTGTTTTCACAGAGTGAAGAAAATACATTTTATTATATGAATGAGATAACAATATTTTAATATTTCTAAGATGCCTGTATATTTTTTAGGATATGCATATATATTTTCCAAGAGACATAAACATGTTCCTGGCAATTTCAATATTTGGACGTTTACCTGTGAAACTGTTTATACATGACTCTAGTCATGTATTTAGTCTATGAGTTCATTTACCATCTTTCACATCTTTCTGTAAGTTTATTCCACAAAACTGAAACGGGAAGGATGATACAGTTTTTTCTGCTTAGTAGTGACCCTCAACTCCAGAACATTCAGCTATCTTGTACCCACACACATTAATCTCAAAATCTTGTTCAAGGTATAATGCATAATGGCATCCTAAAGAGTCAAGACTTGAGACAAGCAAAGACATTTCCAGATATTTTGTCCATATGAAAGTCAGGCAGCAATTAATTAACTCTTTTTTTACCCCTTCTTTTCTTTTCTCAGGATTAGCTGGCTGAAATGCTTACAGACAGCTCTGCATCTCCCCCACCCAAGGCTGGTTGAGGCAGTGGAGGGAGGTGCACTCACATAATTTCACATCAGAAGACTCTGCCTTCAGCAAAAGGATGTGGCTGGAACATCTCCCATCAGTGGTAGGCCTGAATTCAGGGGGAATCCTTGTAAAGAAAGTGGCCAGCAAACCTGGTATTCAGTGCTGTAACATAACACACCTGATTTTATCTTCTAAAACTTCTAATCTTTATGAAGATTTCACAAAAAATTCCTGCAAGTATTTTATTCACACATTGGGATAGAAGAGGCTGGATATATAACTACTAAAGGAGAAGGTGGACTGTAAAATGAATATGGTTTTAAAATTATTTTAAAAGCAACAAATAGATTTAATAGTTTTAATAAAGGAAATGCCTTGTAGGAGCAACACCTTATAGGCTAAAAACAAATTAACATGTAATATGATAGTTATCTGAGTCACACATTTATGATCTTACACAGCACTAAAGAACTGACTAGGAGGGAAGTGTGGCAACCTAATACAACTTAGAAGAAATGCCTTAATAATGAAGAAATTACATGATTTTATTTGCCATCTATCACAAATCATGCCATCAAATTTATCTCATGTTTTTCCTAAGTAACTTAACATTTATAATCCCTTTAACCTGAATCAATCCGTATCCATAGAGACAAAAAAGAAAAAAAAAAAAAAAGAACAATATGGAAACATATTAAAGATTCCATTCTGCTTTCCCTGAAGGCTTCCAAGCAGTTTCAATTATAGCTGTGTCAAACTTAACACTCTAATGGTCCCTTTACACGTTGTTTCATATATTTATACTCCATGAAATTACTGGTAGAAAATAAGGACCGAAGTAAAAAGTTCCTAGCAAAGCATGACTGAAGGCAAGCTTTAGATAAATTATACATCAGTTACAATTCTATTCTTGTAGCTATTACTGATACAAGATGTTCATGTGTCTAAATAAAATCCTCTCATTGGTGCCATTTTCCAAGTTGTACAGGTGCTTCAGAGTGTCACCAAGTAAAAGACAGATAGAAGTTGTGGAATTGTCAGTTGTGCTTTAATTCTCCTACTGAGAGGGTTGTGTTTTTTGGTTTGTTTTTTTTTAATTTACTAAAAGCCTTTCATTTTTAGGTACCTCACTATTTATAAGGATTTCATATGGCCCCAGCTTCAGCTGATCTTCAGTTCAAGCCAAATCCATACACTTTTTTCAGCCAAAACCATACACTTTTTCAGCCAAAACCATACACTTTTTCTAGGGTTTGGTTTTGGCCCTTCAGAGATGCTGTCTGGCTAATATCAAAGTGTATCTGGTAGCGACTTTCTGTCCAGAACACAGGGTAAATCATTTCCAAAACCTACTGGATGGCACTTGGGAGATGACAGGGAAAGAATTTGATTGTATTGTGAAAGGCTCTGTGGAAAATCTATAGGCTAAGAGCGAGCTTAATTAGCAGGAATACGTGGTGACATTGGTCTATGCAGCTACTAGAATTAGAACCATATATGCACAGTTGACTGTTTTATATTTACATAGGTCAAGTACACAATGTACAGACTTGGTTCTGACTTCATTAATGTTTGAATAAAAGTTTAAAATGTTTGGGGTTCATAGGTCAGAGCAATTAGAAACAGGCAGGGTGCTTTACTTCAGTGAGAGACACCTCAAAAAGGTGGATGCTGTGAAAAATCACAGAAAATATTTGATTATGAGATACTCACTTTTATCAGTGCAATAATATGCCTAGCTCACTATTTCAAAACAGGGGAAAAAAAGTCTGGTTTCACGTCAAATTATGATCCAGTTCTTGTCAACAGATTAGCAATTAGGCCAGAGAAGCATATTGATATTCACATTTTGTGGAACTAAAATGCACTATATTTATCAGCTTTAAAATAAATATTGACAAGAAAAGATGGGGAAAGTTTATTTGTTATCCCATCTGCCACTCAAAACGTCAAGTCTGAGCAATGCCATTTTTCAGTCTTTCCTGATATGTGATCATCAGATATTGTTTATCTTTACTTTGTGATGGTGTTACAAAAGAGTACTCAGAACTACAAAGGTCAAGTTGTTCCTTCTGGTTTGTCAAGCTGTATAATCCTTCTTCAGTGGACTTAGATTTTGGGAGAGATGTGGATGGCAGCAGTTTTAAGAGAATTGAAAACCAATTCTGACATTGAAAAGCTTTTGGAGAAAACAAAGTTTATTATCATAGGACAACAAGGAAAGTCACATTACAAAAACTATTAAGGATTTATATCATGGTACATTTGTCATCATATGCCCCTCATGACTAGTGAGGATGAATATGGCCAAAGGGACCCCTTATGCACATTATCAGAAGGGCTGAATTCAATGGAATCAGTGCCTATCAATTGCCCTGCTTTGACAAATGGCCCTTTTACACTTCCATGGGAACATAATTCTGCAGTACTAAAAATGATATCTCATGGTGGTTTGGAGTCCAGGGTTAAAGCTTCAGTCCCATAATAATGACTGCACATGATCCATTCAATGATTGGGATGTGATTTTAGTCCATACATGGTGGGATAATGTTATAGAGACTACATAGAGTTGGTACTTGGATTAATTAAAGGATGATACCTCACTTTTTTTAGTAGGAACGAAACTGAGCCCTTTGGAGGGAGGAACTGCAAGGGAAACTGGTTTACATTTACTTTCTAACTACACCATTTGGGAGAACATTTCTGAAAAGCTACCTACATGTGTAACATCTGATATAAAGCTTAACTGAGGAGCTTGGCCCAGGAATATTCTTCTCTTGAGATTTGAACATTATCAGTTTGGAATAAGAAAATTCTGTGCTTGAGTGATTTTATTTTTCTTTTTCCCTAGAAACAGCTTACAGCTTGGAGCTCTATGGACAGATGCCACTGAGTTGGAAAGGTTGTCTATAACTGTCTCACAAATTCAGGATATGGGTATTGATTACGCAATTCTAAGTTGTCCATATTGCTGGGTTTTTGGGGGTAAATACACATATATCTGCAAAACAGCATTACAAGAGCCAGTTATTGCTAGCAGCATATACATTTAATGACAAAAGAGTATGACTTCTGTAGGCTCAACCTCACATACTCATTTGCAGATGCTAATGAGGTGGAAAATTAAAAAAGACAACAGTATGTGGTATTTGCTAATTCCAGCCACTAAAATAACTTATTTTACGTGCCTAGATCTAAAATTTCCTTAGCCAGAGATCACCATGCTCCAGATTTAAATCACAGAAAATGTGGAAGTGTAAATTATTGAAATTTGTTTTCACTTGGGGCTGTTTGGCTCATCTGTGAAGATGTACAAGTTAATTATTTTTATTCTATTAGAACAATATCACTAATGAGATGTGAGCAGAAGGGAGAAGAAGGATACAGCTGAAGTTATTGTCAGAGTCTCTGCTGGTAGTGCTATTTCATATGCTCCTGAGAATAGAATAACAAGTACATCCATATAATTTAAGAAGTCAAATTACATTTTTTCTCAGCTCACTTCACATAACAAATAACGTGTTCACTATAAAGTCCAAAACTACATGTCAAAAAAAGCAACAGGCTTGTGTTGAATAAATTCCTGCAGCAAAAGAAATTATATATTAACAAAAAGGAACAAGGCATATTGCTCTCTCAGTACTATTAAGAGTTCTCAAATCATTTTTAGAATTGGGACCTTGGTTGTGCAGTCATTGGCTCAACCAGTGACACAGAGACATACATTTTGTCTCCACTGGCCAGTTGCTGGGGAACAAGACACCTTTTCTTTCCTCAGATGGGTCTCAGAGCCTAATAAACCCTTATTTTCATCTCCTGGACAGTGGCAGAAACCATCCTTCCCACCATTCTCAGAAGCATGCATTGCTGGAAGATCCCTTAGTGCCACAAGGCCACACCTCCCTGTGCCACAGCTTCTGCATTCCAGTCCTGAGCACAACACAAAACCCAGCAAAGCCAAGGGCAGGGTTTTCACCAATTCTCATGGGCTCAGCTGCTTCCTGACTTGATTGGAAAGATTTACGGTTGCATCTGACCCGGTTGCATCTGACCCCTGGCAATAGCCTCGTCTTTGTTGGTGACTGACACAAGACAAAAGAAGATTTTGTTCTCTTTAATTTGCATCTTTGCTTCCAAATGTGTGCACAGGCCTCAGTGTTTGAACGCTGTTCCTGCTGATTTACACACTGAAAGTAGAATTGAAGGGACTAAAATGTTTAAAAAATATTGCTTTCACCCTTCAAATATATCTTTAATTATTTTTTCTTTTAAAACCCTGAAAGATAAAGACTGAAAAAGTGCATGTGACATTTTTCATTGACTTTGTAGTCTTTCCAAGTCCTACTGATATGGTATAACTTTAATGACACAGTTACTATTTTTTGCCTTCCAAGCAATCATGATCTCAATAGAAGTGACAGTAAGAGATGCTCCCACTGAAACTGTGTCTCAGGAGATAGGGCTTTATTGGAAGAAATTCAATACACTTTTGACACAATGAAAACACTATTAACAGTAACTAAAATATATTCATAAAAGCAGTTTCTTTTCAATAGCAAAATCCTTGGTATTTACGCTGTTAAAGAAAGAAAAGATCTCTGTGGAGCTTTGCAGTGACATTGTGCTCCCCTCCCTGAAGCCCTGTGAATGCAATGTGACTCTGTGGCACAGCTCTTCTTCTTCTCTTCTCTTCTCTTCTCTTCTCTTCTCTTCTCTTCTCTTCTCTTCTCTTCTCTTCTCTTCTCTTCCCTTCTCTTTTCTCTTCTCTGGAAGTTTGGTCTCAGTGGAAGTGACACTAAGATGCTCCCACTGAAATCCTGTCTTTGGGGATAGGAATTTCATGGAATTGATTTACCTATGGCCCAGTGAAAACATTAGTAAGAGTAACTCGGGCATATTCACAGTAGTGGCTACTTTTCAAATGCAAAATCCTCAATAGCTGAGACTTCAAAGGACAGCAAACATCACAGCTGGAGCAGAGCCTTAATGCATTTTGCAAAGCTGGGGACAAACAAAGCAAACACCATCAATAAGCCTGTATTATATTTTGAAGCGAAAGTTAATAAAGTTTCCCAAGTTCAACATAGCAGAACAAAAATTTTTATCCCATGCTTAGTCTCTATACCTAAACTCTGTGACAGAAAAGATCTCCTGAAACGGCTTCTAATAAAAGGACAGTGTTTCTCCTCCAGTTGCAAAAAATAAAGAGGTCAAAGCAACTTCGAAGCACAAACCTGAGATATGAGGCAGCTGCAGGGGAGAAAGAAACAACCAGCAGTCACCAAGTCTACCATCAAGCTCACACTCTGTGGCCTTAACCTTCTAAAGATGATTTCATGCGACTTCACCTGACAGGAAGGACAAGATGGGCAGTGTCAAGCATTTCTCTGTGTCCCGTCCACAGAAGCTGCAGCCACGCTGTGATTATGGATCCTGCACGTGAAGTGTTTGAAAATTGCAGCAGCAAGCAGCTGATGATCTTTACTGCACGAGCATTAATAGAAATTTCTGCCACAAACTGTTGACAGTAAATGACATTCCTGGGAAAGAGGAAAAAAAAAAAAAAAAAAAACCCCATAAAAAAAAAAAAAAAAACCCCACCAACCCCANNNCACCAGGCAAAAAAATCCCATGAAAAACAAGGAGAAACCCCCCACAGACCCAAGGAACTGGAACAGTCAAATAGCCATTTTCTCCCTAGCAGATCTAAAAAATGTGGAATCATTTAATCAAACTTTAACACTACTTTGGACTACTCAAAACAATACTAGGAGTGGGAATAAGGTCAATTTCAATTGAATAAGGCAATTTCAGTTGCAATTAAAAGGCAACTGAAAGATACAAATTAAATTGGAATTATTAGGCAAACTTCCATTGTTATGGTCACCCTCTGTTCTCATTTTATGACACCTGGCTGTATTTAAAACTTAGCGACTCACCTTTCTTGCAAAAAGAAAATTTTTCTTTAGCACCAGCCTTTTGTCATATTTGTCTGATTCTGTTATGCAATTTTCCCTCAGTGATTCCATTTTTTCTGTGGCAGTATGTTTTACAAGAACAAGCAATGGAACCAAAATGAAATGCTGCATGTTACAAATATTTTACTTTTTTTTAAACTATGAATAGAACCAATCTTATTGCAATAACAATAATAAAACAAAAGTAGTACGAATGGAGAACTTGTAAATACTGTCATTGCTGACACACAAAAGATGACTCAGAAAATGAAATCTTAATCTCCTCAAATAAATGGCATCTTAGCTGCTGACTTTTATGTGCATGGTATTTCATGCAAAGAGCAATAAATGTGTATTTTCTTGAGAGTGTGAGAATGACAGCAGTAAAAAATGTTCTCAGTGGCATCTCTTCAGGGCAGTTACAACCCAAGCTGAAATAGCAAGAAAATGAACTTAGTAGGTATTGTTACCATTCTTCTGTCTCCCATGTTAATTGAAGAGGATTAGAGTTCTCCTATGTTCTAATCGACAATAATTCATTCACACTATTTGTTTTCAAAAGAGAAGAAAGAAAGAAAGAAAGAAAGAAAGAAAGAAAGAAAGAAAGAAAGAGAGGAGAAGAACATTTCAGGTGCCAATCAGGAGCAGTAATAAAATGCCTTTTAACCCTTCTGCATCCACTTAGATGCAGATCTAAGAGGAGCAGACATGATGTTACATAAGGCCTTTAAGTTCCTCTAAACACTGAGGCCAGAAGACTGTGGAGTCTCTGAGGCCACCACTCTGTACTGGTGGATGTTGGCATCCAAGCCCTGTGCCCTCAGCCCGAGTGCCCACAGTGCCAGCGAGTGCCACAGGGCTGTTCCTGTTAACAAGGAACTCACTGCACTCACTCCTGGCCCGCCACATCCCATCCCTTCTTCTGACATGTTGATTTCTAGGATGATAATCATAATCTTCATATTTGTCCATGCATAAAGTCCCTCAGGATCACATTTTCAAAGAGGCCTCAGACTGATTGCTGACATTTCAGCAGCTGCTCTCATCTGAAGCTCTGAACACACAAAATTCCTTCTGTATTTGTACAGATCGAGAGATCCTGCATCAATCAAGAAGCAGAGGAGCTCTCTGAACTGTGTGCTCTGGCAGCACCAGTTGTTTGAAGTTCACAAAGGAGCTGTGTCATGTTCTTTGCTGTTGAGCACTGCCTGGGAATTTATTGTCCTCTAGTTTTTCATGAAAAAGCTTGATAGTGAAACCATCAGTACAGAGTGCTGAAAAGACAGATTGCAGCAGCACTGGAACACAGATTACTTTGTTTTTGTGTTTCTTTTTCCTCACCTTCCAATTCTATTCCAACCTTTCTACTTGTTTCCTTTACAATATTTTAATTTTTTTTTTTACATTTAGTAAAATGCATTTTTACATTTACATTTTAAAGTTTGTGTACTCTCCAGTTATTTATTTTATTAATAAAACACAGTCCTTGGAAGAATCGCTAATGAACAGGGTTTTTGGTAATAATTTTCAATCTTTTACTTTGTTCTTGTTTTATGTTAAAAATGCACTTGTACAAAACAGAAATCTGGATTTCCAAAATAAAACATATCTTTATTTTGGCAGAAAAAAAAGAAAGAAGAAACCACAAACAAATGTTTCTTGCATTACTCTAGACAAGTGTTAGTTTGAAGCCCAGATATGGTATAGTCACCAAATACCTTGTCTGCTGGTCATCAAACAAAAATCTCAAGATGCCTCTTTGGATTCAGGCCAAAATCATGTGTTCAGAAAGCAAAAAAGTACACTGTGTTTTGTGTTTCAAGTACCAGATAAGTTGTACTGTACAAATGCTGGGCTCCCTTCCAAGCCTCCACAGGCTGCAAAACAGAATTGCAAGGAAGAAATTGTCCCATGGTAAGGCTCCTCTTTCAGTGTGCACCCAAATATACCTTCATTTTTATCTAACTCTAGATTTAAACTCTTTTTTATACCATGAACCAGTTATTTTAAAAAGAAATTATTTTAATCATAAAATGTGCTACTTTACAAGCTGAACTAAGAGGAATAATCTTCCAATTCATTCATTCATTCATTCCCATTCACAAATACCTTTGGACTAAGAGGGAGTGTGGCCTCCCAAGGGACAGCTTGGTGTTGCCCCAAGGCAATTCTTGGTCCCCCTTGGGCATAAGCAAACCAATCCATTTAATGCTAAGTAGCTGTTGAACCTAAGCAGGTACATGATGGTTCTTGTGTCATTCAATCTCTCAGTAAAACAGGAGCACCGTTTGTGCACCCAACAGAAACCAGAGCAGAGCAGGGAAAGCAGTTCCTGTGAACCAGCCTCTCAGCTGGGGCTGGCTTTTGTCCCTGCTGTGCCAGAGGGCTCAGACTGCAGCAGGACATTGTTGGAACTGTTGGTGCCTTCCCCCTGCACCAGGCCCAGAGTTAGTGTTGAAGGGTTTGATCCCAAATGAACCTGAAAAACAACCATGACCGACATTAGGTACCCGTGTCTCATGGTGGCACATAATGAAATGAACAGCATGGAAAACTGCATACAAATTCACAGCAAATTCACAAAGTCCAATTCTCTTATTTAATTATTTCAGCAAATATTGGATCCATGTTTAACTTGCAATTTCGCTGTAAGTTTTACCAATGGGTGCACTTATTCCCTGATAAGGTTGAACAAGATGTGAATTGGAGTGGTGCTGCTTCCTGCTGTATACAATATTTCCTGGTCCCACTGCACATCAATGACACTTTACAGACAGGTCTTACAGTGCATATGAGCAGTGTCTGAGCAAACACAGAGGTGTTTGCACAATAAGCTCTGTTTGTGATGGGATATGCATGCGTTGCTTTGGTAGCATCAATGAGGACAACTTCCACGAGTAATATATTATAGTAAATCCACAGGAAGCCTAAAAAGTCACGTATGAGCAGCCCTGATTCAGCACTACTTCAAACAGAAATAGAATACCAATTAGTGCAGCAGAGATGCAACACAACCAACGCTTGAGTCTAAAATATCACAGAAAAACTCCCATTTCTTCACTTTATAAAACACTCTGTTTCCACCATCCACTTCCCTCCTTCAGTGTTCATAAAATAGTGAATTGAGACAGAAGAGAGAAGCTTTAGTTGACTGCAAGGGATAAGAAAAAAAGCTTTACAAATACAAAAAGCATTTAGATCTTTCACAAATGGTTACAAGTTATAGTAGATGAACAGGAAATCATCAGTAATGAAGCAGACAAAATGTAATGAAGCAATAGTTTAAAGTCACTAGTCCCAAGAAAGACCAAATCTTGATCTTTGCACTCAGTGTAACAAATAAAATGTCTTTGAAACAGGCTGGAGTTGTTGGTAATGTTACAAAGTGGTTCTGAACGTCAGAATCTGTTATTAAACACAGAATACCTCATTCCACACAGAATTCAGCATTTTTTAAATTTTAAATATAGTCTTACATATTTGTTGTACTGAGGCATCTGCAGAGTTGTAATAAATCAATGGAACTGATAGACAAATAAGGAATTATTTGCTTGTCACTCTCAGAAGCATCAGAAAATGGCTGAGAAACAATCCATGCTAAATAAAAGCATTTCTTTCCCAGAGTCTTTAAAACAGCTTGGAAAAATCTTTGTTCATTATTACTAATAGAGAAGAAAGTCACAAAGGCCTGGTAGAAACAAATTGAAAAGTATTTGGCTTCTCTCCTCTGCCTCTCATGCCAGCCACTTGTACCATCTACAAGGCTGTCCCTGTAAAATTTCCAGCCATTTTTGCGACCAGCAGAGATGCACAGTGTGAAGCTTATCCACATCAAACAGCCTCCTCCAGAGCTTACCAGTCACTCATTTTAATGTGTTTCTGTCTTACTAATCAACTTGGCCAATCTATGGGTTTTTGCATCTCACATGTATATCTACACATTATACTGCTGGTGGTTTATTGAATTTATGAAATTTCTTTACCCTGGTGGACCAGCCAATGAGTTTTCTGCTGATAATTTTACTGTGGTAGTAAGCTTCATCCATCATTTCCTTATTTATCTCTGGAAGCAAAAGCAATAGTCACAGAGTCTTTGAAAAAAGGGTTTGTGACCTGACCCCGTGCCTTCAATGAAAACTAATAATGAATTGATAATAGCGGGATTTTTCTTAGGAGTATGAGACCTGTCAAAGCATGGGCTGGAAAGAAAGTTCCATTAAATAGCTTGGCAATGATGCAATGTTGGTTGACCTGATTGTTCCTCCTTCAGGAGCTATAAATCAATAGCACGTGCCCAGATTCATGAAAAAAAGTTAAATTCTCTTTCATGAAATACTATTCAAAGGATTTTTTGTTACATGTTTTCATACATTATTTAATAATTTGATTTATATTAATTCTTATTATCAAACCATGAAGAATTACCATTTCATGTTCTTCATATTACAGTCTGTACAACTGCATGATGAAAAGGTAGATCTAGAAAGAAACAAATTGTTGTGTCCATCCTCCATAGAAAATAATATCCAGATCCAAATACATGCTATTTCACCTGATTGAAAAAAAAAAAAAAAAAAAAAGCCGAAAAAACCTGTAGTTTAAAAAATTTCCTCTGACATTTTTCGTGATTAGTTTTCAACGAGCATATTGGGTTCCTATTTTACATACAGATAAATGTTCACCTCTTTGCCAGCAATGAAAAATATCTCCAAAATAATACAAAATGAATCCTCAGTGGTGCCTTCATGAATCACATGAAATTGTGTGCATAGAACAATATTTTCTGGGATGTCAGAATCTCACTTTGAATGCAAGATACTGAAGCAGACTCTGTCTCACTCCAGCATGAGACTGATCCTTCTGAAGAATCTCAGCCCTAAACAAGGCAACTTCCAAGAAACAAATATTTTTCTGCTCTACCTATACAACAACCAAAAAGAGTGAAACTTTGAGCTTGAAAAGCCTAAAACAGAGCAAGAAGCAGAATTATATTTTGTGATCTTTTGCACAGTAATTCACTGAAGGGTCTATAAAAGAGTTGCTCATGAGAGACAAAGAACAAGTGGTAAATGAAACTAAGGTAGTTTTGGGGGCAAAGCCAACACAACCTCTGTGCCTTGGGGACTGACCTTCCCAGACTTCATGTTTCAGGTTAATCAGAAAACGTGGCAGTGCAGGAGTGCAGAATTTGGACAGTGCTTTGACTCCAAACCTTCCTAGTACTGAAGGTGGCAATGTCCTAAAATTCTGATATAGAGCCAACACATTTTATATAGTCTTTCTTGAGATCAGACTTGTTAATTTAATCACACTGTTACTATTACTGAACTGGTCCAGAATGGATTAATTCCTATAATTTCCTGTATATATATTTATTCATCAATAGGTTATACAGAGCTTTGCCTGAGTCAGATGTTATCCTTTCTCTTTGAACAGTTTCTTTCTCCTTCTTGGTGTTTCTCCTGTTCACTTTTATCCCTCTACATTGTTTAATTAAATTAATTTTAAATAAATGTGTTTTAATTAAATCCCATTAAGAAGAGCAAATATATCCTATCTCATCTCTCCTTTTTTTTATTGTGTTAAACTAAACAAAGCTTTGCTAATCCCACAGTACTTTTTCCACTCACTTTTCAAACCTGTAATCTTTTTCGGAATATTAATTTTCCTTCATTTTGTAGGACCAGAAACTAAACTTTTGCGGACAAAAAAGGCCATTACTTACACCACGGTACCACTGCTCTTGTGTATCCACACTTGTCAGAAGTCAGAGTCCACAGCTGTGGGAGCTTCACTGGGCACAACTGAGTATGGAACAAGGTGCATTTTTAGTACAGCGACATTCACCCTACTGAGCATTAGGAAAAAAGGAAACTGGAAGTGGAAAGAGTGAGACCTGCAATTTGTTCACTGTGTGGGGAGAATATCTTACAAACAAAGCAGGAGAAGACTATTTATGTTCAAGTAAATGTTTCAAACAAAAGGTGCAACCATTTCCTCAGAAAAATTGTCAAGAGAAATCTTTTATCCTTTGGTTCTCCTTGCTCTGCAATCACCTTCTCTTTCCATCTGCAGCGTGACAAATATGTACGAGCACATGTGTAAGTGCTTGCATTTGTCATTGTCTGTGGGCTTTCAGAAAATGCTTTTGCTTAATGCAAGCACTGGATCTTTGTGTAAAGGCAAGGCACTGTTTAGTGCTGGGCATTCTGTTGCATTATTTGCATGCTGGATTTTATTCAGAGTCACACTTTGTATTTTCCAGCCTTTTTTTTTTTTTTCCAGCATAGCTAGCAATTCCAATTCTTTGCTTTGCAAACTAAGTCCACTGAGTCATTATATCATCTTTCTGCCAAAACTTCTGTGCTCTCCTACTTTGAACAATCTTGTTTCTCCTAAGCCAGGCTTTGCAGCAGTCTTTTAGTTATTTTGGGTGTTCTGGTCCCTGATACAATCTGTCCTCAAATTCCATGAGTCTCAAAGACATTAATCCAAGCTCACTAACTCCTATGGAACTGCTTTGGGTTTTATTCTGATAATGCAGCATTCTTTAAGTCTCTATAGTAAAGTCTGATTTGTTTTGTTCACTTTCTGTAAGCTGCAAAAAAAAAAAAAAAAAATCCAAGGTGTTACTGAGCTCAATATTTTAAAACAATACCTTTAAAACACTACCTAAGACTTATTGTTCTTTTCAGTTAAATCTACTTATTTGAACCTTTTCAAATTATCTGTGCCATCTAGAATTACAATGAAATTTAAAATCACTCTTCTTTTTGGTAACATCTTTGCTAATTTTTTTTTTACTGTTTTTTTTCTTATCCCTGCAATTGCTTCATTTCAAGTGCTATGATTAAAAATAACCAAATGAGAGTTAGGAGTTTTGACACAAATTGGAGGGCAGTGCTTAACAGTACAGCTGCTGTGCTGGACTTTAGAGGAAGAAGTGTGAGAGAGGAGGAGGAGGAGGATGTGGGCACAGGCTGAGTTCAGTGTCCCTGCACCACAGTTCCAGTCCTCCAGCCCCACTGCCTGCTCCAAGGCAGCTGAGGGAGCACCTCTGCCACTTCCCACACATCTCCCACTACTCTGTACGTGTTCCTCATGGAAAATGTCTGTACTTCTGGAACACTCCTGTCTCCTGTGATGTGTGGCTACGTGCAGCACGGAGGGTCAGGGAACACAGAAGGGTACATGAAATATGTTTAGGGGCCATTTACTGTCTATTAGAATGAAAAAACTCTGGAAGTGGGAAGCCAGATGATGGCCACCATAGCACACAATTGCTTTCTCTGTAGAGCCCAATGAAAAGAAATATTTCCAGAAAAAAAAAAAATCATTTCCTTAGGTTACCTGCCAAGCCACAGCAGCAAGATATTCCACATATCAATGCACAAGGTATCCCACTGAGTCAGTTTCTCAGCTAGAAAAATTCAGCACAAATGACACCATAGTGGATGTGTATCTCTGCTGAAGGAATCTCCAGGTGTGCTCAACACCTTGCCCAGGCTCACCCTCTGAAGCCATGATAGTTACCATGGCAGCCACGGAAAGAGATGCTGCAGGACCCAGAAAGGGGTCCTGAATAATGTCATTTAGCACATAACAGTGATCTCCTTCAGAATTCAGCCAGGATTTCTCCACTTCAGCCCATTTTTTATTCTTTTTACAGACCTTGTACTGAAAGACAATATTTTCTCTATTTTGTTTGATTAATTTGAATAAATACAAATCCTGCTTAGTAGTTAGGTATGAAAAACTGTTCAAAACTGCTCATGTAACTTAGGAGATGAAAACCAATAACATGCAGCTACATGACTTGCCAGAGCCACACTGGTATCCTTGCACTACACTGCACTGGCAGAGGAGGATGCCAGCTTCCATCTGGGAACATCACATGTAATGCTGGGTTGTGGAAACAGCCCTTTCCTAAGTCACTTAAGTGCTTTTTAATTCCTTGGCAGCAATGTTTGGTGAATTTTCTGGGTTACAGCTAATTTCATTTCAAGAAAATGCAAGCAATGGCTATTTCAAATAATATGAAAAAAGACAAATTATCACTCAGGGAAAATGAAGAGAAAAATAAGCAGCAATAATGGGAGAAACCATAAGCACATGTGCTTGGCTAAGATGTATATGCTTTAACTGAAATGCATAGTCAATATTCCAGAAAGTCATTATTTTTTCCTTTAAAAAAAATCAAAACAAAATACAAGGGGAATATTCCTTTTTTTTCTTATGGAACAGTGTCTAGATTGTCAAGAGTTAAATCTTGGGCAAAAGCAATCCTAGGTAAAACTAAATCAGCACCTAATAAGCAGAATCTCCCAGCAGCAGGGAGCAAGTGAGTTGGAGAAGTGGTGAGGAACGCAGAGGAGAAAACATGAGTCCTATGCAAGTCAATTCTTCCTACAAAAATAGAAGCAGCAGAAGGAAAAAATTAGCAAGGTTTTTTTAGGTACAACACAGAGCAGTTAAAAAGAAGTATGATGTCATTGGGGTCATGGAGATTTGGCTTATGCTGGAGGCTGGCTAAGATACCAAACTGAAAAATAAAAGGAGGCTCATAAAAATTGAAAGCAAATGCTGGAAAAGGGGAGATTCAACACCTAAACTTCATATTGCAGATTTGATAAGGAACAGAGAACATATTATCATTCTAATTACAGAGGTGTGGAAGTGAAAGACAGAAGTATTAGATGTTGGGATACCATAATAACCCCATGTTCTAAAAGGCAAAATATGCCATATGATCCCATATACTCAACCATGGTGGAACTTCTCTGCAGCTTGCCTGGGAACACCAACAGCCTATTTGGCCTGCTGGGAATGGAGATATAAACAACTGAGATATTACAGCCAATGCTCCTTTGTGATCAGACACCCTGGACCAAGCTACAGCTGTTGTATCTGGGATTTTTTTTCCATTTCTGTTGATTCCCTATGGTTTTTAGGACCTGATACAGAGGATATTTTAAAATTTCTCCTCTTTCAAGATATTCATAGACAAAATTAGTAACTTATTTCTGCAATGATGATAAGAAGAGAGCAAAGAGGTGTGGGTGAGGAGGTGTTGCCAACTGTCCAGCAATTGCTGAAGGAAACATAAGTAGTAGGACAGCTAATCTCTGACAGACTGCTCATCCAGCATGATGCAGAGAAAAGAGCCTGCCTCTGGCAGGAATTAATGAATAGCAGAATCTGGCAACAGTCTTCTGCTTGCAATAAAAATCCGAATTCGTGGCTTCAGAAGAGACTGAAATTCCTAAAGCCTGATATTCCAGTTATAGTGAAATTGAAAAATATCACTACTGTGATGGGCCAAACACAGGTGGAAATACAAGGGTGAAGAGATTGAATTTTGGAAGACCTCTTCAAAGGCTAAAAGTGACCTGCCTTAGAAACAAAACTGAACCTCTGAACTTCTGTATCTTCTGAGCCAAATAATTCTAACATCTGCATAAAGATCCAAATGTCATCTTTGCATGAACTGCTTGAAAGTCTCACATACACCTTTCACTCTACTCTCAGAAATGCCTTCCTTCCATCTTTACTATTAATTACAGTAGATTCGTCAGTTACCAACCTCAGGCAGTACATCATTAATCAACAACTAAATATCATATAAGGTACCCTCAGTGTCTCAGCATCTTCCTTTATTGTCCCTGTATTAAAATCTTTATTAAATATTAATGAAGTTTCTTGAAACTGCTCCTGCAATGAGGCATTTTCAAAGGAAACTCACAGCTGATAATGTGTTTCAGTTCCAGTAGTTACAAATGTCTTCTGCTTCCATTGTTGAGAATCAGTTAAATAAATACAATTTGTGCCACATCTTTCCTCATGCAAGATATGGCTGATTCCAGGAAAGTATCTGAGCATGCAGCCTGGTACAATTCTTTCAATTAATTAAATATAAAGGGTAATTTATAGCAGAGAGGTAATTAATTTTAAAAAAAAATCCCAAAACAAAACAAGCCTCAGGTAAAATACTGCAGACAATTTTACTCTTTCCTTCAGACTCGTGCCATATTTTTACCTCTTTTCATTGAGCTTTGTCCTCTCCTCTACTCTGCTGAGTAGATATGCAGACTTTAGACTTGGGTTTATAAAGGTACTTTCAGAATACAGACACTGAGCTTTTTCCAATTCAATAAATTGTACTTAAATTGACCTTCTGGTCATTTCTTCAAAGATGTTCTTCTGGCTTCAAAATCACAAGGCTCTAGGCCTTCTAAAGCACTTGTCCCCACACTTCTAAGGATCTCCAGAGCATTTTATCCTATTCTCATCCTTTTCATTCTTTAAATTTTTATATTTATAGCTATGTTTAACTATGAATAGTCTAGTAAATACCTTGAAATCCCTTGCCTTTATTTAATGTTAATCAAAGATATCATCAAAATAGTTACAATGATTTAGAGAACCCTGGGCACCAAAACAGTTTAAATAAATTGACACAGCACTCAGAAATATGCTAGAGTGATGAATTATTTCTAATCCATTAATATTGCAAAGTCCTTTTACCATTTCAAGGCTATTTTTATGTGGATTCAGGGCTTATACTCTAATGTTATTTATTTGAAATAGCAAATAGAGGCAAACACTCAGCTGGTGAACCTTTATGCTTCCTTACGGTTCCATTTCTCCACTCTGTCTGCCTGGGCTCTTTAAAGTGCAATACTTTATTATACAATATTTATATTCTATCAACCAGCTACTTGGCATACACAAGCCATCACACTTACTGATGCAACTGAGAGGTGACATTCTGTAACTACTGAAATACTGGGTATGTATTTTGGAGGGATTATTATGCAATTCTTGATTGCATGATTCAGCACTATTTAAAGCCTGGGTTTTTAACAATAGTTGGCTGAAATTTTTCAAATATTAATGAAAGAAAAATATTAATCTGATAAAAGTGCATAGAATTTCAGACCTTCACATATGGAAAAACTTGGTTTATTTGGTCTGCTGGAAGTGGGGTTAACTGCCATGTGTATAGAGAATGGGGATGGTGGGAAGAGAAGGACAGACAAACACCAAGAGAAAGGGAATAGGGAATGTGATGTAGTTTTTGCTCATCTAAAATGGAGAAAGAAAATTACCATTTCTAGAATTCAGAAATGTTAAGCGTGATGTAAAACATGGAAAATCATGATGTGCCATAACAGCAGTACTCTGCAGAGTTCAAGACTTTTGTCATCTGGTTGGAGTTACAGTCCTTGGATCATCTTTTGACAGTGTATTATAGCTCTCCCCTCTGGGGCCGAGGGCTCCTGGCTTATATCTTTTTATTCCCATGCTCGCCAGTTGCTTTCACTGGCACAGTATTGATGAGGGCAGGGCGTTATCCTCCCTAAATGTGTGTTCAATGTCTTTGAAACCTGATAGTTCTACCATTTAGGACAGTCAGTGAGAGTTGTTTTGTATTGGGTGCTCAGAAATGTAAATAAAATGTGTTTGTTCAAATTCTTAGCGTTGTACGTCCTTTTACTAACACTTTATTTATTCAATAGGCTCACTGATTAACATAGCACGAGTAAAAGGCTTTTGGAATAATAACTGATGCTCCCAAATGACTATTCTACACAAACTGTATATTTTAATTTGATCTCATTTTTAGTTTGGAAATTAGGGAGCAAGACATTTTAAAATGTTGCATGTCTGCCAGATTTCCTTTCCCACAGTAAATGGTGGCCATCTGAGAACAAATTTGAAAGACAGATAAAAGTCTGATGTTCTTACACACAGTTCTGGAAATCAGCAGCTGTACAGGAAAGAAACCAATTAGTGTTCTAACAGAAGGAGAGACAGGATTCAGCCATTATACACTTCTCATTGGCAGCTGCATGTTAACTGCAGAAAGTGCTATTTCCTGCCAGTGTGATCATCACAGGAGACTTGGGAAGGAACTGGGAGTAATGCAGTCAGAAGAGAGGACTTAGGACACAAAGGACATAAATCCATAGGGAGTCAGACCTCATTAATTTCCCTGATCATAATGAAATATTCTCTTTCTTAACAACTACTTTTTGCATTATAATTGCAATTTTATATATGTGTATACATTTACTACACACACAAATGAGTAGTAAAAATAGCAATTTACTGAAACATTAAGAGGTGCATATTTTACCTCTTTTTTTTTTTTCCTTCCTTGCTCTACACAGAACTCAACTTGCATATGTACACCCCCACACCCCATCTCATTCACTAATGAGATGTTGAACCTATTCAGGGAGAGATTTATCAAAGAAAGATTGCATCAGGAAAACCAGCAGGTGAACTGCATATCAAGGAGAACACTGAGCAGTAAATATTTTTCAAGGTACAAGGGATAAACCATACAGATATTTCCTTTTTGAGAGGGAATATCAGATTTTTTGAGATTAGTAACAGTAATGAGAAAAAGGATATGTATGAATTTCAGAAAGGAGGGTATGAAGAATGGGACAGAGAGAGGAAGGAAGGGAGAGAAAAGAAAGGAAGGAAGAAACAGAGAGAGGGGGAAAGGAGGAAAGAGGGAGGGAAAAAAAGAGGAAAGAGAAAGAAAGAGAAATAGAAAGAGAGAAAGAGAAAGAGAAAGAGAAAGAGAAAGAAAGAAAGAAAGAAAGAAAGAAAGAAAGAAAGAAAGAAAGAAAGAAAGAAAGAAAGAAAGAAAGANAAAGACAAAGAAAGAAAGACAGAAAAGGCAGGATCTTGATTAAAAAATTGAAGAAAATGAGATTACAACTAACAAAGAAGAGTTTTGGTTTTGTTCTCAGTGTTTTCTCTAGAAACCCTTAAAAAGGGGGGGAAGGAGATTATGTGTTTTCTTGTTTAGCTTTTCAACTACTGCTGCCAGGTGCTGGAATCTAGAAGATGGAAAGGGACAGCAGTGCTATGGGCAGGGAAGATATGCAGGGAGGGGAGAAGTGCATTTTGATAATGAACTTCTAGTTTGGCAGCAAATCATTGTTGTTGGAAATTCAGAATACTATCCAAAATAAGTAAAAATACTGTGGGCAACAGATTATTTCAGTATTTCATGGTACCATCAGCTCTTACCAACAGAAAGAAGCAAATTATATTTTTAAACTGAAGTCACAGGATAAGTGTTAAGACTTTAAAGGATCTGTAGTGCAGTCTGAGCTATAAAATGCTGCTATAACCGTCGGTTGTAAATCTCCCTGACAGTTATGTCTGCAGTTCTAAAAGTGAACTACTGAAACAGTGATACAATAATAATAAAAGCAATGCAACGTAAGTCCTGGATGTACTAGATTTATGAATAGGATATTCTTTCTTGAAAAGGGCAGAGAAACCCCAATTAGCTAGGAAAAGAAAGATTAATAGAATTTTGTCAGTATCCCCCAATGTGACTATCACCCAGATGATGAATTATGCATTCCTTAAACTAATCTGATTCTTCAGTAATGTCATACTAAAAAAATTTACACTTACAATTTACACTTTGTTTCTGTATTTTGGTGTAGCAAAGGAGATCACTGTCAATATTTCACAGGGATAAGGAAGAAATGGAGAGTAAAAAAATAGAAAGAGCTGTCTACAAAGAGTCTGCTCAATACCAAACATCAATAGGACTTGTGCTTCTGTACCACCAGCTTAGCAGAATACAAGGATACTGTTATAGCAGTTTTCTGGCTTGATTTCTTCTGTAGAACGTTGTTCAGAAGATTTTTAAGAAAGTTTTCCACAGAACCTCAGTATAGCAGTAATTAGAATCTTTATATCAATAAAGAGATGCTTAGAAACCTTGAACCATATGAATATTGGATTGAGTCTTATTTACATAGACCTTAATGCTGCATTATGTATTTGAGCACAGGAACAATCCCATCAATTTAAATTAGATTTAAATCAGATTTAAGTTTAAATTAGGTGCTTGAAGTTAGACAGGGACATAAATATTTTGAATACCTCCCTCTTTTTCTTCATTGATCTAGTGAAACAGACCAAAGCAATGGCAAATTTAAGTCAGAAATTGTTGATCTCCTCCTCTTCCTTCACTTCAGCATCAGACTGCAGCTGGGGAAAGCACAGTCCTGTGAGCTGCCTTCAAAGGCATCGTGAAATGGGTAATACTGATTGTGGCAAGAGGTTGTAGTTCCACTGGATGGCCACATGAAGAGTAAATATCTATGGGCTTATCTCATACCATTAAAATTGTATTTGACAGGTCTGAATATATAATTATATAAAATTTCTTCAATAATTTAGCATAATAATAACTCAGCTTCCACTGTGCCTTGTACAGACATGAGGTGGGTAATGGTAATCCCACAGTTCTATCAGTGCATCTCATTATCAGTTTCTGACAGCTGCTTCCTCGTGCTTCATCCTGATAGAGGAGGCAGACAGCTGGTTCAGAATTCCAATTGGGCTTTGTCTGAGGGTGATTGTACAGTTTGCATCAAGCATTCAGTCAAGAAATCTCAGTTCTGATTGATTGCAATAGCGACAAAGGATTTTAGACTATTCTTGTTCCACTCAGATTAGAAGAGTCTTAGCCATGTCCTTCAGTGAGACAACTCAGATGAAAGAGTGCCTAGTACTTGTCTGAGAGGAAGGAGTATAAATCCTTTAATTTTATAGCCAATCTCATTCATTTAGGAACACAGATCAACTTTCCCACTGCACATTCATATGAGAAAATAAGTTAATTAAAAAAAACCTACTCATGCTGTTTAGTTTCCTAGCATAGCCACCCTCAACACAGTCAGCATTAGGAGAATTGAATGGCTCAGAGAGACTGGAAATTCAGTAAATTAAATGTAATTCAGGGAGGTAGGGGAGGATTTCAAAGATTTCAAAGGTATATAAGAAAGAGCAGTAACTGCCCCAAAAAATTAACAGTGCAGAAACAGAGATAGATACCATCCTGCTTGAATAAAATTATGGTTCTGTAAAATCAGTGTGAATACAATATCACGCCAAGTTTTACTTTAAGCAGAGGGCAAATTGCAGTTTCTACAGAATTTTACCCTTACTTTCAGGAAAACTCATATGCATGAACCAGCTGTCATTCACCTACTGTCAGCAAGTGGCACATTTGGAAATACCATCAAAATATGCAGAGGAAGAACTTGTCCCCAGTACAGTGAATAGAAACCTTTCTTTCTCCCAGAGTTCATTCCTTGTGACTGCAGTTGCCCCATGAAATCAAAGAGAAAGTGGATGAGGAACTAGTTCTATTTTGGCAGTGACTGTTATCACCCACAGAGTTCCAAAATAAAACAAACATAAATATCCCCTAGTGCTTGGAGGATGTAAATCTCTGTCTGCATAGGGATGAACGAGAGCTGGGGGTGGGGGTTGTTTGTTTTAGGTTTTGTACTTGTGAACAACATCCAGCTCATTTCAAAAGCGCCACAGCTCTAGCAGGGAACACTACCCCCACTATGTTATCAAGGTCGCAGGAAATGAGAGCTGATGAACAGACAGCCAGTGTTTTACAAGTGCTGATAAGCCATCAACCCAAATGTTTTATTAGTAACTTCTCTCAAATGATTTTGTTCTCTTAGAAGAAAAAATCCCGCACCATACTGTACCGTGGAAAAAGGATAGAAGTTAATTTCAAAACAAACTGTCAAGAGTTATGGTGCTAAAAGCATCATTTTCACAATAAAATTAAGCTTTTCCTCATATGAATTATGTTGCCACAGAAACCAGCAACCATAGGATCTGAGGCCATCTTCTCTGGAATAGAATTCATGTGACCTTGAGTTTAATCAGTAGTGATGGTATTAATTTAAAAGCTGGAAAATAAAAAAAAGTATTCTGCCATTTTCTGGGAGTTAATAATTTCACAGCTGTGGAAAAGGGCCGTTCTTTTCAAATAGTGTAATTTTGTAATTTGAACTCCACTGCTGTGAGCACTCTTGGACATAGTGACATCTTATTAACTTCACTGAAGTTGCTCATAATTGCAAGCACAGCTGACACATCCAGCAGTAAGATTTTGGAAGGCAAAGCTTTTAGCTTAAGAGACTTCAAAACAGATTTTATCTCCTTTTATTTTTCAGAAAAAAAAAAAAAACCTCCAGATTTAGCTGCGACACTTCAGAAATGATTGCTAATATCCCTTGGAGAGGAAGATAGGGAGATCACTCGAGGGAGTTCGCCCTCAGCAGCTCCATATTCTCTCCCACGCCCTGTAATTTCCACCCTGGGGAAGCTGACAGGCATTGGTTCTACCCAGGAAATTTCCATAAGTACCAAACTAAGTGCTATTAAACCCATGGAAGAGAAATTTGATGTTAAATTGGACTCTCATGCTCTACAAATGGGAAAAATTAGGGGATAAAATGGAAATGCTTGAAGGTACACACTCAGCTATAAATGTTCAATATGATATTAAAAAAAAAAAATCAAAGGGCTAATGTAAGAAATCTTCCTGCTCTGATAAAAATAATGGTATTTTGTGCCATGAATTAGAGGCTCTAGAGAAGCAGCATCAGAGCGGGTGTTTTAGCATAAGTGGTGTTTTCGAAGGAAACAGTGACACTGAAGTAGTTCCTGAGCATTCCACTTCCAGAGCATGGCAAAAAGTGCATCTGACCTGGTAAGCCTGCCAATAGTGACTCAGAAATGTGAGCTGCCTCACAGGAGTCAGAGCTGCCTGCAAGAGCAGCTAAGCATATTCCACTTTCCACTTTCACTGCTGTTTCCTAAGTAGACTTAAACTTCTAAGAATCTTACAGTTCACTCAATGGTAGCAAATTACTAATTTAGAATGCATTCAAAACACGTCATATGCATATTTTTATTGAGAGTAAAACCATTTTTAAGTTTTGTCTTAAATATGTTCTTTTATGGGAAAAGATAAATTTGTTTTCATATGTATTTGATATAAAAACACTTCTTTTCACACAAAATGTAAGTAGGATAGTTTTTGAATATAACGTATATTGACAAATATAATTTTTAATCTTATAAAAAGCAGAAGTAGCCTAGAAACATCTTTACAGTACCCATGTGGGATAGAACAGCGAGAGTTTTAATGTTTACTGAATGAATGCAAGTCCTTAGTGATGAAAAATGGCTCTTCCTACTGTCCTAATCTAATTTTATTCCAAGAGAAATTTTCCTCCTTCCAATAATGTGCTCTGTCAAAAAGCTGCACCACTATCCACACACCTTTCTTAAGCACAAGTAACAGAAAAGGTCCTTACCCTGATCCCAAGGATAGATCACAGTAGTGAAGACACTGTTTGGAAAGCAGACATTTCCCAAGAGCCATCCATTCTCAGCCCTCTCCTGAGATCTGTGTCAATCACATTTTGCTGTCATTCCAGTACCGCTTCAAAGCATGGGCTTCATGTCATGCTGGAAGTAAATACAAAGCTTTCAGGAAACAGCCCCTCTTTGAAGGAACCAGAGCCATTTCATTCATATCTGATGCTTGCAACTTGTCAAAAATAGGCAACAGAAACCTGTCTTGCACTTACAAGAGATCAGGGAGGATGTCTTTTATATCTCTGATGTCTATGATTTAGCTTTTCTCTTCCCTCCATGCTCATGCACTTGGCACAAAATTTTCGGGATACTTGCAGCTTATTAAAACTATATATAATATAGATTTTAAAAATGTAAAATCTTTCTATATTTTAGTTTAGTTATCGAATCTGTGGTTTGTAGTCTTTTTTTTTTCCCATGAGATGCCTACTATGTGTACTGTGTAGTGCGGAATGCAGATACTCTCCAGGAGGTCCCTGAGGTAAGAAAACATCATATAAAATTTAACACTCTCCTCTGACACTTCAGTAATAACTAATGGCATGAGCTGAAACTTGGTAAGAGGGAAAAAAACAAACCAAAGGAACTAAAATAAAAAGCAACCAGGGGTTCTGACTCAATACATTTTAGCATAACAAACCTGACACATTTTGAGGCTACATTGAATTGGAGATTTCAGACAATACTTCAAACTCATTTAACATCCTGGTTTCTGCAGGTCTCATTTTCTTTCCCAATCTTTATCAATTATCATTTGTGTTGTGCTGAGTTTTATAGTTTTTTATTCTTGTTAATTTATTGTGGATGTCCAGTGAAATATATTACTGCTTTTAAGCCCTGATGTCCATAGAATACAATAGCAAGGTATCTATTCTAATTAGTGTTATTGTAAAGTAGGCAGATAAAGAACTGTACACACAGAAATACAGAGCAGAGGAGATGCTTAAAAAACCCCAAAACATCCTTTTCACAGAAATCAGTGGTATTTAGAAAGACTTTAGAACCAGAGCAGAGACAAGACTACACAACGTAAGCACTTGAGTTAACATGAAGTTCAAAAAGTAAATATGGAAATATGGATTGGAGGTCAGGAAAATGCTACCTCTATGCCAGCATGTGAGTGAGGCTTTTGGTAGGCTGTGGCATTCAGCTCCAGTGTCCATGTTTAAAAAGATATTGAAATTCTTAGACTTTAGCAAAAGTGCTACAGTATTTCACATTGTAAAACAGTCTATATTTTGAGAAAGATCAAAACAAATCCTAGTTCTGAACAAAGTTCTAGTTCTAGCTCTGAACTAAACAGAGAAATGGTGGTAGTGGACCTGTTATTCAAGGCTGTATAAGATTCAACTACAGTTCAGCTTTGAAAAATCCTGATAAGATTTCTTTAGAATTAGTAGAAGTTCAGAAATTCAAAGACATTATTGGCTACAAGCACTATTTACTGACACTCAAGCTGTCTGTATTTCTGTAGAAGTCACACCAGACAAGTTTAATTGTCTGTTCTGACTATAACAGACTACAGGTATACCCAGAATTAAATGTTAAAAATCCTGTTACAGCTTTTCAAAGTATTATTATTGAATTTCACCAATATTCTTTTGCCCTTAAAAAAGCCTAAATAGTGTTCTCATTTTGTAAAAGCAGTGAAGCTGGGCTGTTAGCTCTGAAGAGCCTATTTTGAAGAGCTTCTGAAGTTCTCTCCAAATCTAACCACCCCACTCCTTTCAATGTCTTCAAGTCTTGAAAATCTTCTAAAATATTAGGTCACAACTAGCCTTCCATATCCCCATACTTCTCTTCTGTTGAACTATTTGTAGAGGGACATCTAAAACCAATTAGCAATTTCTAAGTCATACAACTGGTATTTTAGGTACTACTGTGTTTTCTTCTTTCTCCATTACAGAAATTCTTTTTCCTATTGCCCAATAAGAACGAGTTCTTGTTTAATAAATAAATAAACTGCCTGCTGAGCCTACCTTATTTTCTTTAGGGTTTTTTGGGAGTTTGGGGATTGGGGTTTGTTTGGGGTTTTTTTGGTTTTTGGATGGTTTTTGTTTGGTTGGTTGTGGTTGGTTGTGGATCTGACTGAAAAGAAAAAAGAAAAGGCTCTTCCTGGAGTCCAGTGTGAACATTTGAATATTTGTTTCACATTGCTGAGTCTATGTAACATTTGGGAGAATAATTTTCCAAACAATCAGAGAATTAAATCTAGAGGCATGAATTTTCAGTGTTACTAGAGATGCTCAAAGTTCTGTTGTCAATGCAATTGATGTAGTAAAATCAGAATTACCCTAAAACATCCATCTGACTGAAAACATAGAAGAATGTTACCCCTACTATTACTCTCTACATGTTCAAGAACTTTTTTTTAAATTATATATTAAGTTTTTATGCACAAATCTCATTTGTTGAAATAATTTGAGATCCACATGAGGCCAGTAATATTGTAAATGACTATAATATCCATGAAATTATGACAGCTAAGAGCAATTTGGACTCAGTTCTAGATCCCTGAAAAGTATCAGGGGTGATCTGATATTTAAGTGCAGGTATTGACTTACCAGTGTGACTGGAAGGGGTTCCTAAAGCTTTTTGTTCACTGTTTTGCCAGTCTGAAATTAGTGTTACAGAGTACTAAAATAAAAAATCTCACAGGAAATTCAGTTATATTCAGTTAATCTCCTGTAAATTCAGTTATATTTTCCTTTCCCTTCCTTCTCAGTTCAGTATATTGCAATTTTTGAAGAGAGAAAATTGTTTCCTGACTTGTGGAATTACACCATAAAAAGGGTATTGGCATCTCCTATTCAGGTCTTGGGAAGATGTTAAATGATTTTTCTCCGTAAGATCCCACGTAAATTTAACCTATATCCCTTTTTCTACAGCTCTGAAATACTTTCATTAAATATAGACAGATATCCTGGATTATTAAACATTGGGAAATAGTTAGAGAGTTAACATCTTCATCTATACCTAGAAATTATTTTTATACAAGGTTTATTCCCCCTGTTCCCTCCGTGGTGCAGTGTGTGCATATGGGTTCTGAGACAACCTCTCAGAACCTACCACTCAGTCCATTTTCTTTTCTGAATAGTGCACTTGTCCTGTCATAAACCAAAATGAAAGCAATATTTTTTTTGGCAAGCAGAGAAATAGAAGCAGAGAGATAAATTTGAATTATTTGGCTTTTTGCAACAAGCAAACTGTCTAAAAAATGGGACTTGTACTTATAGGATAAAATGTTTTGACACTCAAAAGGACAATCAATGACTGTAGAATTTCTTTAAATACTGAGCAGCTTGAATAGAAGTTGAGAAAAAGCTAACCTTGAAATGATTTGCTGCCTTTTCACAGGCCCAAATTCTTAATGCTTGCAAGGGTAGCCAATGTGTCCATCAAGATCAATAGGAATAACAGCCTAGGCAATATCTCACAGGCAAAGGACAGCAGGAAAAGGAAAGTGATAGTTATGTCCTTTTTTTGAAAAATATTTTTCAGAAGTTTAAATCTGACCACTGAATCTTCAAGTCATCAATATTTACTAAAGAAAAAAGACAAAACACAGGATCTAACTCAGCTCTTACAAATGAGGAAAGAAAGAAATCTTGTTTACTTCAGAGCAGCAGACTATTTGAACCAACAAAAAGACATTAAAATGAAAAACTGATTGTGCCAAACCAATTCTTACTATGAGAAATTGTCTAAATCACCATAACTCTTAACTTTGGATAAATACATTAAATTGGGGGTAACATATTCAGGCAGAAGTTTTCAGGGATAACACAATTTCAGTGGAATGCAGGACTTTACCATTCTCATTTCTTTAAAGATATTCTCCTTAAGCTGTGGGTCAAAATTATTCTGACAAGATCACAAAGTCATACTTCTAGCAGAAGAATAACCTGTGAATGCACTTGATCACTTGGCAATGACATTTATCTTCATCTCAACCAATAATATTTAGTAATACCAACATATTAGAATAAATGTTATCAGAGAATATTTGGGGACTATTTTCCCAGTATATGTTATCAGTATAAATTTAATGTGTCAAGGAGGCTCACCTGAATCTTATCAAGATAGTATTTAGCAGCAAAGTCATTATAACTGTGTCTAAGCTCCTCACCCATCTAGATGTTAGAGAAAATATTTCTATTTAAGAACCAAGCTGAGGATTAATATGACATGTTTTAGCTCACAACAGATAAAAACATCACAGGTCAAATATAATTTACAAAGAAAACTATGATGGTCAGTCTACCAAGGAGTAAATTGTTGTAGAGCCACAACTGAACTGCATATGCCCCTTTTCTAAGGTTAGAGTCAAGCCTAAAGTCATCTACTCAGGGAATGTGCCTGCAGGCTTCTAGAAATCCTGCTATGGACTTCTCTTCAGTCTTCAGTGTATAAGTACATTCTAAAATTCATTCATGAGAGGCTATCTGAAGCTGAGTATCCTCAAGTGAACCTACCCTGGTAACTTCCTTGAACAACAGGATTAATTATCACCAGTTATATATTGCTATGGAGCAAATAATTAGCTAGCCATATACTATTATCCAGAAAACAAACCTAGGAGAATTCTGGTTTTCACTTGCAAATACAAACCTGTAAGAATCCCAAGAACTTTGCAAATGCTATTTTTTGTAATCCTTATATCAACTTGAGGCAGTATTTCCAAGGCAAAAACATGATGCTCCCTGTATGTGTCACTTTTACAGTTTTAGACAGTCAGCCCCCAAACCCTCTGTAGGCATAATTTCACACCTTTGCCATTATGCTACTTGCATACTTCATAGATTAGGTAACTTTATTAAAAGGATCTTGGTTTTCTGCTTTGAGACAGGCAAATTGCTCTCTAATTTTGGAAATGAAAGGAAACTGAAGCACAGAGAAACTTTCAGAGTTATGTGAAAAAAGCTCAAGCCAAACCAGAAAGGCTCATGCTGAAAAACATACTGGTTCAGAAGTCAATGCATCATGACCGTGATTATTCACCAGAACAAAACTTAAGAAAGACCTGAACAGTTCCTCCTCATTCAAAGCATTCACACAACTCTGAGACACCTGATGAGAAAAGGCCTTTCCTGCTACACCTGTCAGAGAATCAAGCTCACAGCAGGGGCTTAGGTCCTATTCTTGCCAGCCAGCTTTCCTTGCTTACCCTGCCCAAAACCTAACCAGTCTTCTCTTGGTCACCTTAACAATGCTGGGTGGGTTTGAGGTGCTTCTTTTTTATTAAAACAATGGAGAGCCTGAAGGAATTAATGCCAGCTGAATGGAAAGGGATCTGGGTTTGCTGGTCTTGAGAGGCAGAAAAGTGTTACTCTAAACTGAGTGTAAAGAGGAATTTGAGGTTCAGAAGAAATAAAAATATAAGGTGTCAAGACAAATATCTAATAGAATTTATGACTGGAATCTGCAAAAATGCAAAAAGACATGCCTGGGCTTGCATTCCCAAGCATTCATAGCATTCCTTACTGAAGTTTATTTTTGACAAGGCATATGTATGTATAACCATTTTTTTAATGAGACTGCTCAGAGTCAGATTTTAAAATCTTAGAACTTTAACAAATAGGACTGGCAGATATATTGTCCCTCCATCCTCCATCCCTCCATCTTCCCTGTATAACAGCATCAGATGATTGAGGAAAAGGGAAAATCACTATACGCCAGTTTTGAATATTCTGGGGATATAAGAGCATTTGAGTCACTTCAGGTCACCAGATTGTTGGATATCTTCAGGTTTCAACTTCCCACTCAGTGAACGCAATGGAAGGCATTGACTTTAAAGGAATCACAGATTCACAGAATTCTGCAGAAATATCTATTGTCAAAAAAAAAAAATTAAAAGAAACACTAAAAATTGTCCTCAATGCCATCTGCTCCCTCATTCCCCAAACTCGAACTATGACCAACCATACTTAACCATTTTTGACAAATCTAAAAAAAATTTCCTCCAGCAGTGAAAACTCCATAATCTTTGTTGAAAATTCATTCCAGTACTCAATTTTACTTATTATTAGAAGGTTTTCACAGCATATTCTAACTTATCCTATTGAAATACAAAGTCTCTATTAACTACATTGAATGAACAGTTACTTCCAATTACTTAATTGGGTACTTAAATACATGTATCCTTACACATTTTTTTCTGATAATTATTTTTATTCTAAACTTGGTTTTCAAAACACTTATTAGTTTCAAGTTTCAATTTCAAAATGGCTAATAATTTTAGAAACAGATTTTTCTCTTTTAACTAAGAAATTGACAGCCCTCCACCATCAAACTGCACTCTAAAAGAAAGGTATCTATTAATTCTTTTTAAGTTATTGTCAGAGACTTATTGATCTTCCATAAGGAAAAGTTTAGAAAGATCTGATAAAGAGGAGAATTTTTATCTGAAAACCCTTTTCTGCATGATTCACTTGATTGTGATTGGTACAACTATAGAAGAGTATGCAAAGAACAACAGTGATTGTTCTTTGATATTAAGAACAGTAAGAGGGCTAAACAGTTCAACATGTTTATTTTATCAAAAAAGAATGAATGGTGCCCAGAACAGGATATATAAGCACATTTGCAGGAAGAAAACCCACCCACAGTGTAAGGCTCTGTAGTGCAGAGGAAGAGCAGTGAATGAAAGAAAGCTAAAATAAGGACAGAGGGCTAATTAGCCACTGCAACAGTTCATCACTAGCAATGGTGGATTCCGGTCCATCAAAACCTAGAAATCTGTTGGAATTCTATGATTTTGGCAACAAAACTGGTGTATAGAATTCTGGCAACTCAAGGAGGTAAAATGGGTAAAATTCCTTGATATTCTGAGAGGGTCTTCTAGCTTAGAAGTTCACTCTACCCAAACTGCAAAAAAGTTACACTATTACTGAAAAAAGAACAAAAAAAAACCCAGAGTGAGTTTACAAAGAAACATATTCCTGACTCAAGCCTCTCACAATTCTGGTTTGTCTTGAGGGAGAGCAAGGGATGAGCCAAGGTGTAACTTAACATATTTGTCAATTGCTATTCATGCTTTAAAAAATGTTCAAATAATAAGAATAATCAGACAAAAATCTTGCTTTGTCCATGATCAAGGGCTGGAGATGCTGCTTTCTGAAGGAAGGAGCTCTGATGTAAAGGTTTTCATCTCATGTTTGCTGTTCACAGAGCAACTGAGAAGTAAAACATGCAAACATCATAACCTTAGTCTGCAACATAAAACCCTCTGGCAAAAGATCAAAGGAGATGGAACATAAAAGTTCCAAATAAGGCTTAAAACTATAAAGCTTGAACCAAAGGCGTGAGAATTCACAAGTCTGTTTGCAGAAGAAATATCTCTAACAACAAGCGATGCCTCCACGGAAACAAGGCCTTGAGTCTGGGCTGGAGCCAAGGAGTGACAAAGGACAGCAGACAGTGAAGGTGCTGCAATCGCCTTTAGAGTCTGAAATATCACAATCCTCATAAGGACCATTTCTTTTACGGGGAAAAAAAAAAATCAAAACATTGCAATGTGCGTCCCATTCTAATCACTTAACAGCCTTGCAGGGAAACCAGGTAATTTGTCAATAACAAAAGGAAGGGAAGAAAGCTTTATTAGAGAACCAGACACTGGCCAGCATATCACAAAGAAAGGCTGCAGAATAGTTTCCCCACACACACCAAATGTTCAAAAGTGATCACCTCATAAACAAAACCTAAGCTCACAGAGCTCTGCCCCTGCACAGACATCTGCCTCTAACAGCTGCCCCCTAATAACCCACCCAGGAACCCTCTGCCTGCTCAGCAAGAGCAGGGGAGCTGCTCTGAAGGATTCTCTGGATGATATCTGGGCAAAGGGGTCTGGTACCTGAGCTCTAGTTATTATATACAATATTTACTAATATTCATGATCATACCTTGAAATATTTGTCTTTTCTTGAAGAGGACGTTCTAACTGATTCCCAGTCTAAAACAGGTAATAAAGTCTTTGTGTTTCTTAATTCTTGTCCACTCTATTCCTGGTCTAAATAATTTTTTTAAACCACTGAGATGATAATTTTATTTATTATCATGACAAAACCAGTACCCATTTAATGTTAATGAATCAGGAAATCCTACAACCACTAAGCTAATAGGAAGAAGGAACCAGAAAAAATCTTGACTAAAATCTTTTCTCACACTTTTATTATACATACTCCAATCATTAATTTATACTACCCTGATCCTGCAATTTTCCCTTACCCATAAGGCAGTGTGTGAATTAATCACCCCTAAAACAAATACCTTTTACTTCAAATTATGGAAATAAATCTTTAAAATTTCATGCCAATGTGAATTTAAATTAGAGAATATTTATAGATGAAGCCTTAATGATTTTCTTTATTCACTCATTCAATTTGTTTTTAAGCAAAAATTCCCAGCTTGCTGGCTTCCCTTTTCCCCAGGTACTCCTGCTGCAAGCGTACAGCCCTGTGCTTGTGACACTGCTGCTGCCTCCAGGAGGAAAATGCAATACCCCAGACATTATCTTATGATTTTTTTGCATTATTAATCAACAGAACAAGCAGTGAAAGAGCAATTGAGGTTTTTTAGCACAAAGAAAAATAAAATTAAATTAGGAAGTCAAACAACAAGAGATAAGCAGACTGCAACTCTCATGGAAGAAATACAGCCCAATCTTTTATGACCAAGCTCCAGACAGATGAGTTTGGTGGTGGAGGGGTTTGGGCAGAGGGAAGTAAGTCTTGCCCTGTAACTGATATTAGATATAAATGCTTCTTTCACCCTCTCTCATCCCCTTCACAGCACTGCCATTCCCCTTCGAGCCCCTGTGCTTGGCTGGCTGAAGGAGGGAGTGAAGGACGGAAGCAATAATTCCCAGGGATCCAGCAATACCTTTGAACCATGAGTTGTAAGGTGGAACATGGCATTGAAGATACCTCACAAGGAGGGCTTTGTGAGATGAACAAAGGTTCATGGAAAGCTAATATGAAGCTATTTCTTCATTTTGCTAATCAGACTTGGTCACCAAGCCTGGTGTCCTGTCATCAAGGCAGTGGTGCAGCTCAGAGTGCATGGATCATTTGCTCTGTTTCTCATGAACAAGACCCAGAACTACCACTTTGGTCCCTCTCTCCACAAACCTCAACAGCCCCATCTATCATGTATCAGACACCTTTACCCTTTGGTAAACATCTTACAAAAATTACAGGTCCAAATATAACAGCAACAACTCCCTTTATGCTAACACAGACTCAAAAACTCTTTCTGTGGATTCAGCAAAAAACCCCCAAGCTTTACATTAGGAGTTTATTCAGATTTCAGGGGTTTTTTTAAGCATGCTCTGAATCTGCAAAATGCATTTGCCTTGCCTATGGAAAGAAAAAGTGCTACAACCATGCATTTTCTGTTGCAAATTTCTCATACTCAATGAACCAGCAAAACTCCTTTTCTGGCAGTCTGCAGACTTAGATGAGATATATTTGGTAACAGGTGCCAACATAGCTTCCACTGTAAACTTTAATCAATTTAATTGACTAAGTCCTTATTGGCTAGGCAGACTATTTGAATGTGGTAGAAGGGCAACAAAGTGCTTTAATGGCTTTAACCACAGACAGGGTACAGAGACTGAAATGGTGGTTCGAGAGAACGATGTGCTCACCAGTCAGGATCATATGGAAAGGAAAAAAGATCCATATATGCTTGTGTCTCATGCTGTGCAACCACCTCCTGCTGGAGCTGCTGGGTTCAAGAACCCCCCAAAGGCACCCCAGCATCTGCACCTGTTAGAGCAAGATGAGCACTTCAATGCAAAAATGGCCTGGCAGCATGCAGCTGAAAGGGAAGAATCTAGAGCAGCATTGGGAGTTAGAGTCTTTAATAAAAAATACTGGTCATGGGTGTGCTTTCCAAAGCTGAGGAAAAATGAACGTCTGGCTGAGACAGCCAGTTTAGCTGTATTATCTTGGCATCAGTCTGTTTGCAGTTTGCCAGCAATAAGTGAATAGTCCATTTTGCATGTACTGCCAGCAATCAAAAAAATCAACTGAGTAGATACATCCTCTATTAGGTATGGTGCTGCCACTGCATTAGCTCTCAGCAATCTGTTAACTCTGTTAATAGGAGCTGGGATCATTTCAGAGTAGTGCTCTTTTGGCTTCTCACTAAACTTCAAGAAAAAAAGAAAAATATTTAAAATCTGACATTAAGCATTCAACAAAATCACAGCTGATAGCTGATCTGAACAAGATAGATTTTGTCTTTAATTTCTGAACCAACTTTCTTATCTTTAATTTTATACACAATTTAGAAAAATAAAATCCTACTGAAATTTCCACTTAGGTTATGCTGGTCAAAGTGTTGAGGGAAACATTGACAACATTTCTAGGCAGATTTCACTGGCCTTTATCAAACGTATTGTTTATAAACCATTGACTAATTTAAAACCAGAAAGTATACCACTACTCTCCAGAAACTGAGCGTGCTTTTTCCTAATCCCTTTGGCAATACAAAACAAGATACTGGCATAAGAAATAACGTGAAAGCAGAAGAGGAGGATGGCTCTGAATTCCTTCTCCTACCCTGTGGCCTTCTTTTATGTTTTGAGAGAGATGGATATACTGATCCCTCTGTGTCTATGCAGATTCTTATTGTTGTTTCTATTAATATTAAAAGCACAGACACAATTCAGCTGATGCATATTCCCAGATTCATAAATAGAACTGAGAGTGTTTTGATCAACTTACTGTTCCTGAAGCTTCCCTCTCAAGGCCAGAAATGTAGCTGTCCAGATTTACAATTCTCTTTTCAATATGAAAGAGTGTCATGGTAAGCTAGGTGATGTTCTTTTACAGAAATTCAAAGTGTAATTTATAAAGTAAAATTACGTCTATAGAGTTATTTAAATTGGACTTTTTGTTCCATAGAAAAATCATGCTGCAGAACAAATCTCCCAAGGACCACACACTTCCCAAAGTACCAGCATCCTCCAAATCCCTCATCTGCTAAACTGAACAGACTTTGACTTAGTTTTCATTTAATTTCTTCACAATTCCTGTCATTCAGACACTTGGAGTTCAGGTAACTCTTCAGTCAATTCTCTTTGGGATGGAATGGATTGCTCCCTTATACATTTGTCATAGTATTTCAATTTTGAGGCTTTTATTACTGCTTTCTCAATTATTGTTCAGGAACAAAGGCCTGGGATTAGTAGGTACAGATGTAATTTTTTTATTCTGTTTTAAGGAAAACGTTCAGATATTTAAGTTTGAAGCTGTTTTCCCAGTATAATTTTTAGAGTTTTACTTGCTTCCAAATTCAGTTCTGTATCAAACAAGAAGAGTCAAATTTTTTTTGTCATTATTAACTCAAATGAGCTGAGATTGGACTGACAGAAATGCAAACAAAAGTTGGTATAAAATTTCAGTACAGAAGCTCATTTAAGAATCAACACTGAAATTTTGCAGCTAATATATTCATAACCTGGATCAATTCAGTTCAATTCTACTCTTACTTATTTGAGGACAAAAAGCATATTAAACCAGGAATTTCAATATTAGTCACTTCAATTTTTACATTTAAATTATTCTTTTTATTTTATTTCTTCTTTTAATATGGTGGTGATAAAAACTGAGAAACATTTGTGAACTCCTTCTAGTGAGTAATTTTTTGCTCAGTACAAATTGAAATAGCAGTAGCACTTCGTAACAGCTTAAGAAAAATGCGGATGACTCCCCTCTGCTTTTCCTTACAGACTTATTGTATTGTCTGGCTAAATTGTGATGTTTTATTTTAGCACTCAGATCCAACATATGAAAATAAAGATTTGTGTGGATGGTTGTCTGCTCTTAATCAATGGGTGAAGAGCAGCCCTGAGGAGAAGCTCTTGGGGTGCTGGGGGAGGAGAAGCTCAGCACAGCCCAGCCATGAGCACTCAGAGCCCTGAGGGACAAACGTGTCCTGGGCTGCCTCCAGAGCACCGTGGGCAGCAGGGCAGGGAGGGGATTCTGCCCCTCTGCTCTGTCAGACCCCACCTGCAGGGATGTGTCCAGCTCTCTGGGTCCACAACATAAGAAGGACATGGGGCTGTTGGAGCAAGTCCAGAGGAGGCCAGGAAGATGATGCAAAGACTGGAGCACTTCTACTCTACAGGCTGTGAGAGGAGGGGCTCTGTTCAGCCTGGAGGAGAGAAGGCTCTTTTGAGACCTCACAGGACTTTCCAGTACCTGAAGGGTCAATATTAATGAGATCAATAGAGTGACTCAAGACATGTCCAATCCCATCTGCAGTTTACTGGAGAGAAATCTAAGCTAGTTTGCTAATTCACATGTGGGACATCTGGTTTAACCACGCCCAGGCATGAAAAAACCCGCCAGAAGTCTATTCCTAAAGAGAATTCATATGTCCATGGAGCTCTTTTGAAGAGTCAAATTCCATCCCTATTGCATCAGGTAGCTCAAATATCATTCAGATCTTGCTTCTAACTCTCCCATTCTCAGGTGAAAAGCTCCATAAGATAAATAAAATTGCTTTTGGAAGTACTTCCATGATTGCATGGCCCACCAGAGTCTACTGCAGACTCTGTGCTTTGAATGTTATCCCACGTTTTCTAGCAGGAGTTGTGAATGTCAAGTGGTGCAGGTGGAGCTAATAAAAGGTTGCAATACTGTCAGAAGTGCCATTATTTTTGTTGATTCGTCTGTTGTAGAGCTACTCTAAGCCAGGTTTGTGAAAGGATGAAGGGAAATCAATCAGCTTCCTGCTGCTCTGGAGCCAACAGTTTTGATGCCCTATTTTCTCTGCTAGTGTTACTGCAAGATCCTCTGAGATATACACTGGCTCTGTTTGGAATCATGAATCAGAGTAAAAATGCAAAGGTTTTTGTCACTGATTATTTGTTTAAATACAAGGCTGTCAAGTCAAAATTTAAGCTTCAACTCAACTCATTTCCCAAAGAATTCATGTGAGACACAACAACATATCTTGTGTTAGGTGTAGTATATTCTCTGCCAGCCACAGACTCCAACATCACAACTCCCATTGCTCCATGTCTAAATTACACTCCTTGCAAAGTACTCATGAGAGGGTGATAAAGAAGAAAACATGGGCTGTCTTCTCAATTCACAGTAAATTGCAAGTTTCTCCCATTTCTTGAAAAAAAATCAATGGAATAAAATCACTTTTGACATCAAAGCGCCAGAGCTGAGTAACCTTGGCTGGGGCAGGTGGGGCTGCCAAGCTCCTGTCTGCTCCCACCTCCAGAGCAGCAGGCACCAAGCCCACATCTCCACTGCTCTGGAGAAACCCTCTAGGGAACAGGGGATCTGTCCAAGGGCATCCCTTTACATTATCATATATTGCCCTGATAAATTGTACTTTATCAATTTTTTCATATTTACCAGACTCAGTTCTCACCTGACAGAATTCTTTGTAAGCCTGCAAGGTCACATGGATGTACATGCATGGGGAACCAGGGGCTGCCAGCTGCACCTATCACATGGCAAAAGAAGTTTTAAAAGTACTCATTTCTTATTGCTTCCATTCTCACCTTATTAGAAAAAGAAACCGCATTACTTCAAGAATAATACTACTGCCAAATCCATGAACAGAGCCCAGTTTAGGACTGAATTATAAGCCTCTGAGAAGTGAGTTCATTATAGAAGTGCAGCATGACTGTTTTCATCACTCCTCTTTGCAATGCAGCAAACAGCTGAAGGTATCAGGTACGCTGGCTGTTTCATGCTGATTCAAGCTGCTCTTCCCAACCTGCCCAGGAAGGCATCAAAAACCCCCAGTCATTAACTGAATAATTATTCTTTATAGTGTTATCATTTTTATTACCTAAATGGTCAACGTAACCACTCAACATGTTTTGAAAGAATCACTAAAATTAAGAACACTTGCTCACTTGGTCTCAGATACTATTTTGGCTTTCATTAAAAACACAGTGTTCTCATTCCTTTAATATCTTTTTCAAAATAATACACATAAAGGTAAACTTTTCCTGGGAAATCACAGGCAACAATTAAATCAGAATCAACACCTCAGATGAATCAGCATCTGTCAGATATTATCAGGACCAAAATTTAAAAAAAAAAAAAAAGAATAAAGACAAAGGCAAGGCAAAATAACAACATAAAACATTAAACCAGACAGTAAAATTCTAAGGAGAGGTCATCTGGAATATTATTTTCTGTCTTTGTATCCAAGTACCTGATACTCAAGTAATTTCTTGAATTATTATAATCAGAACCTTTCAGAAAAGTAAAAAATTATCCAAATAACAGCACTGAACTTCTGCTTCCACTGCTTCCAGTGACTGTGATCAAAACTGAAAATGGACAAGCAATAGGGAAAGAGAGAGGAAGAGGAAGAGAGGAGAAAAAGAAAAAAAAAAAAGAGCTGGTCTGTGGTTTTAGGTATGTTACCTAACTGTGAAAATGCTAAACACAGAAATATTTTCTGCCATACTATGAAATTCAATCAGCACTCATTTATTTCCATTCAAAATGTTTGAACATTGGTGCATGATTAAACACAAATATCTATCCTCTAAGCAGTGAAAATATAATCCAGGCTTGAACAAATTACTTGTTTCAATATGATATCAATTACATTTTCCTATTTAGTGTGAAGGTTTCTTGGTACTGCCAGCTATTTACCCATATAAAATTTTGGAAAGTGACTTGATAACTATAAAAACATTTATGCTGAAGAGCTACGTACTGTAATGTAGTAGAAATAGATTTTCCTTAATGCAAGTTTTAACTGCACATTAAAAGCATTGGAACCACCCATCATATTTTGCTGTAGTTGTTTGCACTTACTGTATAAACAGAACATTAAATTCAAAATGGAAACTAAAACCTTTTTCATTAAGTTTCATAGGCAGTAAGAAAAGGGCTTTCCAACTAAGAGTGCAAATTGCACAATGGTGCAAGGTTAAACAAGATTAACACAGTTTAAAAGCTGTGCCCGAAGTTCCATACCAATGGTGCATCTTTCCCTGATGGAAACAATTTTTTCCCAGAGGCAATTACACCTTCAAGAGAGCAAGCACTTCCCAGAGCCAGGTACAGGGTGCAGTGTCCCGCTGTCCCTGCCACTGGCACTACCCACATCACTCCTTCCTGCGAGACCCACAGGGCAGCAAGCAGGCTCCTGTCAAGACAGGATTAAAAAATGCACACAGGACTCCACATACCTACCTGGTCAATGAATAAAATTTCAAAGTACAATTTAGAGCTAAAAGGAATGTGATGCCAATGGGAGGGTTAAGCACAAGCAATGACATCTCTCCCCAGTTCAGTTTTTATCACATTTCATTCACGCATACGAAAGAAGCTGGCAGCTTTGAAAAGGGACACTTCAGGGATAGGCAAGGTACGTCCCCCAGGGGAATCACTCCTGCTTTTAATGCTCAGCTTCACTTTCTGCAAACTCTAAGAGCCGTGGCTGCTGTTGGGGAGTCCCATGAAGTAGCCATGGGCCTCTCTGCACTGGCACCATATCCAAGCATGCCATCTTTAGCCAATGCAAGCAGTCAAAGCAGTATCCCTAGAGACGGTTCTGTCCTCCCTACAAAGGGAATTGCCATACCAGGCACATCTGACAGGAGCCCCTTGGTCCCAGTGATTTGTCACCTGCCCTGAGCTGGAGTGTGTACCAGCCAACAGGCGGCAGATTACAGTGCCACTACCCCAGTCACCCCTGGGGCTGCAAAGTCCTTAGCTTAGTCCTCAACAGGATCACCCAAGGTCTTTTTTATCCTGCTGATTGATTCTAGTGCTTTTCTTGAAGACCTCACAGTATTGGCCAATGGACTGCAGCTATGTATTTTGATCTTTATCATTGTAGCTGACAGAAGTGTTTTGTCTTTTAAATCTAAAATATCTCTAAATCTTGAGAGCAGTGATTTAGAGCCATCTGTGCAGGAACAAAACTAATGATAAAACCCACCTGAATAGAAACAGTAATGAATTGCTATAGTAATAGGTGATCTATAACTACAACACATCAATAAGATTAGATAAACAGACTGTTATCTTAATGAATTTGTCTATACAAGCAATCCCAGAGTCTTCCTTTATCATATCTTTCTTGTAAGCCACACATATCAGTTTACACACATGAAGCAGCTATTGATCCCTCTGCAAAAATGTACTTAGATAGAACTTTCAGAAATAAAACAACAACAACAAAAACAAAAGAGGAATATAGCAGAGCTGCCAGAATAGGGAACTGCTGCATTAGATTTGCTGTATGCACACACTGAGTATGTTTAATATTGGTTGTTGCTATCTGAAGTGTAAACACTGTTACCAGAGAGAAGAAAGCTGGAATGGCTTTGAGGCACAGATAGAAAAATATTTCTCCTAAAATTTGCATCATCTCCCTTTTGTAAAATTAAACTAGCTCATTAGCAAAAAAAAAACCCAAAAAAACCAAAAACAAACAAACAAAAAAACCCAAAGAAACAAATAAGTAATGAGAAAGGAACTGACTAGACCTGTCAAGAGCCTTTGTACCTTCCAGGGTTAGAAGAGTTAGCTGTACTAAATTCTGGGATACCACCACTGCATTTGGATTATGAGGGCTTAATTCAGAGCTTGTGAAGGTGTGAAAACAGGCTTCCTCTTCACAGCTCCACATGCAGACATGCTGTACACAAACTCTCATGGCTAGTGAGAAGAGAGGAACAAAACGTAGCTAACGTTTTTGCCATATACCTTTTTTCTTCTCCTTAGCACAAAGGAGCAGCAAGGATGATTTAACTTGCTACTCAGCTTCCAAAACCTCTGGAACATACTGGTGTCTTAAAATCCTTCATTGTCACCACATCATTACCTTTGTTAACACTTTATTTAAATTATTATTTCACACTGCATACATTAAGCCCCAAACTACACCAGGCTGAAGAGCAGAAAAACTGTTTCTACCACCAGTCTGAGCTCTACATCTGCAGGAAGGCACCTACTCCCTTCCAACAGCTGAGCCTCTTACCCTGATGGGAAGCTGGATCTCCCCATTATGATTGTTATGCACTTAGAAGCCATGTTATGGAGTATTCAGGGTTTGAAACATTTAATGTGAAACTATAAGTCAATGAACAGAACCCTAGTAACAACCTCCTTTCCAGGCAGCATAAAAAGCCTACATAGATTTGTAAAAAAATGCATTTTAAAAAATCAAATATTCAATTGTACTGATCTCCTTAGGTTTTTTTTTCTTCAGTCTTTAAATCAAAATCAAGTGAAAAAAACCCAACACTCAAAAGATAGCTTTTCCTCTAAATCACTGCACAAAATGCAGATTCCACACATCTTATTGCTGGAAGCGTGGGATAGTAGCAAAACTCAAAGCCAGCTCTCTGTACAGCTGCACCCATGAGAGTTTGGGGGGAGGGCTGCTTGCATACATCTATTTCATTGCATATCCAGAGACCTTTATATAATTGTTTTATTAATTATTCCTGGCCATTCAGAAAAAGGATCTTTAAATTGAATTTCTTTCTAAAACCATTATTGCTTATTAATGCACAATTATCTTACCATTGCCCATTGTTTTCTCAAGTCAAGTTTTCATCAGAACAAAAATGCACTCATGAAAGGGTTCTTGAAGTGCAGTTAGACCTTTTGCATGGGTTTGTGCTAATTACCAGAGATTCTTTTGTTATCAGCTCGGATGTTAATGACAAAAGAAGACAAGCGGAGAGTCTATTTTGCTTGAGCTAATTACTAACCATTCCCCATTCAATTTATGCTCGGAGGAGTACAATAATCATGACACAGTGCATTAACTCTGTCCCAGGCAGTTTCTGCCATGCTGAGTGTTAATTGTCAGGACAGATTCCAGTCAGGAGTAACAGTGTCTCAGGCATGTCTGCTCACAAGCAGTGGTCTAACAATTTCTTCTGTGCAGTAAGGCAGGCCCTTTTAATTTTTTATGTAGGGGAATACTGGAACATTTCCTCTTTTGCAGAGGCAAATGGCATTGCTTTCACTGGCTTACAGTTTTTACGATTAAACACTGTACCTAGTTAGAAAAAATTAATGAACCAGAACTAAGAACCAAATAACACGACAGAAACTTAACAACTCACCAGAACATTTTTTTAAAAGTATATATTTTGGGAAAATATATCAATACAACTAACTGAGCTGTGTACCTTGCACCAAAAGCAGGAGCTTAGAGGGCTAGTCATAGGTAGTAAGCCATTTTGTATTATCCAAAACCCACCGAATTTGAAAAGGTTTTAGTGGATTTAGCATTGCTTCAGGGTCTTTGCAATCTTGAAAATGAATGGATTTATGGTAAATCCTCCAAAAATCATTTCACAGAGTGTAATGAATAGTGATAGATATTTCAAAGTCATTAGTCTCCTCTATCCTGTGCTTTGGTGATATCACACTCCAAACTAAAAGCACCTGTTCTAAAATGATCTAATGTATCATAAAGTCTGGAGGCGTAAAAAGGGAAAGAAGGCTAATTTCTCCTCTGTGCCCATGCTTCTTTAACAAATGATCTTGGAAACCCAAAGTGCAGCCACACAAAGTCTGCTCATAACTTTCTTCAGAATGTCACATGGCAAACAATGTACCATGCCATCCTAAGAAACTTCAGACACAAACAAGAAACAAAAGTTTTAGCAATCCTCAGTATAGTGGTTGCTTTTAGGATGATCATCTAGAAGACAGTGCAGGCACAAAGAGGCAAATTTGTGTAAAACAATCAACCTTTACTCTAGCAGGTCTATCTATTGATTTTCGTGGTCCAGTCTGTAAGATTATTCAATGGACTGATCAAGCCAGAATAACACTGTTTGGGGTGAGTGACAGGAAAATGCCCTGATAAAACAGTGAGTGCTGTTATTAAGTTATTAGATCTTAAAGAAGGTACCAAAGCCTTGTTATTATCTAAATGCTAATGGAGACATAGCCAAAAGTGCCTCTTCCACCCACTGTTAAGAAGGAAATCATCTCCTGAGGCAAAATGTTTGAAGTCAGTATTTTGCCTCATGCTCGTATCACAAAGCCTTGTCATGCAAGATTAGACAGATTCCACAAATCCTCACAAACTTTCCCAAACCAGCAGGAGAACATCAAGAGCACAGACTTGTGAGTGTGATCCACAGCAAGGTGCCTGAAGGACGGCAGGTTTATCCTGCCTGAACACTGCTCTGACAGCCTGCTGTGCATTGCAATGGTACCATTCAAATATGGAGAGAGATGCATTCAAATATAGATCTCTGTAGAAAAGAATCTGCTGCTGCTTGCAAGCCTCTGCACAACCTTCACAGACTGACATTTCACTTTCCAGTTTATTGCAGAGGCTTTTTTTAATTTAGGGAAAATATACTCAGTCCTGCCCTACAAAACAGAATCAGTATCAGAAAAAAAAAATTAGTTGGTTTCCTAAAATTGTTAACTTATTTGCACCTATAAAAGTGAAGTTAAAAGGACCACTGTTTTCCTAGAAAAAAACAAAAATTTCCATGGCTGACAGCTCAAAAGCATAGGATTCATGTTTTTAGCAGTGTCCCATCAGCTCATTAGTAATGCTGGTCTCAGTCACACAATATGACCACATGTTCAGAGTTATACAGAAAAGGAGGTGTCTGCTTAGAAGGCTGATATCTTTTTCTTTTATCTCAATCATTTTCTTTTATCTCCTCTCCTCTCTGATACAGCATCAGGAAGTTTCTCTGCACATTTACTTCTACATTTCCAGTCATCAAACACCAAACTGCTTTCGGTTCCCTTGCTGTAACTGGTGGGTTCGCTGACACACTCATTAATTTGTAACTTAAAAGTAGAGGGAAGAGAAACGGCTAATTGCTGTAGCTGATAGAGGTGGCATTTCCATAAACTGCAGCACACACACATCCCTGTAACTTCATCTTTTCAGTGTGGTACCTCCTCGTTTGATGCAGCTGACAAGGCAGCCCCATGGAATGAGTTTCAGCATAGCCCAGCAGGGAAGAACATCATAATAAATGAATCATCAGTGCTCCTCCAAGCGTCAAGACCTCCATTTTCCTAATTTACATTTCAAAAGGGTCTGCAGTTGGAAGTAGTAAAGAAATCATTTGCTTTTGCAAGATAAGTGCTTTTCCAAGTAGGAAACTCCCTGGCAATTCTGAAAAGTGTTCTGATTATAATTTTTGTCTGTATTAGAACAGACACAAAAGTCTTTTAGAATCTCTCTGTCAAAAGCTACCCAGTATTCAGCATTTCTGCAATCTTTGACCATGTACTGCTCCCATGGAACACTGGGTCAACATGCTCAGCTGCCTTGAGCACTTGGCACAAGCAAAGTGTTCTTTAAATAGACGTTTGTAGGCCACAATACTATTAATTGTGTGGAATAAAAACACCTCCAAGAGGCATTGTCAGAGGCAGCACAGAATGAGAAGATTTATATAAATCTTGTCTCTTGAGGTTCCTCCCGGAAGTTTATTGGGGAGAATGTCTTTGGAGCAGTTTGCAGCATTGTCCACTGGTGAGCTTCTGGGCAGAAGGAGGAGTTGGTGCCTCCAAGCTGCTGCCATCTATTTGTACAGTAAGGTTCTTAACTCTCTGTCTCTGTCTCATATCTCTGCAAGGCAGGATACTCTAAATGTTATAATGGCCTACCAGTGGTCCTAAAGGGAGGTGAAGAAAGGAGCAGAGCATGTTCTCACACTGTCTCTCACCCACACAGTCACTCTCTCTCTCTGCCTGGAGCAATGAATTCCCACACTAGGGATGACAGTGAAGTGACAGTCAGTACTACAATATTTCTTGCTCTGTATTTGGGCAGAATTACATGGATCTCATCACAGGGCCCAGCATAACTTATATTTGTTTCTTGTTCATCAGAATAACAAAAATTAAGCCTCATAAAATCAACTTTCAATCAGTCGCTCTTGGGTGTGACACTTCTTCATCTCAGCCTGCGAGGCTTTTATTACATTTCTTCCTATAACTGAAACTCCAGCTAGAGGGAACAAAGATGCCAAGGATTCCTACAGTCCAACACACAGTAGCATTTCCTAGCAAGGCGTTCATCATGCTCAAAGCCTGTCATGAGAACAGGTAATTGCAAAACAAATTCATTTCCATAATGCCAAGGGGGATCAAAAAGAGGGTGTTACACTTTAAATTGTTGCTACTAATTCTTAAATTTTCTGTTCTTCAAACACTGTAGCTGCCAAAATTCAGGCTTCTCATTAACTGTCTCCAGGTAATTACAGAACTTTTTGGATGGAAGCAACAAGAGAATGATTCTTTTAAAAACAAGGAAGCAGAAAATCAGAGTTGGCTCAGTGATCTCCCTGTAGCCACCTTGTTGACTAATTTTGGAAAAAGGAAAATCTGCAAAATGGACTGACATTCTGTCCCCCAGATGTAACAGAGAGTAACTCAAAGATGGCTCCCTGTGCCTGGAACATCACATTATGCCTTCAGTCAAATTCATGGTGTGTGTATTCCTCCTCTCATCACTGTTTACCTGGAACAGTAATTCTCTAATTACTTCACAAATACGTATTTGCATATAATGAAGCAATTATGTACATCATTTAGTAGCTCTAATTGAAGCTTTCAAATACAAAATTCTCTTCTAATTTGAAGAGTTCATATCTTTAACGCCCCAAATGCCCTAGATAACTCTGTGAAAATACAATGTTGAGTGGGAGGCAGTATTAGAATTAAAAATATTGAAAATTATCTAATAATCAAGGTAAAGTGCTCATGAAAGCAAGTCCAACTTGATAGTAAATCTTACATGACATTCAAATATATCACATTTAATACATCCAATGAAATCTATCATGATAGCTGGTTCCAATAGATTATTCCTTTCAGGTGTAGGTAAAGAAATTCACTGAGACAAGAGCCATATTCCTTTTAGTGCCATTATGGCACTCTCTTGGCCTATGCACTAGTGAATTCCAGTACAAAACAGCCTGAGTTCAGCATCCAAACACCTGTTTGGACTTTAGGAAAACCCCTCCATACAAAGAATCCTGTTGGGTGGCCTGATTTGAAAGCCTAAGACAGACTACAAAATAAAGATTTGCACATACTTAATTTGGAATTTACTTCAGATACAAGCTAACATCTTGAAAAACAGAGTTTATAAACACTTCTTTAGGATCTACAAAATCATCGGTGTCCCATTCTCATCCTTTCTACCTCTAGAGACAGTCTCTGTCCAAAGCAATGAGCTTTAATATGGGGATGATTTGATGCATGTGAACATTTCTGGCAATTGTTGTTTCCTGGGAAACAATGGCAACTCCTCTCAGCACACAGCAACAGCATCAGCACACACATGCTGCTCCAGAGATTCACCTGGAGCACAGGACCAAGTTCTGAATTCACTTGGGAATTAACTGATCCACCTCAGCCTTTCATTTGCACTATCAAATACATTTAAAAGCTTATTGAGTGTTTCCTTTCCACTGCATCTGTACCTTTTCACATCTGTATTCCAGCTAATCATTATTGCATTATCCTATCATATTTGCATTTGATTATGATGGCACACAGGTGGCAAAACAGAGCAAATCAATCAGGAGAGTCTGTTTACACAAGGAGCTGCTTTGTTTCTTCACAAGGAAACAAAACAAGTATTCTTGGAAGACCTTGAAGTACATTTTAACAGGTCATGTTTGAATTTGAGAACCAAAGACTGAGCACTCTCAATGTCAGAAAATAAATGAAAAGAAAAATGAAAAAAAAATAAAAGAAACAGACTCAAAAATATTTCCATCTCAAAGCTTTTCATATGCAGGGAAACCTGTTCACCTGTTCACTTTGCTTGGTAGTGAAGGAGAAGAATTAAACTGAAAAGCTGAAGTTTGGAGACTTGTTATGTCTAGGGAGAATCTTATGCTGTTTATTTTCCACCAACAGGAAAAGCACAATACAGATCTCTTTGTACACCATCTGCTCACTGAAAGTGCACAATACCTATGCTGAAATCCTTCCACTTAATAGGAATTGACAGGACACCGCAAGGGTTAGATACCTCAATGATAACAAATGAATTTTGTTGTCGTGTATGTAAACAGGAAAATACCTTTCATGTTTCTGAAAGCTGAAGCCTAGCTTCTGGTTTTATTCTAACAGTAAAACGTGGAATTTGATGGGGGTGGTGGTGATGGGTTAGTCCATCCTGGAGATGGGGTCCTGTGTTTAAAAAGCTAGAAGATAATGTAAAATGGCAAATCCAGTCTTTGCTCTTTTGTTCTACCTCAGACAGTGGAAAACATTGTAGAAGCAATTTGTGCACACACAGTACTCTTAAATCACATCCCATAGCAGATTTGGACTTGAAATTACTGCCCATTTTGCTTTGCATCTACAAATGTGGAAGCTTAAAATAAGTCTTGGCAATTAACAATTCAGTGTGTTCCAAGGTTACAGCTGGTGGACCTGCTTCCAAGTGATTTATCAGCCTTTTAGTGATACACCCAGAGTTTTTTGAGTATGAACCCCGCTGCAGCCACACACTGTCTGGTGATCCATTCTCCTTATCACGACAATGTTGTCTTGAGACTAAGGGGGAAAAAATGGACTTGGAATGACATGAATATCAGAAACAGCAAAATGCTTTTGAACTCAGTAAAACACAAGCCTCATTTATCTAGCTCCAGGTTTTCTTTGCGCATCTGAAGTCCCCTTTCCTTAGAAAACAACGTAGTTTTTTTTTTATTATTTAAAGCTGGCTTCTGTTGCCCCTCATGTAGTTCACAAATACTGTATCAATTTCACTGACATGGAACTAAGCTCAAGACAATCAGACCTGACTTGGTTTAAATTCAAAATACAAACCCAAACATACTGATTTCCTTCTTTTTAGCAGATGGAAAATTTCATTTTAAAACAGTGAGGAAATTAAAACTTCTTGGACTTCTCTACTGCATTATTGTCAAAGCCAAAAATGACACAAAAATTCCAACTACAAAATATTTTCTGTAGAAAAGCTCTGCAGAAAATACTAATTGAGTACATTCAAATAACTTAAATCTCATCAGCCATGAACTTTTGATAGCTCCCCAGTCCCTTCCAGGGAAAGACACATGGATTTATGGAGCAATATGTCACAACTGGACATCCACGGCTTCCCAGCAAACCTGCCAGGCTGAGTGTCCCTCAGGCAAGGAGTTGGGATTCCTGGGGCAGTGCACTCCAGGCAAGTTCCTGCCCATGTCACCAGTGCCCCAGAGCGAGGGGTCACAGCTCCCCTGTCCCTTTTGAACCAGATGAAGTCAGCAAGAACACAAAAGATGGGAAGCACATTTAATTCAGAGTATTTTGGGACAGAGGATTTTGGCATTGTCAAGGCAATCCAAGTTGAAACAAAATAAATTATTGAAAAAAAAAATCTTCATTTTTGAAGAAATTCCAGAGCTGAGAAAAGTGAAATAAATCTCCAGTTTATGGATCTGAGAACACTGGGGTGAAGTGACCAGGCAGCAGGCAATCCACACACAGATCAGCGTGAAACCTTTCCTCCCTTAGAACAATCAGGCAGCAGGGAATAATCTCAGCAACTAGTCATGGACTAGACTGTTTCAGCCATCCTAGATCACCTGCCAGCTGATTCACCTGCCTAACCAGCACAGGTCACTCTAGTGTGCTCCTCTAAAAGTACATGAGACCAACATTCTTCTCCTTCACCTTTTCCAAATTAAATCCAAGGGGAGAGAGGAAAAGAAACTCATTTTACTTCTAGTTCAGCATTGCCTGACTTTACTTCTTAGCACATGACAATAGAATATATTCATTCACAAAAAAGAAAGATCTACAGATCACAGCATGGTCCCTGGTCTCCATCTGAATTCCTGTCTCTAAGAGAAGCTTTAACTGCAATGTCACTTCACTTTGAGGCAGCAGACAAAATAAAGAGATTGTTAACAAATGTTAGTACTTTTCTCTGTTTCATATTGCTTATATCAATAAAGATAAGTGTTTTGGACTCTGGGGAAGGGAATTTGGACTGTTTGGTTAGAAATCTAGTTAAAAGGTGTTCCTCACCTTAGATCATGTTGGAGCTATAAACCTGAGCTTGCTTGCCACAACTATAATTCAGTGGAGCCTGGGAGAAGGGGGCAGGGAAAAAGAATGTTTAATTGTTCCTCAATAAACTGTTCCATAGCATTATTGCAACAAATCAAAGCTGTTATCACAGAAGCAGGAAGCTTTTATTTTAAATAATGACAATTTGAGGTTCAAGAACCAAGGTCCTCAGAAACTGCTGCCTCAAATCTCAGTCACGGTACCTCTGATCTCTTCCAAAGCCCTAAGGATATTTATTCTCTGCTGCTCAAGGATTCCTCAGATAGTTTGGCAGAGACAGCAAAGCAACTTGGTTTTGCCCTCCAAAGCCATATAATAAAGTGCTAATAAGAATTCCCCAAGTGTGACATCAGGATGCCAGTGTTTCTCTGAGAAAGCTTTTATCTTTGTAGGGCACAATTTTTTTCCTGTATAGACAAGCAGAATAGGATTTTCAAAAGAATTCACTTTAGCCTGACTCAGAGAAGAAAGTAAAATTTCTAGTGATTTCAGAGGGAAGAGATGAACACCTACTTCTGAAAATGCTTCCTGTACCCTACATAGTGTATGAAACCACCACTGATGGAGGAATGCATTAAACATGGCAAAAATATAGCAACCACCTGAGTCAGGAGACTTAAGCCACATATCACTGTCCAATGGACAGGGACAAAAAACCATGAGCAGAGAGAAAAGCTGGCAGCTCTCATAGTTGTGTCTGATATCACTGTTAAGTGAAATCTTAACAGAAAAATTACAGAAGTATGAGAAAATACAATTTTGTTTTATGTTTTGGGCATATTTCCTATAAAAAACCAAGATCATAGAACAGAGCACATCTGGGACGTGCATGGCATTCATTTTCAATCTAATCACCTCAGCATGCATTGCAGTTTAGACAAATGTATTAAGCCTAAATAAAAGTGTTCATTAATAAAGATTGAACAGTTGTTTTTTGAGGCAAAGGCATCATGCATTACATTGTGGAAATAGAAAATTTATGCTAAGCATTAAAGACAGAATAAAAAATATGGATATTGCTTCATTTCTCTTTTCTAAAACTGTCAACTGTTAATGATCTTTCAGAGGTAGAACTACTTCATATATCAAGCGGAAATCTGTCTTAGATTACTGCTTCAAAATGGGGCTTCTAGACAAAATTCTCCCTTTGAGCATTATATGGTAGGCCAATGTAAATGTTTTACAGTGGAGATACTAAGTAAAAAAATGACAAGATGGACAGTTTCTATTTCTAATGAATGTTAATCAATAAATGAACTGTTAAAGCACTTCAGATAAACATTGCATCAGGAATATAAATTTCTTTTTCCTTCAGAAATGATATCAGTGATCTTTACAACGTGGCAAGATGTTAAAGATGAGAATGGCCAAGCCTGGGTTACATTTCTATGGCAGGATATAAAAGTGAACATTTCAAACTTTGCTTAGTGAAATAAGACAAAGCAAAAATAGAACTTTCCTACTTCTGGGAGAATAGTGCATAACAAATCATTCATTCAATTAATTTCACTTTACCTATTCACAAATTACTGCAAAACACTCATAATTTTCTCCAAGGTGCTACTTCAATTAATTCACTGTATAATTTCAGTGAATAACTTTTCAGCTGCAGATTGTGACAAGTGTTCAGTATTCATCACTTGAAAAGTGTTGATTAGCTCTGACTTATCCGGGGATGATTGATGTCAGAACAGGAGTCAGTCCTGCCCACAGCCCTCTGCATTTATTCCCCGTGTAACCTGGCACTAGCAAACTACCCAAAGGCTGAGCTACATCTGCTATTTACTTGCAGTAGTTTAAATGCAGCTTTACAATGAGCATAAACACCTTTCTGTTTAAACTTGACTGCAGGAACTCAACTTTGCTTGCGGATAGATAACCACACATAGCTAGCTTATACCTAAATGACTATTTTTTTTCTGGATGGAAGTAAGTTTGAAAGTAGCTCAGTCTAGCAAGACTTGATGAAATCAGCATAACTGATTTCAGTAAATGACATCTCTTACTGGGAATAGCCAACAGCCCAGACAGATTCCAGAACTGAACAAGGTTTCTGTCTTGCTTCTACTGACAGCTACCAGAAACCAGACCATTAAAAACCATAAAGCCAATCAGCAGTTTGTGGAGAAATCTCATGATCACACCTTGCCAGAAAAAATAAGCATGGTGCAAATATTTCAAAGCAAAAGCCTTCAGGTATTTAGTGGTAAGGGCTGAGTCACACAACAGCTGTTTAACTGTTTGCACATATAGGTCTGGGTAACCAATACTAGTTATGTCTTTAAGAAATTAAGCATTTGTTATACTGTGCCATCAGCCAATGTGTTTTCCCATTTACTTAGCAGCAATCTCGAGTTATCCTTGGGAGTTGAAAAGCAGGGGATTCCACAAAAGAGACTTCAGGAAGAAAATCAAAATCAAATCTCCTGCCTGCAGAGCCAGAACCGCCTCCTGTATCCAGTGACACAGAGCCATGCTGTCACTGAGCTCCTCAGCCACTGCCTCAATTTGCCCCCTCCACTGCTGAGTTACCTGCTCTGTGAGCTTATATTAATGATCTGTTAGTTGTCTTCTCTCTGGCACATGGCACCCCAGCTACACCTTTCAACAACTGACCTTTTGTTCCTCGGTCATCTCTCTTCTTTCAGGACTAGATTTCAGTTTCACTGTCATTACTTTATGTAGTCCTTGTGCTGCTTTTTCTGACAATCCATTTCCCTGCACATTTCTCACCTGAGCCTCATTGCTCACCATCTTAAACTCATACCAGTCCTTCCCTCACTCCTGCAGCTTTGCTGGTCTCCCACACCACAGTTCTTGCTTCTTCATCCTTCTGCACACAACACCAACCTGAAATGCACCTTCACCTGCTGGTTGAGCACCAGCCTCTCCTTCTCCTCTGGAGAGGAGCTCAGCCTCTGACTAGGAAGTTGAATTCCATAAATTTCATACTCACCTCCTTCTACTTATTGCACATCTCCACATAAAATATTTAGTAGATCTTCAGGTCAGAGGGCACCATAAGATCATTTACCTAGATCCTAATCCCTTTCTTTATGGAAACCTTTGGATTTCCCCACATATCAAATAATTTTCGCATATACCTGTCCATAGACTGTTTCCAGAGAAACTGTAACATCAAGAAGATTGAGGATTGAAGTCATTGAGGCAAATAAATGAGTTTAACTGGCAAAAATTCCTACCTTGCCCTGAGGCTGGTGAGCAGTTTGATCCTGACAGTGTGAATGTGACAGGTCCACCAGGCCTGGAGATATCTGGCTCTTTGAGCACCAGTAGGGCTTGTTAGACATGTGGGTGGCCACTCAGAGGCACTTCTGAAGAAACTAAACCAACAAAACCAGCAGGCTGCTGCTGTGCTGGGTGTCTGGGAGGGGAGTTCCTCAGCTGGGCACTGAAAGGATGAGTTTGGCTCACATTCCCTGTGTTTGGAGCCTACGGAAGGTGACCTAGGCAGGCTTGAAGAACATGGTTCCCTGGTGGACCATCCCTGCACACAGCTGTCCTCCTTCCATTTTCCATGTACAGACAAAACGTCCTTGGAGATATTCTCCTTTGAGTTGTTATGCAATAAAATGTCACAGTGATGCAAGAAACACCACTTTTGTATATGTCACTACAAAGCTATGAGCCAATGCTGGCAAATACAACTGATCCGAAGCAAGAGGCATCTGCACATTGTTTTCAAGACACTGACAGACTTCAAAAATTATCAGTCAAAATAAGATGCTCGAGCAAAACAGCTCGGTTACAGAACAGTGTTCCTCTAGATACAAAAATGTGTCTCACTTGCAGTACCATTCCACTGGAATTAGTGTGCCTGGATGCCAAGTGGAATTATCATCAGGGTTTGCAATGGCAAGACATCACAAAACATCCTGGCCCAAACAATCTGCTGTGCAAGTCCTCCAGGACATGGAGTGTCTTTGGAGTTGCACAGAAGCAAACAATCAGAAAATATTCAAATTACTTCATAAACCTAATTTTAAGACACTACAAAAAAATCCAAAAAAAACAACCACCAAATGTTTTCAAAGAGTGGTTGTCTAATGTTTTCTGACTATTAAATGCTCTACAGAGTCTCTGTCTGGATACTTTGATACATTCAGCCAAGATTAAGAGAGGAAAAAATTCCAAATTGCATAAATATGTACATTTTTTTATTTTTCTTTTTTCATTAATCCCCTGATTAACCTACAGAGGATGGTGACAGATTTCATTTTATACAGCTCCCATTAAAGGCTATGGAGTTACAGCAATTAAATCAACACACCTTTCTAAGTCTTAGGCTAAGAAGTTGAAGCTAAAATTGGCAATATGTTTTAACTCTTTTCTGCCTCTATGGTTTGGTCAGTAGAAAATCTGAGATTATTTTTAAGACTCTTTTAGACTGTGGCTTATCCTGAGAACTGGTGACTGACTTTCTTTAAATATGTAAGTCAATTTGCAGATTCAATAGGGATGAACAAAATTAGGGATAAGTCTCAATGGAGTGTTAGAAATGATCTCAGACTTGGAGCATGTCATTGGCATATAGATATCTAGAACCATCACAGTTAAACTGACACCACTATTGAGAAAAAGCTTCTAGATAATCACTTAGGCCATATTAAAGTATTTCATCACATTGCTGGACTATTCACAACAAAAACCTGGTCAAAAGGCTGTAATATATAGGATATTCATTCCTTTCCTAGAGTTTAAATGAAAAATGTGATTAAGAATTTAAAACTACAAACATAAGAGATTATTCATTTTGTAACAGCAATATAAAATACATTGGCTTTGCCACAGAATATGTCATTAAAGCTGTTTTGTAATTAGCTTTACTGCAAACTAAAAAACCCAAATGCAATTGCTTTAATGCAATTAGTCCCCCTTATATTTCAATGATGCAAAGTCTTGTTGGGCTATAATAAGATCAAAATAGATTTTTCTCTGAGTTACCTTTACATTAGTGATTTTAAATCCAGAACTTAGTATCCAACTTCTGATGAAATTTCCTCCTCCTTTCCTACCAACTCTCATAAGAGTTGAGTATTCCCATCTCCTACTGTACCAGCCTGATGTTACTGTTCAGTTTTAAGAGGGAAGATAATACACAGAAATCTGCAATGTTCATGTTATATTTAGTTTTTCAATGTATTATGTGGTATTAGAACTAAAAAATGAAAGTTCCTGCCTATTTAATGGAAATTAAATAGGAAATTCAAGATGTGACTCACTTTAGAAGAAGCTTGAGCTGCCCTCTTTGCAGTGTTTCTCTGAATATTGCATGTGACCATGTCAAAACATTGCATTTTAAAACTCTAAGATCCGCTTATTTCCTAGTTTGTATGTACTTCCATTTCTAATTCAAAAGATAAAACTATTCAATGAAATAAAAATATCTTATTGATATTCCAAAAAAAGCATCTGGGAGAGACCCTGTGGATTATGAAACTATTTTACTGAATAATTCTTCAGGATACTAATCTTATAAGGTTTATTTTGAAAACACTAAGACAGCTCTATACTTTATCTTACCTTAAAACTGAGAAAAAAAGTCCTTTCACTGCAGCTGTATTCTGCTTTATTTGCTCTGCTTTGCTTTGGAATCTACAGAAACTCATAGGCATGGGAGATGATGCTCTCTGCCACCAAAGGCATTATTATAGCTTTAGAGTAGGCCAGTTGTCTCCTGACAGGTCCTTATTTTTAGTGTTAAATTTTTGACAGTATCTCTGACTAAACATCTATTTGTTTACTTGTTTGCTTGGGCCTAAAACATCAGTTTCTCTGCAAATGCAAACTAAAGTTTGATCTTGATACCTGTTGTTTTACTCTTTTCAAGGAGAAAATTTTGCTTTCCTCCTGTATTTTTCTTTCTGAGAGGTCATTTTAAAACCATTTTAGAATGTTTTTTATACTCCATAGTGGCAGCTAAGATCCATCTCTGCTTTCAGCAGCCCCACTAATTAGAGATATTCAGATTATTCCCCTCATCAGTGCATAGTTTACAGGCCATTTTCTGCCATCAGTCACACCCATGCAGCCCATGTTTAACTGCACTGATTTCTAAAGGACTTTCAATGACATAAATGGAAATACAATTTCTCCATTGTGGTACCTGGCTTCATGACCTGTTTAGGTCTCTGGATATCAGGCAGTCAAAAGCAATAATTAAGATGTAAAATTGTTTCTTCTGTTGTGTGCTAGAGAAAGGTGGATCACATATGGATTTTTCTCTCTCCAGCAGTGGCATAAAAATAAAACTATTTTCAAATTAATGAAACAGTATTCTCTTATAACGACTTTTTGCTCTGAGTGCACAGAATTGTAAATAAACAACTATCACAGAAGAGTTTTTCTGTTTTCCCCTGAGCATATAATACTCTGTCACTGAAAATAACCCTCTGAAATGGCAAGAACAAATGTGTATCAAAACTATGGTTTTTTAATAATATTGTTCAGACTCCTGGCAAATGGGAGAGTCACATGAGGTGACACAGACCTTGATGAATCCCTCTGTTGAGTGACCATGTGTGTCCTGCAGTAAGGTCAATGCATCAGGTCTGAACCTCATTTAACAGCTACAAGCACCCAAGTGCTCAGTATGGGAATAAGTGTCAGCTGTGCTGTGTCAAAATCCAAAGGCCATTTGCCTAGGATTCCAGGCAGACTCACTGCTTTTATCAGATGCCTATAAACCTTAAACAAATATGTTGGATGGAACAAGCAATGGGACATGAAGACGCCTTGGTTTCATCAGTAAGTCAAACTACAAGGATTTCCTTGTTCAAACAGCTCCTTATCTTCAGGGAAGGGGTGGAAGTTGAACATAGCAGCTAGAAAGAGGAAGGTACTGTCTGTGTACTTGTAGGATACAGGATTTCAAATCCAACTGCAAATGAACTCCAGGTGGTGCTTCTCTCATCACACTTAACTGCACTACTCAATCACTTCCCTTTAACAAAGAGTAATTCTGTACAAAAATATAGCAAAGGTAACCACAGAAACTGTCTCAAACACCTTCAAGCAGCTGTACTAAGTGTGAATGTCTGAAACAATTTGTAAATTACATGTTCCATAAAGCTCCTTCACTGCTTTTCCTGGTTTTTTTTTTTCTACTGTGCACTTCAGGCCAGCCTTTCATTTGATAAGTTGCTATCAACCATGAAAACAGACTCTGGGAGTCTTAAAATAATTGCATGGAGATAACAGCTATCTTCAAACCTTAATATAGATATTTTAGAAAGACAAATGTGATACAGACAGGAGTCAAGTTGCACATGTATTTTCATCAGTACAATTTGACTGTTGTTCACATTGTTACAGGAGGAACAGAATTTAGACCTTGATTCATTGACTGGTGTTCCTTGCAAGTCACTGGATGGGTCACCTTAACCTGAAAAGAGAATTTCTCTCTTTCTAATGAATTGAGGATAATGGCCTAAATTGTCTTTAAATGATGACAGAGGTCTGTGTTAATCCAAGTCCTTATTAGCATAGTGAGTTTTGCACCCTACTTTACCATATTTCAGGAAAAATCTATTTATCTCTTCTTCAACCTTAAAAGGAAAATCACTGGGAGTTACCTGAGATGAAATGTGTCCTGCTCAAGTCTAGTGTGTTATTCTACAGTCCTTGCTCTGAGAAATTCCAACTGTTTTCCAACATTTGAGACAAAAATTCTTGAGATAAAATAAATTTTCAGGAAGCTAGAACCTTCTAGCCTAGCAGTGAATTTGGACCGGTGGGAGTTTTGTCTTTATAAGGATCTTGCAGTGAGATGCTTAATTAATTTCTAATGAGTTGCACCGTGCTTTTGCTGAGTATATGTTAATGTGTTATTTTTTTCCCTGTAATTGTGAATCTTCTTGGTTCAGAGCACAACTGTCATGTCCCTTTGATGTATAATAGATATAAAAAGCCATAAAGGCAAGCCTGGAGCTCTCTGGTTTAACTGTATTTAGGTATGCAACCAAATTGGTTCTCCTAATGTTCACTATGACTCCAGCACTATATATGTAATCTGAAGCCTATAAAGTAAAACATGAAATTTCTTACAGATTCTCCAAACTACATTCTAAACTTCATCAAAGCATTGCCTTAAGGAACTAATCAGTTTCAGAGTTATAATCAAGTGAGTCATAATGAATGTGTTCACAATGGAAGTCACATCAGAATTAAAACCCATTTTTCTCTCAAAAAGATGCAAACTCCACCCCACTCCCCCTCAAAAAATCCAATCAAAGACAAAATCCACTGGGCCCTAGGCCTTTGTCCCATTACAATGCAGAACTCAAATAATCTTTTGGCAATTTCTTATTGCCTTACCTCATCCTTCTTATCTTCTACTTTGCTCTGACTTTCCTATGAGTTTTTGTGCCATGAATTATTTTCTCTTCTAATTCTTTAAAAGCCTGTTGACTGTAATTTGATGCTACTCTCTATAGGGGACAGCACAGGCTTGTCTTTTCCCTCCCTTGCAATTATTTGCCTTCTCTAGAGCAAAGCAAAGGAAACATAATTTCCTTCCAATCAAATATTTTACCATGAGAAATCAGCTTCAAATCTCTGTTCTGTTATCCATTATGAATACAAACTACATCAAGCACTGATGTTGATGTCCACCCAAAATTTTACACAATCTGCTTGAGCAACAGAATTTGGCCAGTTGTGATTACCTGGAAGACCAGAAAATTCTGGATCTGCCTAGGGGTATTATAGTAAAATAATTGCCAAAAAACAACCCTGCCATTCAGACTTGTATCCTGAAACTCAGCAATGGGTTTGTGAGCTGCAGCAGTTCTGTAGTTTTGGCACTTACTACTACATAAACCTGTGAGAAGAGGAAAGTGGTTCCAGTCTTTGGCTGGTAAATTACACTAACACAGAAGACTAAAAATAACACCAGCCATTCCTGTTGGTTGTAAGTCATTTCATCCCTGATATGCTAGAAAAACATGATTATTTTCACATTTCACTCATATAACAGATGAGATGTGAAATGAGTGTCATGGTTGATAAACACCACAGTGGCTGCTAAGTCTCACGCTATGTAAACAAAAACTTCTCTGTTCACTGTACACAAAATTAACAATAAAAATTACTGTGAAATCTGGGTATAAAACCAAGCACAGCTTCAGAGAGAAAAGGGTCATTACAGAGGAAATGAGTTGGTGACAGCAGCTCTCCCAACCTGCTGCAGCTGTGGGAAGTTACCCATTGACTTTGATGGGAAATCCAGCCTGTGCAGAAAACATTGCTTCAAATATTCTAATTCGTTCCTAGTTCTAGGCTTCAGTGGAACAAAAGAGGAAGCAGGAAAGCACAGAGCTCAGTTTTGTGCAATGCACCTACACCTAGGCCACCTCACAGGGACTTCAGCATGGACCAAGAGGTCTCTGACAAGGAAAGGCCTTTCGCTCAGAGCTGAGAGAACACCTCTCAGTAAATGCCATCTACTGCTCTGTACTCCTAACTTTCTGAAATTAAAAGTCTCCCAGAAATGCATTAGTTATGCTGCACTCCTGCATGACAATAATACAGATTGACTAACACACCTGGAAGAATGAAAAAAAAATAAAAGAACAGAGCAATTGCAAGCACAGAAAAGTGCTTAGTTAACTGCAGCTTCCCCTCCCACACATCCCTGTTATAATATAGAACATCTGCTGAGAACAAGAACTAACCTGTTACTAACCAAATTCCAGTACTGATGTATGCATGATTACACACTACCTCAATCATGGCATTATCCCCTTAAATGGGGCTGAAATAATAACTCAAAATGCTCAGGTATGCTCTACAAGAGGTGGATATTGTTTCAGCTTTCACTAAAAACAATGTAGCGCTGCGTTGTAGGTTTATTTGGGCTTGACTCTTCCTTAACTATTGCTACTGAACAGGTAAGATAAGTAGGGCACTCCTCAGATTACAGCAAAATCAGCTGATGCTGTGTGACTCTGGGTATGTTCTGGGTTCTGCCACACAACTTATGAAAAGACTTGAGTTTGTAGAAGTTTGCAGGAGTCAAAGCAAGTCTTCTGCATTTCTGTAGCTGCTCATTACTGCACTGTCCCATTGTAGCAGGCTGCTGCAGGAAAAAGAGCTGAGCAGCTGACTGCTGAATGATTGTCTTCTACAGAGTGGGGGCCATTCTGAGATTCAAAATGAAATGCTTTCCTTTTTCATTGAACAAATGCTGTGGGCCAGCATGTGATGGCATTCACTTCCATAGCCTCATGCTACTTAACTTTCTCCTTATATGGAAGCAGTCCCTACAGGTTCTTTACAATTATTAGATTTAGATTTCCACATTCCAAAACTGAACCAGTGAGAGTATGGAATAGCTTACTCCTAAAAAAACAGCCTCCACAGCCTTTGCTTTTCCACTGCAAATCAGAAACCTCAGTGATATATGACTGTGGATATTGATAAGTGCAACAATTTAGGAGCTACAGAACCAAATAGGAACAGAGACACTTTCTAGAAGACACAGAAAGAATTAAAAACAGGTATTGAAAAGGTTGGGGGGGGAGGGGAGGGGGGCAGTACAATTTTCCACTCAAAAAATTCCAGCCGTTCAAACTTCCAGCAATTTCTAAACTCTGCCCAAAATGAGTGACTGTACATGGAAAGAGCTCTACAGAAGGAGAAATCTCATATCTTTGCCACTCCCATGCACAGAATTCTCATCATTCATGAATGGAAGTAAGCCAGCAGAGAACAAGTGCAGCACAGGGCACAAATACTATTTGTTGTGTATATTACATAGGTTTAGGTATGGACAGTTCATATATAGAGGCATAAGTGCAAAACGTTTAAAGAGCTTTTTGCTTGAATATAAAGTAGCAAAGTGTGGAAGTAGAGGCTTTTAAAATCATTTTCATTGAAATACACTGCAACCAGAGAAGTTCCCATTAAACAGAAGAGAAAGGGATGTTGGGTGAAGTAATGAATGGGTACCATTGTTGGTTTGCAAGATGGAGATCAAGAGGTTGGCGTCAGGTTTTTTGTCTGCTTAGTACAACAGTCTCTTGCACTGTATAAATGTGAAGGAAGAAGTGCCTTTTTATAGTCCTTGGATTAGCTTCAGGTTTTTTGTGATGAGAAAAAATTGTTTTCTTAGATGTGCTGCCTGAATTTGCTGGCTTGTGCCATGTTAAAACTTAGTTTGAAAGTGTGAAAAGTTTTCTGAAAAAAAAAAAAGTGCTTTCTAGGCAGCTTAAAGTGGATCCGTTTCCTGTGCAGCATTTACAGAATAAACATGAAACTCTTCAAAGTCTCCCAGAAAAGTTCTTTGAAATACCTTCCCTTTCAAATATGTTCTTCTTTCTTTCTATCTTTTTAAATAAGCACAATTTACTTGCAAGCAGGAATCTGTTGTATGCTGAACCTGCTGAACCTGAATTTCACAACTATACATAATTATGATAGATGAATACATTATGTAAGTAGAGATATTTATTTCAATACGGCCATTTTTCAGCTTTCTAATAAAAGAACTTTTGAAGCTATGAAAAGCTGGTGTCTGATGGAATCTGTCCTCAGTAGCAACAGTGTTTAGTTATGTTTGTTAACACTGTTCATGGTAAACATTTAATTTCCTATTAGTCTTCAACTTTTTGTGCTTAGTCAGTACCCATGAAGGGACTCAGACTGTGAGTTCTGGAAAGATGACTTCCCTCCTTCTGGTAAGTGAAGTGCAGACATTGGCCATGCTGTATATTTTGACTTAAAACAGCTCCCAAGGATCCCTGACATCTGTAAGGCAAGCCAGACCTTACAGACTTCTAAAATCTAACTTCTCCTCTGAGGGAATCACTGCCTGCAAGAATAAGAAGAAGTTGTGGTCTTTCCCTTCCTTACCACAACCACTTCTGGACTCAGCAGATGACAAGCAGCAAAAAAACTTAGCTGTGGGATTTCCAAAAAAAGATAAATGCTCTACAAACACATATTCAATGCAACGTGCTATCTCTTGGCAGTCTTTGACACTTCCTTTCTGGAATTTCAACACTTTGGCATCTAGTGATATCACTATAAAACACAAGCAACAAATGGCATAGATTGCACAACACCTATAAATGCCCATTTTCTCCTCCCAGAAGCAGAATCAACTATTTGTGCCAAAAGTGTGAAGCAGTTTAGAAAAAGACAATTGTTCAAACAAAAGAATGCTTTGGGTATTAGGTGGATCCTTTTGAATTTTAGAGCTAAAATGTATGTTGTTATCCTGAGTTACATGAGAGTCGTGTATGGCTGAGAGTTAAAAATTGTGTGAACTAAATTGTTTTTTATCAGTGCAGACCAAGTCATCTGTAAGAAGCTGAAACATTCACACTTTCATTGACATCAGCAGGCCTGGAAGTATGCAGCCCTTTAAAAAAATCAGGACACTGCTCTTCTGTCTGCATAAATGTTTGTCACAACATTTGGACCCTATTAAACCCACACAGACTACTTAGAGATAAGAGGCTCTGTATCTTATTAAGCAGTCCTTCCAGCCATGCACTTGTACATTATTTTCCTGTCATTTCTTCAGGTCCCTGAAACTGAGCTGCACAGCAGAAACCAAAAAATATACAGTAGCCATTATTGGCCAATAGAATACAACAGCCTTTGTTTCCCTGCAAATTTCTTCTAGGACTGAGCAACTTGTTTCCCTAAGTGCAGTTTACCAGTGTAAATACACCTAGGCTTCAAGTGAGCAGGGCACTCCTCCAGAGGCATGGCCAGCTGTGAAAGTCTTGTTCCACCTTTGTTTATCAGATCTCAATTCATCATCCTTCCAGACACTCCTGCTTTCCCGTGTTTTCCCAGGGAGGGGTGGGATGGTTGATGGGTTGTGGGACAGATGATAAGACATACCTGATCTGGGAGTTTGAATAGTTTGTTTAAAGAAGCTCTGTTCAGTTTTGCAGACATCCTGTCATCTGACTGCTGCTGGCACATTGTGTGTGAAACAGCTGGAATTTTCAAAGCCGCTCTTTATCTAAAATAAATAGGTGAATGTATCCAAAATATATTTCGTATGCACCCTGAATATATTTAGATAAAATACCTTGATTCAAATAATTTTTGATGGGAAAAAAACAGTTGGCAAGCCCTATATTCTTTCTTTTCCTGGCAGTCATGGCATACTCTACTGCACTAGTGAAAGTAAAAGCAAGAGTCAAACAACCCTTTTACACAACCCTACATTTTCATAGTATCACAAGAATATTTTCCATAATTGTTTGGGGTATTAAATTGCTTAATTAATGTTACATTCACAGTAGAACAGTACATTTGGCTTCATATGACAGTGAGAAAAGAACTGTTATGTCTGCAATCAAGTGCACAACTTTCTGAGTCAGATCTAACTATTCAGGTAAAAAAAACAAACAAACAAACAAAAAAACCCAAAACCACACAGATTAAAATTACTGGTCAGAAGCAGTGCCATCCATAATGCCATAGCTGGTATCTGTTCTCAGATACACATGGTTTCTGGAAGACATATTAGTTCTTATTAAACCTGTGTGAGCCAAGAGCCACAGTAGCATCTGAAATTCAGATCCTATAGGGACGATATTATTTACCTGTCACATGAAGTGCTGCTTAGTTTTGTCTTTCTTAAAATTTGCCAAGTCAAAGACTTACAGAAGTTAAACTTCTATTTACTTTTTTTAAAAAAGCAACTGATGCTAGGAGCTTGAATTCATCTCAGCAGGTGCTAACTGTAAAACCAAGTGGCAGTGCTTAAATATCTTCACTTTAACTGTTTCACTATTAATCATTTTGGCAGCCACCCCAAACCAATGATTATCAAAAGCATGCACTATTATTTTACGTAAGCAGAGATGTTGAGATAGGAGCTAATTCTGCCCTGGTTTTACAGCACCAAGATATGATCAGGTGTGGCCTTTTTAACAAACGTATGAGCTGTACTTCCCCAACAGAGGAGACAGGGGAATTAAATCCTTTCCCAGGTACAAGATTTGCCTTTGCCACCTGCATGTCAAACCTAGAAACAGACTGCTCCAATCTTTTTACACCAGAAGACTCCTTGAATGAGCTCTCAAAGCCTGCAGCTTCTCTCCCTTATTTTTCTGCCACAATCGTTTCCTTTTTATATTTTCCATCTAAAAATCTGCAGGACCCAAATAATCTGTGCATTTTGTCAATTACACAAGTAAATACAGCAGATACCCAACTTGAGGAATAGGAAACAGAGCCATGTGAACTACAATGGGCATTGATAGTCTTGGGAAGGCAATTTAAGGGAGCAACACAGCACAATCCTGGGACACGTACAGAATCCAGCTGTTATATAACACATGAATCCTGTCCTTATTTCCTAGGACATTTGAGAAAGGTATTGTCCTTCCTCTTCTGACACCACAGTCATGCATTCTCTGTGTTTACAGGGCAAAACCACTGCCCAGTCTTATACAAGAGTGGAGAAGGAAAGCTTGATTTTAAGCACGTAGGAAAAGGAACAACTGTTAAATGAAACAGCCTGCAGTGACCTAATTCAAGGAAGCTTTGTCAGGTGATAATCTTTCTCACCCTTTCTGTGTCATTCCCTGAAGTGCACAAGTGTTCAAAACAGTTTTAAAACATTCAGAAATGTGAGAGAAGTAGCTGTCCTCCTGGGCAGCTCTGACAAAGATTAGAATTCCCAATATAGTCACTGGTTGCAAAAGTGCTCTTAAGCTGCTGTTTCACTGGGTTCATGTCTGAGTGCCACTAATCAAATTAACTGTGATGGCTGCAGTAAGCTGTTTATAGAGATGAAAGACCTACCAAAAGAAGTTTCTGTTACAGCTTATGAAGCTGAATACTGTTAAGCACATAAACACCCATAGCACAGAAAATCTTGACTTTTTCTTTCTGCAGTTCCTCACTAGAGGGTCAAGAGTACATAACTGTTCATGTTAAGTCTTCCACAAGCCCAAAAATCCCTCTTCCCATCATATAACTGGTTTTTGCTTTTCCCCTGGGGAGAAAAAAAGAAAAAGCATTTATTTTTGTTGCCTCTCCTAGAAAAAATAAAATGAAAGGTAATAGAAGCAGTAAACAATGATTTAATAGAATAAATTATTACCATGTGATGGTTGAGTCAAGCTGCAAGCTCTTCCCCATGGTGCAGTTTAAAACTCAAAAAGCAGTCAGGAGTCTGTTCCAAACCAGGCAACTGCCAACCAGGCACTTTCAGCCTGTCAGACTGTTGTGACTTTGAAAAGGAATATCAGGCTGTTGATGTTTGTGGAAAGCATCGCTATGCCACAGAAAAAAAGAGATGAGAGAGAGCTACTGAGATGGCACAGGAGGCCCCTCACACACAGCCAAGCACCTGTAACTACAGCAACCCGGGAAGACAAAGGAAGGCAGCAGACACACTCTGTGCACAAAGGATGGTGGCCTCAGCTCTTCACCAGGATCAGGAGCAGATGCCTGAGGACTCAAGATTTGGGAGCAACATTACAGATGTTCTAAAGGGTCACTCACACAGGATCTGTAATAGGCTTTCTCTCAGTTCATATCAGCCCATTTCTTTTACTTCATCGTCAGAACACACTCCTTCAGGTTTGGCTGAGGAAAGTAATGCAAACAAAAAGTGCTGAAAAAATGAAAAAATGACTAATTTAAGGCGCATACAGATGTTTTCTAGGAAATCTTATTAAAAGTTACAAAATCTGTCTCCTCCCTCCATTTTTTCATTAGCATATACGAAAGTCATAAAAAACATACTGTTAAAATATTTGATACCAAAATATCTGTTCTTAACTTGCACAGGTAAAGTGGAAAGAAGGAAAATGAAGTCTCTGACTGCTTTGCACCTTCAGCCCTTGCTAAAGGAGCACGAGGTAACTCTGCCACTAATGGGTGCCCACTCTGGAACAGCTACACAGTGGGCACAGTGCTGGCAAATCAGAGATCCTTCTAAATTAGGTTTGAGAACCCTCCTGACAGGAAGAATTAATTAGTGGTATTAATAATGTCAGAGGTCTCTTCCTTTGATAGTATTACAATTCTCCTAAATAAATATGTATCATAAGGTTCCTCTGGATTTCAAAGCAGAGGAAATCCTGTTTTCATGTCTTTTTGGCATTAGTAACCATTTGTGAATCCACTGACTTCATTATATCTAATGATAATATCCCAGTCAGTCAAATGATTGCCAAGTTTCTCTATTGTAATCCAACAATGAAGAAAACACTTCATCTCACCACATCTTTTCACCACTCTGACATCTTGATATCTTCAATTTTTTCCCTCCAGTTTTAGCTTTTAAGACAGGCAGTGCTAGATTAAAAGTGGTTCTCTGTAGACTTCACAAAAGTGGAGAATTTTTTTTTTAGCTCAGCACAAATTTGTAGCAACTGATACTTTACCAGAAACTTATTTTTGAATATTTTTCTCTATAAAATAAACCTGTTCCTATCATTCATCTCAGGACTATATCTTTTCTGTACTTAAAAAGAGTTTCTTTGTGATTCCTGGGTGAATTTATCTATGATTAGAAATATTACAATCAGTTACATTTAGAGATTAGGGTAACCTCTAAATAGAGAGACCAAAATTGTGCTTAGGAAATACAGAAATACTAACAAGCCATCATTTAACCAGTTCAACAGCTATTCTAGATCTCAAATTAGGATGAAAAGGGATAAGGAGAAAATATTTTCATTTTATATGTGATGCACCAGATTAGCCCTCAGTGGTCAAGTATTAAATACTGCAAAAGCATAAATACATAAAATGGGACAAAAGGCTATTAAAGCTTAGCATGGAGAACCATGAAATAACATTTCCTGATACAGCTTCCTAGAAACTGCCAGTATTAATTTGACCAGATAACTTTCAGAGGCAGAATTTTTTTTCTGCAATGTAAATAGTCTCTGATGTTAGAGAGAAAATCTTTTCTCTCAGATAAAAGCTGGCTTTTAACAAAGCACATCTTAAGCTTCAGACTAGCGACATATTACAATTTGCTTTGAAACATGGTGTGCTCTTGGCATTGAATGTAGCACCCTCATGATACATCAAGCCAGGGAATTCTGCAATGGGGAGCACATTAGTAAAAATTACCTTTAAGGAGCAGTGTTTACATTCATATGCACAACTGATGTAAAACAGATGCCTTTGTGCTCGAGCTCCTATTTTAAGCCCAGACACAAAGTATTTTGTGCCTGTACAATGAGATGTGTTGCACACCAATCCTGTGTGTGCAGAACTCTGCAGACCTGGCTGCTGTGATGTCTGTGCCTGAGAGCTGGGGCCAGGGGGGCTGTGCACAGGCCCCAGGGACAGCAGGGCTGGGAGCAGAGTGTGCAGGGCTCCCCAGGCTGCAGCATCCCCACGCTCTCTGCCCAGATCTGATAAGCACAGATACACGACTGCTGATGGTGATTCCATCTCTTGTGATAGGGGCTGACATGACCTATCATGAGAAAACACTTTCTTATCTTTACCAACAGATAATGAAACCTTAGTGGGATCTTTAGGAAGAAAGTGGCTAGACCACCAAAGATGCAGTTAATACCTGATTTCTTGCCAAGGAGACCTGCAAAGCCTTACCAGGCAAGCCTGCAGCAACAGCTCCAACAGGAGCACCTTGGAGGGGACTTGGTTCCCACCCATCCTCTAAGGCCTGTGAAAGGCCCAGAGAGACCTCTGAAGTCCTGGTACTACCCTTGGCCTCACCCCAGCAGGATGGAGGCAGGAGGAGACAGCTACACTGCTCTCAGTGCTGGCACTGCTGCTGAGCAGGGTAAGCCAAACCCAGCAGTGCCTGGCAGACTGACCACACTGCCACGGCAGGAGAAGAGGATGCTCACAGCACAGCAAGGAGTTGCCCCTCTTCTTGATCTCCTCACTTCTGCCACATAAAACAGCAACAGACCACATGGCTGCAGGCATTTCACCCATCACAGCCACGATTTACCCCCATCATGACTCAATATTAAATGTGGTGGTCCCTTTTTCCCCTGAGAGCCTGCACACCTTAAAGATAACAGGATCAACAAAGGCCCTGCTGAAGTCAGGTAGCTTCTTCCCATTTCCATGAGGCTTTGGGGCTGCTCCTTAGTGTATTGCTGATGAAGTGTATTAAAATCTATACACTCAGCTTTCTCCAGCTTATTCAGTATAAATGCTGCTGCTTCTTATCTACAAATGTAAATTGTTTTGTTGTTTATGTGTTTTTGTAAAGTGAGTCCTTGCTGCACATTGAAAAGCTGCTCTCTCTATCAAAAGGCACGAGTATGTGTCTTTCTAGAAGTAGCATTATCTATTGCCAGAGACACCAGTTCCATTTTTTGATTAGGGAAACATGTACCAATGCTGTTGCAGTTAATACAGCAGTTTTACTACACAGGTCACACAGGAGGCAATATATTAACTGTCCTACTGAGGAATGCAAACAGCACAGAGTGTTTGGACTTCCAGCATCCTTGAAAAGTGACTTTGCTATTATACTAACGATGCCCCAGTGAGTAATCATTTTCAGGTACTAACAACTCTTGAAAATAACTCTTTCAGTCTAATTACACTGCTGGATTAGAGAAAGCCTTTCAGTGAAGTTTATGGGCCAGATTCTTAGTCACTGTAAACAGTCATAACTCCACAGGTTTCAGAAGGAATAATCCAATTTATACACTGGGCCTACCTCTCTCTTCTGTAAACCCTGTATTAAAGGTTATGTAATAATTAAGGATGAAGGAATAAAAAAGCCAAACTCCCTGACTTGATTCAGGCAATGACTCTGCACTTACTGAAATGAGGATGAATAGAACCAGGCTTCAAGAGATTAGTTATAACTAGGAGATTAGTTCAGTGCAATAAAGCCCATTTAGCACAACACAGAGAACTCTCTGCTGCACTTTGGAATAATGCATTTTAAATCTGTCAGTTGCCTCTGAAGGTCCCAATCCTGCAAAACCCACTGATGATTTAACTTTATTGGGTATATATAAACCCACTGAAATCAGACTATTCACAGTGCAGATAGACAAGCAGAGTTAAACTCCTGGATAAATTAGGGTTAGGCCAGGGGAAAGTTCCCTGGATTCTGTGTCTCCTTGAGAATTGACCTATAAACAAACAGGGAAATATTTGGCATTTTGCTTAGTAGAAATAGCCCTGATTTTCAGTGGTTTTGGTTCTACTTCAAAGAAAATCAACTATTCTTTCTCAAACAAATGTGATGTTCACAAGAAACCACATAAAAGTCTAATTCTCTATAGACATGTTTTTGATGCTTCTCCAATATGGAAAAAAAATTCAATCAAAATTACCAAAATAAGCATACATAATTCATTTTCATTAATCCTGCTAGAGTTCTTGCCTTCTAAACCCATTTGAAGCCTATGTTCTAGATCAGCAGCACAATGTTAAAGCTGGTTTGAGGCACAGAGATCTTAGGTGTTATGTACCAAATGACAAAATATTCCATTAAGTCGCTGCCTTGCTCCAGCAAGAAAAATATTTTTCTCAACATGAATACGAAGGACTAAGAAAGATGGGTGCTTTTAGCTCAGGTGTGTTTTAGAAGAAATACACTAACCAGAACCAAGGCAGAAAGCCAACAACTACCAGATCAAGGACCTGAAATTTACATTTAATCAACCTCAATTAGGGACAAGAAATCAATTAACACACTGTGTGCAGAACATTTACTCTGGAAGCATCTTGTATGATGCAACACTGCTAAAATTACCCCCACAGAAATCAGATGTTATTAAGGAAAGTACAATGGCCAAGAAAATATGCCACAGAAGTCACTGAAATAGAACAAGGAATTTCTTTATTTGGTTTTCCAAAACTTCAAACGTAACCTTTGATAAGTTGAATGTTTGATCTTTTAGCTACCAGCACAATTTCCTAGTTACTTTTATAAACTGGAGCTTTCAAACTCCTACCTACTCCCAGTGATCTCTGCATACTGGCTTATTTAATATTCCCTCAGCTTATCTCAAGTCTCAGTGCAGCAAGGCTTTTTAGTTGCTATGGCCCTAAGCATGGAACATGAAAGAAAAGGATATCTGGGAGCCTCATTCTATATTTTTCATTTAAAAACAAGGCTTGGGAGCCTGAGGCATGTCCCCAGTCATTTTCATTTGTTTTGGAGTTCCCACTTACACTTGGGGCATTCTATCTTCACTGGGTACTTCTTCAAATATTCACAGAGACACGCAGAAATATCAAAGCTGTATCAGATCTGTAACTCTGTTTCAGTAAAATGAGATGCCTGATTGCATAATTAGCAAAAGGGTTAAACTGGCCAAAGGGATCTTGCCTAAAATCCCATGGCCCAGTTTCCTATTGTGGTACAGTCTTCCTAATCCCTGTACTCATACAAGAAGCATTTACTTTCCACAGCCCAAATAACTCACAGCTCCTTCAATGCAGCACCATTGCACTCATCTGGTTGTTGTCACAAGCCCAACAAGAGCTGATAAGCACAATATGTTACATAAAGTATGAACAGACAGCAAGAGAGCACTCCATTCACACTGTTTGCTTTTGTTATTCCTGGTAAAAAAAGGCATGATATCTTTGTGAGCACCTTTGAATTAATGTGCTTGTATCATCTTAGGCTTGCAGAAAAGGTAAAGCATGTGTAAGAGGTAAGGAATTTGGAATATCTGAGCACAGCTGTTCCTGTCCAGTTGTACCACTGACAGACAACCACTCTTAGCTTGGAAGCTGCACTGACACCAGCTCTGAAACCTTCAATTGGAGATTGAGGTATTGCAGAAATGCAATGACTCTCACACTATAAAGACACCACCATGTGGATCAGCAGTGCAGAGTGACAAAACACACAGACTACACAAGATTGAGGTGCTGACAGCTCTTCTGGGGGAGGGAAGCTCCTGTGGCAAAGAGACAGCAGCAGCAAATGAAGCCCCTTCATCCTATACCCCTTCTCCAGGTAGAGGGGTGCATGAACACAGTGAACATGAATCTGCCAGCTCGAACACCTCATCACAGCTGCCTGGAGATGGGGAGGGCTGGACTCATTGATGTTCAGGCCTGAAGAACACAAAAGCAATGAGAAATTACCTTTTCATTTCTGCCGGTGCTAAAAGTATATTGTGCTTGGTCCCTTGGAATTCCTGCTTGAAGCACCAGGAATATTTCATTAGTTCAGCCAGAGCAATCATGGCATGCTAAGCACTGCTAGAGAGAGAACACTTCCATTGACTTTGGAGACTTCAGGAACTAATTGAAACTTCAGGAAACTGAGGGAACCGAATTGAAACTTCAGAATCTAAAGCAGCCTACACCTCGAGCTTCTGTACCTGAAGTCTCTCTGCTATTCTGAAATCTGGCTCAGCTCTGCGTTGCAGTACAATGTGCAATGTATTTCAGCTCAGTTTGCCCTGGCAGGATGGCACAACCCAAGTAAATTCACTGCCAAGGTAAAAGTGCTATTATCTAGAAACGTGAGGATTTGCTGCTCCCTTCAGAGGTACTCTGACATCAGCAAGAATTAGATCCCACGTCTTTCTCTAAATCTCCTCTCCTTCAGCAAAGAATGTTGTATACAAGAAGTAATCCATATACTTAAGACAGTATATCACATCCAGCTTCTGGAATATTTCAACTTTGCCTGGGAGCTTTAAAAGAGCACTAGCTATAAAGATGTAAATATGGGTCCAAAGAAATCTATCAGATATTATACATATGATGAAGGAAAATGATCTCTACTGAATTTAAAATATGCTGTAGACTCTTATTTCTATTTTGTCCTTTGCTGTAAAGACTGGCAGACAGGTATAGTGGTATAGCAGAGAAATTGGGAGCCTTTTACTACTGGGGAGAATGCAGAGATGGAGGATGAGGGTAAAAGATTAATGTTCTCTGTGGTTTTCCACCTCCCAGACAAAAAGTGCTGTTCATTCAAAAACATGGGCAGTCTGGGACACAATGGTAAAGATAAAGGCTGCTTAAGATAAAAATTCCCAAAATAATAGAAGTTTCCAGCTAATAAAGACACAAAAGTTGAAGAACTTCTGTACAGAGAGAGTGGTTTAAATAAATTTTTCCACTTCCAGTTACTGATTATTTGAAAATCTTTGATTTCTGCTCTTGGAAACTAACTGAATACTATGCATGATATTGTAATTTAAAGCTTGTTGGTTTTAAATCTTTGTGTTCACAAGCAGTTTTATTGACATTAACATACAGTTGTAATTATTGTAAAGTTCAATTAATAAAGAAAAATCCTGTCCTTGGAAGTGAGCAACATTTTAGATGAGCACAGAAGATGACGTTACAATACTACCTTGCTTTGTGAACTCAGTTATGATTTATACGTGCTTGCTGTCGTTCATTAAAGTTTCATAAAAAATAATGACTCATCAGTAGAAAATGAAACTTTGGTACAGTGCAAATCTTTTGGAGCTTTTCACCTGAATTTCTCAAAGAAACCTAAGTATTACTCATTTGAACTCAGCAATAACTGTGACAGAGATACGAAGCATATGACAGATATTGCTGAGTGCTGTGGAACACGATTCCAGAATTATATAGATCATAACTCAGCAGATATTACTACTATGTCAAGTATACTGCAGCACTCATGGAACTTCAGCTTCTTCTCCACTGAGAGTTCCTAGTAGTCACGTGCCTGAGCACTTTAATGAAACAGGGATATTATTAATGCTGCCAGAAAAAGGAAGATTTCTGTGAGAAGGAAAATATATACTTGGGGTGTTGCATGAAATTTAAACTTATAATAAACTCCAGATGTTGTAAATTGTGCTCTCTTTTAGGGGAGTTCTATCCCCAAGCTTGAGATTCCTTAGGGGTGTTTAGAGATGTTTTAGGGGCTCACTTTCTTATGCCAGTTTCTCCTTCACAAATACATTTGACCTCAAGACATGGAATATCTCTGCATGTAGATGAACAAACCCAAACTGTTACAAAGCTCTTCAGGTTTTTTACCTGGATTTTCACACAACCCACAACACAGCAGATGAACACTTAATAGGGCCAAGTACTGTGGGGTTTTGAAATGAGGTGAAAGCCCTGGACCCTGGCATGCTGTGGGGATGAGGATGTCAAGAAGCCACCGTGACTGATGTTAACCTGCAGGNTGCCTGTGGCTGACCCCCTAGCTGTCCTGTCTGTGCCCTGGGATGGCCCTCAGGATGATCTTCTCCCTGCCCTTCCCCAGCACTGAGATCAGGCTGACAGGCCTGTGGTTCCCTGGGTGCTCCTTCTGACCCTCCTGCAGAGAGGCACTCCCTGGTCACACTGCAGCAGGACTGATGGTAAATAATGGAGAGCAGCTGGACAAGCTCTTTTTCCAGCACCTTCACTGCCCTTGGGTGGGCTCTACCCAGTACCAGAGACTTGGGAGGGTCTAAGTGGCTCAGCAGGTCATCACCCACTCCTTCCTGAGTAGGCAGGGGTCTATTCTGCTATTCATCCCTCTCTCCCATCTCAGGGGGCCCTGAGGATAACTGGCTTTTCTGTTGAAGTCTGAGGTAAAGAAGGTATTAAATACCCCTGTTAAGTCTACAGAATGCAATTAACCTGCAAGGTTAGCATTAGTAAGTTCTGTGATTTTAAATTATGTTAAAACAAAATTTATTACTCAACATAGCTGGTTTTGTCCATCAAACCTGTATTTCTGCAAAAAGGATAACAGATTTGTTTACCAAAAATACTTGTCCTGAAGCTATGTTAATTGACATCTCCCATTTTTATTCTTAAATTGTGTGTTTACAGTCTCTATTTAACTATCATACTTATTATGCCTCTGCATGACCTGTAGCTAACTAGCTTAGAGTTTCCTGGTCTTCAGCAACCAAATTTCCTCATTCTTTTGACATCAGGGAAAGAAAACACTGTTGATCATGTCCTTTAGGTCTCTGACAAGTTTTCTGAATCTGTAGTTTAAAAAGAAAATCTTAGATTCAGTAAGTGCTACCTCCCTTTTTTTGTTGTTTGTTTGTTTGTTGTGTTTTTTGGGTTTTTTTGTCCTAAGTGGTGAATATTCAATTTCCTCAAAAACTGCCTCCTGCATGTGTGTTCTTGCCTCATTCCAAATATAGGACATAAACTGCTGTTGACATTTCTTGCCTTCTTTGCATCACTATTCAGGATCCCACTGTCTGTATCGAGAAAAGAATTCAATAAAAGTTTGTTTAAATCCCAATTATATTCTAAAATGTTTTTAAAAATTGTTTTACCCTTTAGCCATTGACATATTTCCATTAGTGTCTTTTATCAGATAAAGTTTCTTTCCAATACAGTGTGTTTTAACAAGGAGAGCTTTTGACCACTGTGATATATTATTTAGGCGAAGACTGCTTTATCTGACTGTAGTTTTGGTTAAAAAATTTTTCACACTTTAAATGTGTGATCTAGGCAGAAAATTTCAGTGGTTTTGAGTCAGAGAGTTGTCACACTCAAACTTATTCTGCTATGAAAAGAAAGGGTAATGAATTGTAATTAAGGAATGTACAAATTGTTTTTCTGAAGGAAATCCAACTGACTTACTCCACAGTGGGCTCAAAACAAAGCTTTACTAAGAAGTTACATTTCAATAAAGCAATTGATGAAATTGTTTAGTACCCCTGCCAGCATTCACCAATTATATCTAGTTATAGCTATTATAAAAAAGGATTTTCTTCATGCATGCCATAGACTGGTGCTTACAGCTCAGATTGTTCCCCAGTGAGGTTTGCTTGGGCAAATATAGCTTAGGAAGGCAGAGTCAGTAAGTTTGCCTGTATGTGAGTCTTACACATACACCTAAGAGCAGTGTTGACAGGAATACTATATTTCTAAAACAGGCTAAAGGTGATCTCACTTTAAGTGACAACATCTATAGACACAAAAATAAAATGGAATTTGATCTCAGGGACTAATCAAAAAAACTCTGAAGAATAGAGAATTGAGCCTTATGAGAAACACACGTGGATATTTGTTATCACATAATAAAAGCAGTGAAAACACCAAAAATTATCTTTGTTCTCATAAAACCAAGCCCATAAGATTATTTCTTCCTTCCTTTTTTTTCCCCAGTAAGTGAAATGGAGAGGGGGAAAAAAAAAAAAAAAAAAAAAAAAAAAAAAAAAAAAAAAAAAAAAGGCATGTTTCAGTGGCTGAAATTATAAATTTCAGGTATTTTGAAGGCTAGAAAAACATTACATTTGTAGTGATACATATCCAACAATTGTCATATTCCTCTTCCTATTTTTTTATGGAGAATTTAGGACTTACCTGATCCAATAGCCCTACACATGAGAAAGCTGGAGAATTTAGAAATCCGTTGATGGATTTTCATCTGTAAAGTTACTTGATTGTATGTTTCACTTTAAAATGTATCCACTTTAAAAGGATAATCATATCTTAGTATAAAGAGAAACCACCCCAGCCTGAATCAGCCAACACATAACATTAACTGATGAAAAAAGAAAAAAGCAAATGAAGAGGAAAATAGCTCATATTCACTATACATTGTATGCAAAACTCCATTTACTTGCTTTATGAGGGATTTTTGGAAGGTTTAAAGAAGCTGCAGTGATAGGTTAATTTTGTATGCCAAATTAACCTAAAATTTGCAATAGGCAAATGGAGCATGCAACAAGATGTAATCGTTTAGTACGAGTTAAGGAATAAGTGTGTCATCTATGGAGAGCTTTTCCACACTAAAAACTCAGTGGAAAGACAAATCACTGCTTGCTTTCTACATTCAATTTGATCTAATGCTACATGACAGAAATATGGTTGCAGCTTGGAGAAAATAATAGGTGTTACAGAAAAGGAGATATTTACTTGAAGAGTGTTTCTTTTAAAATCTAGTGAAGGAATTGTCTGTGCAGTGTGAATGGGACACTACCAAAACCTACACATACTATTGTTCCTAGCAGTTCTTGTTTGACATTCATTCAGATTCTTACAATCTCATTTGTCTTCAGTATATGGGAACCTTCTTCCAAATTTCAAACTTCAAAAGACAAAGTCTGTTTGCAAAGCTGCTCATACCTTGCCATCTTTCTGAGCATTCTCAGAGTTGAAATTTCTAAAACATTAAGTAATTTTTTCTTTCATGGTCACTGGAAAAAATAGAGAGAATCATTTACAGTTTCTTTCAAGAGAGATCACAATTTCATTTTACTAATAAAATAGTCTTTCATGCAAAAACTTCAAATGGATTTGCCCCAGGATCAACTTGAACTTTTGGCACCCACAGTGCTCCTTGTCAAGGAGATCACAGGCCTGCTACCCCTTAATCCTGCTCATCTTTTTTGTTTTGATCCCCATCCATCCTGGCTTCACCCAATGCCCTCCAGTTACTATTGCTGGAAAAAACAGCAGCAGCCAGTCCCCTTTCACGCTTTGCATGTTGCTAATGATTTTATAGACTGCAATCATATGGCTGTTTGTGGAGGTGAGAGAGCCTGGCCTCTTCACTCAGACACCAAAGCTAAGCATGTTAACTTTGGTGCTTTAACTACATCTTGCCTCACCTCTTTTTTTAAATCTTTGTGCACGGCAAATTAGAAAAAAAAGGAGAACAACCCAACTTTACCACAACCAGCACTTGCCTCTTACAAAAACTCTAAAGTCTCTGGTAAGCGAAAAGGATCAAGAAAAAGAGGAACAGGAAAGTTTTTCTAATGTATAGTGGCTGTAAACAGAGAACAGCACTCTACTTTCTTGATGTAATTTTGATAGGACTTTCAATAGTTTCAGCCATCACTTGCACCATAATGCAGCAAACCCAGTAGAGAGGGCTACTTCTAGAATTGATATTCTATTTTTCCTTCCTTCCTCTCTTGAGCATCCCGTGCTTGTTTTTATTCCTTGTCTCCTTCCCAGTTGTTTCATGTTTTCTGAAGACCATAAAAAAATCTTTCACTTAGGCAGATGATTAAAATCACTCATTTTCAAAAGTAGAAGGGATGTGGGTTTTTTTCAAAAAGATGATGAACACTGAAATGATCCACCTGGCATTACATGGAAGAAAAACTCTTAAAAGGTAGAAGTCACAGGCAGCAAATTTGCTTATTGGAGTGCACTTATGCTTTCAGTCATGAACCAGCTTTCAATTTCTAAATTATCTTTAGGTGGTTGTCCAAGCTGACAGCCAAAGGAAAGACCATCCCAAGAGCAAGCTAATTATCCCCAAGGATTTCAAAACTTGAAAGGAAAACTGAAGGAAAAAAAATCAGAAAAATGAGAAACTGGCTGTTCATCAGTTCTATTCTTAGTGTATATTTGATGAGATGGTTTAAAGCCTTTGAAGTGAAAGGATCTTGATCACCACAATGGCTGAGGCAGTTAAACTGTTTTTAAACTGGGAGGGAGACATCACAGACAATGCCTATTCACAAGACTGAAATCAAGTCTTCTAAAAAAAAATTATTCCTTTTAGCCTCATGAACATACCAATTGCTGACTCTCAGGTAATTGACAAAATGGTTTACAACGTTTCTCTAACAAAGACCATTATTCTGTAGTGAAAGGTGTAGTCAGAGAGTGACTTTAAAAAACCCTGTACTTACTATCTACAGAAAAAGGAAAAAAAATAAAGGTTTCTGCTAAAAGTCTGAAAAAGCCTGAGTTAATAATGTGAAGTCCCTTGAGTAATTTCTAATTTGACTATAAGCATAACTCAAATATAAGATTTGCATGATGCCCTCAAGTGTCATCATTGCTGCTTGATTGCATTAATTAATACATTGCCAGCATCAGCTTGATAATTGCTGATTTCTGCTTTGCCAATGATTCCTTTAATTGTAAGTCACTGCAGGATTTTGTGAAAACAAGTTATTGTTATGTTTACTCCAGTAAGCTTACAGTTCACTGCAATTATATAGTAATACAAAATTTTATATGCAAAAAAAATTTGCATTTCTAATCATTTGGGGTTTTTCCCCTTCAGGATTTCTGCTACTACATTTTCAACTGTCATAATCAGTCAGACAGAATTCTCTCAAGGATAACAAGGCAGGATGGAAAATTCAAACCAACCTCCATAGACAGCAAGATGTCTTTTGTTAGATTTGGTAGCACACAGCTGCACTTTGTTCTTTCAACCACACAGATAAATACTTTCATTGTGTATGTTAATCAGACTGGGAAAAGATACAGAAAATGGAAGAGTCAGATTTAAACTACATTTCTGAATAATTACATCAAGATGTGCCACTTACTGAGGGTTTCTTTCTTCCTAAGTGAAAAACATTAAAGAAAATGTACTGTAATTATTTTTCTTGGAGGATGCAAACCTTTATACTGACATGAAAAAGAAATGAACCAGTATATCTACTATAATAGATATTAATAGGCACCCCAAGGACAGTGGTACACACCGTCTCACAATACTTCAGAAAGGAAGGAAAATCAAAGCAGTTCAGTGTAGAGCAAACAAGGCTTTCAATAAGCTCCTTCTATATTAAAGGCTTGAGCAAAAAGGTTCAGAGACCTTCCAAGACAGGGAAGGCACCAGCACACACAATTCCCCTTGGACCAGAGGCTACAGCCACAGTCCTATTGATTCTGATGAGACTATTATGTACTGAAATGAATGCTGTTTGATTCAATGGGACTTTTTTTAGATACAAATTGCTTTCCTTAATTGTAATGGGTAGAATGGAGGTAAGAGAACGGTATTGGATCCTCAGTCTTTTTGTGTAGAGAAAAGAGCAATTTCATGAGCTGCAGGACTGAAATGTTCCACCCCATCAGGGAGGAAAGAGGTGGTTTTTCATGTTTGATTTTAGGGTGGTTTTGTTCTAATATTATTTCTCAACAAAATATCCTTCATCTGTGTTTAAAAAAAAAAAAAAGCAACTGTTATCTTCTAATGTCTTTCAGTTCTTACTGAAACAGTATTTAATTATCCTTTATCACCTGACCTGAGCCCATTACAGTTGATGAAAAAAAATTGTAGGCTTATGACTAAGCCCATTATAACACAGAACTTCATTTCTCTTCCTCAATCTCAATTTGATATAGAACTACAAAACAATTTTAGCAAGTTCTATCCAAGAAAAGACAATTTACTGAGATTAAATTGCATCACACCCATCATATGAATTCTAGAGATGCTGACTACCCAAAATCTCAGTTGAAGCTTGTTTAAAGTAAAACACCATACAAACAAAATCAACAGGTATTCAAACTGTAAATTCAAAAATGTAGGAGTATTTAAAGCCTGTCTGCCTGGTATGAAATGGGGAAGAAAAGGCAAGTATTAAGCAGTGACTAGTGCAGAATATACATGCAGAACATGGGGATTCCTGTCCATGCTCTAAGCACGAGAAGTCACCTGTGAGTGGATTGGGTCACACAGTGCTGTGGAGATGATTCAAAGAACAAAGTGTGGGAAATGGATTTGTAGAGAATTCTCAAAGCCTGACAGAAGGCTCACATCGTATGGATCTGAATGCAAACTTTGAGATAAGAAATGCTGAGTTAGAAATGCCATGGAATAGGACAGACATTGTTGAAAGAGAAATGGAACTAGAAACAAGTTTCAAAGGATGGCCTTCCAAATAAGACTAGATACTTTGGAGAAATCAAACTGTGAAAGGTGCATTGTAGTAGGACCCATGAGGGGTAATTTTAGATGATTGGCTTTAAGGCATTTACAGCATTGTGTGGCAAGAGCTGATAGGCCAAGAAACACTTATAATGTATTGTAATTAAGAAATAGTTGGCTTCTGATAGTGTAAATGATAACATCAGTATTGTCTCACCCTTCACATGAGACTGAAAATGGAATTAAAGTTTTTAAAACACCTCTCAGTTGCCCCATCTCTGGGTCAGAAAAAAGTATAATCCAACAACAAAGCAAGTCTAACACCCCTCAGCTTCATCCTTCTCTCTGCACAGCTTGCATCATTACCAAGAAACAATGCTACATTTTAGGAGTCCAGTCAATCTTTTCCTACCCTGTTTCACAGATCCTTCTCTATGAAATGTGGTATCATGACACACATGATACCTTACACTGAATTATTTTACCAGAATTCCATCGGTGGAAGAGATTTCTATCCATTCCTATTGCAACTAAAGTTCATTCAGTGATTGTTACAATGAACCTTCAAACACCTGGTAAAAGTGACAGATTTTCTGAGCCTGTTATTAAAAAAACAACAAAAACAAACACACAAAAACCCCCTACCCTAACCTCGGTTCTTAACACAAAGAAGTCTTTGAATTAATTGGCCAAAAAAATAGTTAATTGACTTATTAACATGCTATAAGAATTATGGAATCCATTATGATTTGGCATCTTAAATTGGCCACACTTGTTGAAACACCTAAGGCAAACCACTAATTTTTACATTGCTATAGGAATTCTGCAAAGGAAATGCATTCTGACAGACAAATCACAACCTCAGCTTCTTTTGGCTACAGTAGTCAAAATTATGAAATGCTTAAATAACTAAAGGACTCAAACTACTTAGTATGTAGCATTCAGACTTGGTAAGAATATAAACAAAAAATTCAAGTTAAAATCTTCATCTTCTCAGTCTAGAATGGTTTAGTCCAAAAATCTCATTTCCCATTAAGTAAAGAATATAGAATATGCTACATATGTTCTCAACAGTTACTAACTCAAGGGAATTAGTGAGTAATAAATCATTTAAATTCAAAAAGACAGAATTTTCCTTTTCGGCCAGCACTCCACACAGAATTATTTGAAATGGTGAGAGGACAGAGAATTGTTTCAATCCTTTTCACTAACTAGATGAGCTCTAACAGGTAAAAGACTAATTACACCTTTGGCGGGTATCTAACCAAGCCTCTTCCTGGCAACAATTATGGCAGCTGCCTGAGACTTGGAATTGTGCCACTGGAAAATGGACAAACACCCCTGGCATAAAGGAAAACCTTCCTTCCTTTTAGGATTTTGCTGCATCTCTAGAGCCTGAGCAGCTGTGCTGCCCTCAGGGACCCCAGAACTGCATTCCCAAACACAGACTGCCAGATCCACACCCCCCAGGGGGATGAAGAAGGGTCAGGGGATGGGAAGGAGTGAGACATTGGTGGCAAAAACCACTAACTGCTGTCTTATCTCTCAGGCTGGAGGAAAACCCTTCATCAGCCATGGCCTCCACTGGGAAAATTTTCCACTTTGTCCCTCTTGCAGTGTATTTCTGTGTCTCATTTGCTGTTTTGCTTAACACAAGCCAAGTTTGAGCATCATCTGTGTTTTAGTGCTTTCTTCTCATCTGGGAGGACGTGTAATTGTACGTGTTTCTATTCATGTGAAGGATTTAATGAGATACCAATAAAATCTGCTATCAAGAGCAAATATGCAAGCTGTAAAGACAAAAATACATGTGCATCTCGGTTAAATTTCAAATACCCTGAGGATCTATACAAACTTTCATTATCTCCTGCCTTGTGTCTGTCTGAAATAGCATAATACATAAAAATGACCCAATTAAAATCCAAGCCTTTTACTTGCTAAAATCTCCAGGTTCATCCAATGGAAGAGCTTTTACTCTGCCAGGCCAATGTGTTCCATGTAAGGATGGCAACATAGGAATGAACAGAATTGTCCTTAAAACTTCTGACTATAATAAGCAGCATGTTGCAGGAACAATATCTGACTGATATTTTATAGTACTGATGTTTTATAGTAAATAAAAACATAGACCACAAACGAAAACTTTGTTAAAACAAAAATCCAAATCCCACAAAAAACAAATCCAAACTAAAAACTCTGAAATATCTCGTTCCCAACTATTTTTATGACATTTGCTCATATTTTTCAACTTTTTGTTTATTTTGTTGTTCAAAAAAATAACTTTTCACAATTTCAGAATTATTACAAATGGATACATTTCTTGTCGGCCCAGTCAATTTTACAAAATTATGGATAAAAGCAAGTGAATAATGTTCTTACTAAAAGGGTAAGCAGGAGAAAGCTGTGGGCAGCCTCTTGCACCTGTGTTAGCTGCTGTGTGATCACAAGGAAGGCTTTTTTCTCTTGGGGTGAACACAGCAGAACAAATGAACTACGCAGAGACTGGCTCTGCTTTGGGAGGTTTTAACTGCAGTACAGGGAAGGGCCCTTGGAAATTATCTGTTTACTTAAGTAGCTCATTTAACAGTGAAGTTCCCTTTAAAAGCTGCAGCTGAAATAGTATTACAGAAATGCAAAAATTAACTCCTCAGCTTGCCTTGGTTTCCAGCAAGGTCAGAATTCTGAAGCATTTGAGGTCTGGAGAAACAGCAGCCTTCCCTTAATAATTGGTAAACATGGCCAGCACTGACCAGGTTCCCCAGGTTCCCCAAGTGGTCACAGCCCCGAGCCTGACACAGTTCAAGGGTCTAGACAAGGTTCTCAGGCACAGGCTGTGACTCTTGGGCTGTCCTGTCCTTGGACTCCACGATCCTGAGGGGTCCCTTCCAACTCAGCTTATTCTGTGGTCCTATGATTAATATATTTGCTAAATAACATTCCTGTCTTTCACACTGTTTCACACTCACAGTGTTTCAGGCAGTTTAGCCTCCAGCTCATTCATAAATACCCTTAATAAATCTGTGACCAATAACAAGGAGTCTAACCAATAACAAGGAGTAATATTTGACAAAAGAAGGAAAAATTTTGCAAAACACATAGTACAGTTCAATGCAATTTGGTTGTCATACTGTGAGCAGTCAGCTGTGTTTTACATGGCAGTGTACATTCATTTCCACATGAACTTTATTCTTACTCTACATCTGTACTCCAGCAACATGGAAAGGCTCTTATGCTTGGAGATCTGACTTTAAAATTGAGCAGAGGGTGATGAAAACATCATGTTTTGCTCTTACTCTTTCTTTAAAATAAGAAAAAAATCAAAAATAAAGTAATTTTCTTGACCCTTAGGGGAAGAAGTAGGCAAGCTCCACATGATTATCTGTATGACCTCAAATTCTTCTTTAATAGCTTTTCATTTATGGGCAGACTAAAATTTGACAATTAAGATTGATGATATATATATACCCTTTTTTCAGAGCTGCTGCTAGACTGACTCTCTTTACTGTCCCATATTGCATAGTACAGAAGAGAAATACATTCCAGGTTCTGCAGGATTCCAGTTTCATTGCCAGTGAAATTGTGATTTGACAAACATGAATTGGATGATATTCCACCACTCACCAGACCTTCAAGAACCTGGGATAAACACATTACAAGGGCATTGCCATTAATGGCACAGTCCCACGCATAACAGACAGCTACTAGCAGTACTTTTACAAAGTGTAAAGACACAAATTAAGAAATTCATGAAAATAAAATGAGAATGGAGTTAACAGTTAATAAAAATTACTAACACAACACATGCTCCTTAGCTGTCATATCAATATCTATGCTCCTTTACACCTTTAAAGGGAAAAAACCCTGACTACAAACCTGCATGGCTTTGCTTGTCTTTGCTCATTCAGGGACTCTGGTGATTTACTAATTACCAGCTATGGGTCATAAATTTTCTTGTCTAATACAGACTGATAACTCTCATTGTGTGCAAATGACTATATCAGCCCCCTTTCAGATGAGGAGGAAAGTTCTGCCACTAATCTTCTTCCAATCATTTTGCCACAAAAGAAGTCAAAAATTGTCATATAATGGAAAACTCATAATGACTTTTCCAGTCTATGACAGGCACACACTTGTCAGTGTGCATGGGGTCCTTTATTTGGATAATTGCAATACAGAGAGACAAATAAACTGTAAAACTGAGGGGTTTTTTGGTATCTACAATGCTCCTTACTAGTGGCATAAGAGAAAAAAGAACATCCCATATATGTAGCCTTATATTAAGGGGATATTCAAAGTGCAGAATAAGGAACTCATTAGGTCTTTGAAACTGTAAAAGGGTAGATATTCACATATCAAAATATTAAAAAATACACTTTCTGCTCCAGAAATTTAAATTACCTCTCTGACGAAAGTGGAGAAAAAATAGATTAATTAGAAGAAATATCTTTAATCAGATTGCTGAAGAGTCTTAGCTACCCAATTTTTTTAAAGAACATCTAAAATACCACATTCTAAATTATTATACCTTTTTCTCCTTACAAAGGTATTCTGCTTGTGAGATTTATTCATGAAGGGGGAGGCCCATGCCCTAAGAAAGACAAATGACAGAACACATTAACTTATAAGAGTGAACACTTTGAGGGTTATTCAGCAACTCACTGATTATCCATATTTTTGTCATGTACAACAGTGGCTTTATTCTAGAAGATGAAATCCCCATCCTAGGTACTCTAGGTAGCTTTACAGAACTGCACTTCCCCAAGAATATTTTATTGTAACCATAAATAAGTATTTGTAGAGTACCAGAGATAATTGATGTTGGCTGTGAGTAACTCTGTTAATAACAGCTCCCTCCAATGCTCTAAATAAACTTTATTTATGGCCACACAGGAACCATATAAAACACAGTATACACACTACTGCAGACATCAAAAACTGGTTAAATAAATGATGTTTCATTTGCATGTGAAGGTAATAAACATTCTTGCATTTGCTAAATTTATTTGTGCCTTACATCACTCTCTGGCTCCTCAGCAGTACATAAGTCTCTGCATCCACATGAGAATTCTAGCATTTCCTGACTCTTCAGAATTCTTTATATGCCCAGGATTCTTCTTCTCCCATACTATCCCTATATTAGTTACTAGTATTCCTGTATCTATTTGCACTCCTGTCTCTTCAGAGTAACACAACTTTTGTTACCAGCCTTCAAGCCTTTCTAAAACCCTAAATACAACATAAAAACATTGACTCTTTAAATTAGGGTCAGTAAAGGCACTGGCTTAGTCTTGCTTTGCATCAAAGATACTTTCATGTAGAGTTTACAAAGTGATAAGCATTAGATATTTTTACAGATGCCAGTACAATGTGCAGCAGCATGTCATTAGCAAGGATTTTCAGATCTCTGGGTACAAAGTACTGCACACAAGCACCTTGCACAGCCCAAGACATTAACTGTTACCTGCAGAGTTAAAGCTCTGGGGCTAAAGAAATTGAAGTAACTGTGTAGCTAATGCATGTGCTTAAAATTTATGTTATCTTTGAATATAATACTAATTACATGAAATATTAATTCACTTTTAAACTTTGATAAACATGAAGATTTAAGTCAGATCTCTCTTCTCTGACTTAGCACTCAAAAGACAAAATATACCTACTCAACCTTAATCATATATTACTAAAATTCATTCTTCAGCCATCACTCCATGATTTTTCTCCCAGCACAAAAAGCAATTCTGATTTCACATTCCTTTTACTAGCACTCACATTTTTTTTTAATTTTCACATATACTTCTACTTCATTTAACCCATGTACCCTTCGTCTAGATATGCTTTATGCTCTTATATGCATATATTCAGCAAACTACTTCTAGGATATCTTCTTGCATTAAGTAGAGCCAGTGCTAAAAATCAGCTGAAACAGCTTTGAATCCAACTAATCTTTCAAACAGCATATCACAGGATTTTGGGTACCGGGCATGAGAAATGCTCCTCACTTGTAAGTGATGTTCTAAGGACCTGTTCACACAAGGAACTGACTTTTAAGAAAAATGCAAAGGTAAGGGGAGTGTGCTATCCTGAGCAGACTTCTTATGTGAGCACTCATGTACTGAAATGAAAATGATCCACAGGCCAAGCTAAAGAGTTTTCCTTGTAGGTGAACTCTAAGTGAGCAAGTGCACATCCTAGGTTTCTTGATAAATTGATCATATTTTCTGGGTGGCTCATATTTATTACAAATCCTCTAGATCAAATAAATACCAACACTTTGGAGAAGCAGACTGCATTAAACAGAGCCCCAGCAGATAAAGCCATGCACTGACAGAGCCCAGCTTCTTGTCAGCTTTAGCCCAGCATCACAGCCAGCACAGGAGGTGCTGGGCCTGCCCCTCTGCTGCTCACCCACCCTGCACCCACTCAACAGTGCCAGTGCTGAGGTTTGTGTCCAAATCTGCATCAGAGTTCTTTTTGTGTGAAGATGCCTCCAAAAGGGAGGGCAGGAACACGTGAGCCAAGACAGGAGAAACCTCTGGGGCTTCTTATGAAGTGACAGCCCCAGCAGCTGCTGTCCATGAGGGCCCCCAAGCTGATGTCTCCTACAAAACACACCAAAAGAAATTCATTTCTTTTCAGATCCTCTAAAAGCAGAGTTATTTTTATTAATCTTCATTAAAATGCATTTAGAATCCATTATTGGCTATAATTATTTCTTTTTTGAGGTCCTTTCCTTTAGACCCACAAAACAACTAAGTCTTTTAAGAAAAAAACATAGATATTCACTTAAATGTCATAATTGGCTCTAACACCCTAGATTGTCCTTTCCCAAGTCAGAGATGGTGGGAGGCAGTCACAAGCAGGCAAAATTGCTGAAGCCGTTGCTGAAAGGCCTAGAAAGGAAGATTAGGAAAATGTTTGACTTTCAATGACTAGTTGTGGTTTAATACTAGAATATTTCACATTCCCCTAGACTGTGAATTTTTTACTTTTCATAAATGCATTTATCTAAGTTGCCTGAATGGGCTCTTTTTTCTCCATAGATTCAAACATTAAACAAGTGGGTTTTTTGCAAAAGTCTCTACTTTGTGTTCTCTGATGTCTGGGTTTTAAAAAGGGTTAAGTAAATTTGTATTTTTGGTCTGATATTCTAAACACTTTCTTTCATCTTCTCTTTCTCTGTACTGCATATACTTTGCTCAATACAAAGATCACTAACAGGCTAAGGCATGAACTTAATGTCTGTTTTCAAGATACAATTAAACTAACAGCCTCCAAGAAATCATATCAAATAACATAGGGCCTAAGGGCTTAACATATTAAAAAAAAAAACCCAAAACAGATTTCTCATATTTACAGGTATATTCTCCTGTTATTTTTGAAGAAGTCTCTATTTACTGTGCATAATCTATAATTTGTGCCAGTAATAGAATGCCAGAGAAATGTGGAAAAAATATACAAAACATACAAAAAAAAAATCACTTCCCTTTAAGGGGAAAAAACCCTGAAAACAACAAAAACCTCTTCTAGCAATTATAAAAGAGCAGTGTCCATGCTCCTCTTATCTCAGGCTTGGTATCAGCCAAGAAGCTCCTCTCCTAAAGAGGCAGGTTTGTGGCAGATACAGCAATGCCAAAGCAGCAAATGGGAAGGTCAGAACAAACACTGCTGAACAATTCATCACAACTTGAAAATCACAAATTTTATGTTCAAAACTGTAAAGGTTTAACAGGAAACATATATACTCCCAAGCACTATGGATTCATGACAATGTTTCCTAAGTCTTGTCAAAAGACTACAAAACAAAACATTTCTTCTTAAAAGAAGTTTTGAGGGATATGGAGCACAATATGTGAGGAACCCAACCCTGCTTAGAGGGTGCTGCAGTGGGAAAAATAAAAGCTGAGTAGTTTCAAATGAAAACTATTACAGTTAAAAAATTCTCCCTTCATTGAAATAGAAATGTTGATTTTTCAATTTCACATTCTAGTGTTACTAAAAAAGAAAGTTTTTATAAAGTTCTATAACTTTTACTTGCAGATCCTTTTTTTGTAATTCTACTTGAATTTTTATTGGTTTTTGTATTTATGTTTTGTTCCTACTAAACATTCAGCTAAATACAAGTATTCTATACTCCTGTCCCCTTCCAATCACTTTAGATGATTTTCTTTCCAAACAATAAGTATAAAAAAATCATTTCTGCTTCAAAAGTGCCACTCATGTGGAACTAAACTAAATCACACAACAATTAACAATATGTTAATGATCTAAGCCAGAAGTTTAATGGAGATGAAAAAAAGCATTTCTAGCAGTTATAGTGAGGAGATTATTTTAAACAAAAGCTTCCTGCAGCTAAATACATCACATAAACAATAAATTCCAATTTTTGATTAGAAAAATTGATTTTTATTTGCAAATTTAACAAAAGGCAGAGACTAGAAATGGAACAATTCCATTTATTCATCTCGTAAAAAGTGGAGCATGGCAACCATAAAACACACAGGTTTTGGCCACTGATCACTACACCTGGTATTATTTAATGGGCAAAATGTGAGCAGAGGGTATAGTTGTTTCAAACTGAAATTAATGAAATATTGGCTTCAGAGAGACCACTATTTTAATACAACAAGAAATGAGTTCTCAAGTTATGAGATAAAAATATACCTGATATTACAAAATCCAGGTGGGTAATACATCTTAAGTAGGTATATATCTTGTTAGCATAAATCCTGTTAACATTAATCCCCGTTTTCATGTACACATTTTAGCTCCCCCTCACTTGCTGAATTGAATTCTACAATTATTTACAGGGAGAAATATTAGACAAAGAAAGTTTAGGTTAGAAACCTCCAGAAATATTCATGAATATTTTTTCCTCCTCTGCAAATTCTTTTAATAGTATTTAATACTAAAACAGGAACATAACACAAGAAGTTATTTAGCTAAGAAATATTTAGCTCAGAAAATTACTGTACTGATTACTGTTTTGAAATCTTCATTAGAATTTCTCGCCATTCATTCTCTATAAACCTCAAAAAGAGCCAACAATGGTATCCTCAGCACCCAAAGGATGGGTGACATCTGACTGGGCAGGTTTGTCTGTCTGCAATTCAGAGGAGGAATTAAATTCACCCTTGCTCAAATAGCAGCGTCAGCCACTGCTGCAAGATGCAGACTCTGTGTGTGACACACATAGGAAAGGACTTTGACAACATCTGTGACCATTCCTGGCCACCAGCAACATTCTGCATTTCACTACCAGATGCAGACAAGCTCATCTGGGTACATCAGTCACTGCATTCCCAAAATGTCTTTGATGTCCAAATAACATTTTTTCTTGCTAAGGACAAAACAATTTCAGCAATTTTAGAGTTGTCATTAATATAATCTATCTTGTTTATTAATGGTCTTAATTCTGCTCAGAACTCTTTGAAAATGTGTTTCTTAATGTAGTCAACTCATTTGTCTGGCATGGACTGTTCTGTTTGTCTATTGTTCATATGCTCATCAAACCCAAAATATAATTGACTGCTTAAACTTATTTGCATGGCTTCCCCTTTGTGCCAAAATTGAACACAGAAAAGAAACTGGAGATAATGAAAAATTAACCTTCTGTGCTCTTGAAAAATAAATCAGTCACCTCCATCAGGTAATTTATTGTTCTATTGAATTTGTGAGGAAGGCCCTATTATCAGCAAATATTGAGGGAGGAGATCAAGGACATGGGCACTACCACTTCCCAGCAGGAGCAGCACTGCTCTGCCTAACAGTCTCTGCTTCCTTATAGTTGATTAAGCTTTGTCACTAGAGCCTCCACAAGACACTTCATCATTATTCTGTAATTCAAACTAAAAAAGAAAAAGAATAAATTTATAACATACACAGGAATTGCACCTTCATGGTGTTATAAAGTCATTCCTTGCATGATGCCACAGTACATGTGGTTAATAAGTACTGAAATGGTATTGCTTTCAATAAACATATATTTAATAGATTACCTCTTATTCCTACTAGCACTTAACACATACCAAAATTAGATTTAAAAATGAAAAGTGAAATTTACTTCAGATTGCTTTATAATTTTGCAGCAAGTAGGATTTGTTTAATTCTTAATTAGACCATGCACACCAATTGTAGCCATAACCCTGACTCCACTGCCTCTGAAAGCACCCAAGACAACAGTTGTGCCACATACAGACACAAGCAGGAGGATGTATTTCCCCCAAAGGAAAGAGTAAGATTCCTTATCTTCACATACATAGGGGAAAATACTTTATGAGTGCAGGAAACCTATAGTAACAAACCAGGAGGGTAGGTAAGTAGAGCACGGGTGAGCAGTTCTCATTCATTCAGCTGGCAGGGAACAACTTTCACCAGGAACAAAGGTTGGGAAGTTAGGCTTCAGCATTCTTGCACAACTCTGCTTTGTGCCAAAATTGAACACAGAAAAGAAACTGGAGAAGTGTCTGGGAACAAAAATTCCCTTCCCTGAGGTTTCTGAAAACTAACATGGTATACAGCTGTGGTCTCCATTACAGCACAGGTGATGCCATACAATTTAATAACAAAGTTATTTAAAAAGCAGCATCACAGAAAGAATGTCGTGTGAGGTGTAATACACCACGTTCCTGGCAGCAGGGTCAGAGTCAAACACTGCAAAACTGCTTTGGCAATGTGATTGCAAAGCACGTGAACACTAAAAGTATGCACATATATTTATTATATCTACATAAATGGGATCACTAACCTTTACATTTGAAGGATATTTCTTTTCACCAAGCAGAAATAATCAATTCAGCTTTTAATTAATTCCCAAACAGCAAGACTTACTGGTACATTTACTTAGCTCAGAAGTAGATGATGTCTAGGTCTTGTTACTGCCCCTCATATGCTACTATGGGTAAAAACAGAAGTTTTCCACCAAGGTTGATTTGCACTGCAGGGGTATCTCCAAGCAAAGTTGGAAATATTTATTACCTGTTTCAGCTGAGCAAAAGACCCACAAAAAATTAATCCATACAGACAATCCCCAAACAGCATCAATATATGTTTTCCTGCTATAAACTCAACCAAGTTTGTTGTGACACAGGAGCTGACTGGCATTGCTTTACACTGGCTTTGTAGCTTAGGTCAGACTCCCAAGCAATGTGGCTCTGTTTCCAATCAAGAGCTTCGGACGTCACTAAAGAAACACATAAATGTATCCTGATACAAACAGGAAAAGAAAATATGTACATAAATAAGTGCATATATATATATATGCCTATATATATACACAAACAGACACAGAGACATCAGTTTGACTCACTGTTGATAGAAGCCCTTGGGTCTAGTGTTGCCTGAGAAAATGCTGACTATTCAGATGCAGGCTTTCCTTATTACCAGAAACTAAGGAGTAATTTATCCCCTCATCTCTTCTTTCTGTGTACCACAGAGGAGGAGAGGAGCACTCTCCCACCATTTTAGGCTTGTTCTTGCGCAACTGGACTGGGATGCAAACACAAAAGTGGCTTACTTGGAAAACTTATTTGGCCATGCTTTGTGGAGTGACATGATGCTTTCCCAAAGGGCCATGAGAAGAAGAAGACAGAGCTGGTGGTCTGGCTCTGACACTTTGTACCCCAGGAGGGGAAGCAGGAGGGGCAGGGGCTCAGCAGTGACACTGCTTTGTACAAAGGAGTCCAAGTCACCAGTGTCTTTTGCATTGTGCGTTTCCTCAGTTTTCCAAAAGTTAGAATTTGAATTTAGCTAAGTATTTCTTGGATTTCAGTGTGTATTTACAATATGTAGTGTAGGAAACAAATGTGAAATGAAATAAAGAAATTAATGTAGACACCTTAGACAGGTATACCTTCTACTTTCAAATAAACAGTTATAGATTTCTGTGGGAGTCCTGCATGAATAATGACCAAATAAAAACTTCGCAATCTACCTTTACGTGTTTTTATACATTACAACTCATAAATATGCAAAATGAACACAAAATATCCTCAGAGACACTACAACCATCCAGAAAAAAAAAAAAAATATACCAGAAATATTATAGCTTCTCTTACTTAATTTTTAAAAGCCGCAGTGTTGTTGGCATACTTGTCTAACATTTCAGAAATTCAATTAAAAGACACCTTTTGCGTTGTTCCCAGATTTTGTAAACCTGCTCCTTTGAAATACAGGGTGCTGCAAATGGGAATTTTTATGGATACTGGACACACACCTGAGCACAAATTAAACTAAAGGCACCCTATGGCCAGTGGTACCCAGGCAGTGGCCTTGCTTCCAGCCTTTGCCAAGACTGTACAAGACTTCAAATCCCTGATTTACATAATCCAGCTCATTCCCATCTCAAGGCTACTGATGTGTGATTTGATAACCTGCTGCAGGCTGGTCTGGGAGGCTCCCTGGTTGTCCCCAGGGCAGCACAACCCCTGCTCCATCCGTGTCTGGCCGGTGCCTTCTGGCTGGAGGTCTCAGACAGGTCCCTGCCCAGGCCGATGCTGCTCCCCTGTGCTGGCAGAACCCAGCAGTAAATCCCAGTTGATAATCTAACCCAGACAGCTGCACCCCAAAGCAATTAGCAGCTTGTAAACTTGAAGCACTGCGCTAAAGCTAGAGGTGCTAAAGCCAGTGTGAAAGAGTCTGGAGGATTAGATGTGCAGACTACTTAACAAGCTTTACTCTGCCACAACAGGCTGAAGCTAAAAATCCTGAAGTGATAAATTCCTCAGGATGCTGCTCTAATCAGCGGGGTTTACATAAGCATGTCCTACCTGCAAACTGCACTCAAACATGGAATTATTTAATCAAAAGGAAATTTAAGTGCTTGAAAGGAAATAAAGGTTTTATTATCTGCAGGCAATTGCTCAGTTGTAGTGTTTTCGTTCATTGTCTGGGGGAACTGAGGTGGTTCATGAATATATTCTGCTGTCACTTCCACTACAGATGCAAGTTAACCGCTGAAATATCAGAACAATTTTTATTTTCGCCCTGCTTAACTGCACCATCTTCTGTCAATGTAAAACATGAATTGCCCAAGGAGAATCAATCAAAAATTAAATTGAAATCAGACATCAAAACTTCCATGTCACAGGTTCATTTTCTTCATGTTAAAGGCGATGCAAGTTCATTGAAGTCAAATAGTAAGGTGAGGAAAATTAGGCCTTGCAAAAATGGTGAACAAAATGTTTAGGAAATATGTGGGGTTTAGTTTAGTGTTGCATCACAAGTAGCCCAAGAATCAGCTGAATGTATTCTATAACAATAATCAAAAAACCGACCAAACAACAACAACAACAACAAAAGAAAGTCTGTTGAAAACTAAATAAAATGCATTAGTGTAGGATTTAATGGAGGATTATTTTAAACACCACTTTGACAGAAGTTTGGTTGAGTTTTTTTATTTGATTTTTCTTTTAGTTGTAAATTCACCTTTGTTGCCAAGCTCTTGCCTCAGAGTGGGAAAGTCCATAATGTACCTGTTGCTCAAGACTGACAAAAAGACAATTTATGATCTTTTGCTCAGCACATCTAATTACAGGGTTGAGCAGGAAGAGTAAAGAAATTATCTCGAATTTTCCACATCCTTTAGATGAAAAATAATGAATAGAACACCAGTCTGCAAAGCTTCATCTTATTGAATTAATATTGACTCAAAGGCAAATTCAATGTACTCCACATTTTACTTCTGTGAAGATGATATTTATGCTATACTTTCATCATCCTGATTTTTAAGTCATTGTTTGCTGACATACTTGATTTAAGTGTGATTTTGACTCTTGAATGCTCACATAATCATTGGCCTCCTTTCACAGTCCATTATGTTAACCCAAAGCTGCGAAAACACGATTATTTCAGTCTTAGAGCAGTTCAGAGACATTAAATATTTAAAAGCCTTTTAGCTGCTGAGCGACTCCTGAATAACCATTAAAAAAAAAACAAACCACCACCGTCTAACAGATGCAATTGCAAAAAAATCATTGGCATATGCAGACATTTATTTCACACTCAGTTGTTACCCTCTTTTGGCAGCAACAAAGTGACAAAGTGAAGGGAAAAATGAAACACCTGAACTCTGTTATCACAAGGCAGATGTTGGATGCAGTGAACAATGCAGATGAGGTCAAGTGTACCCTGTCTCTGCTGCCCCCAGAGAGAACGCCTGGCATATCTGCAGCTGCAAGGGCAGAGGTTTCTGTGTGTAGCACTGTGACCTACATTTAAGGTGCACATACCCTTTACATTTTCAGTAAACCAGTAACCTGCAATTAACATTTCAAATGCAAAGTGTAGTGCAGAAGGGCGGTGCTGTTCAACCTCCTCTGTCACAAGTAATCATCATTTCCCCGTTCTTACACCACCAAGGCACATGCATAAAACATATTTCTATATCTGTTAGCATCCTCAGATTTCTGCCACCTTGCCGCGTCTAGCATCACATCGACAAACTGAGACTCTTTTGACCACACAAGCATAAACAGACATTACAGAAAAAAACCCAACTATATGAACACAAAGGCCTTTTGGAGAAAAAAGAAAATATGCAGGTGTAAACAACAGAAAATCGACAGAGTGTGCATGGAGAGGCAGGGCTGAACTCTTCACTGGGAGCACTCCCTTACTCCACCTGCAGCACTGAAGGATCAGACACTGGACAGATAATTGCCCTGTGTTATGTAAGGTAGGGGTTTTGGAGCAGAGCTGACTGAAGTGCTTTACCTTATGCAAGGGCCAGCTCCTCAACTTTGACTTCTGGCACACCCAGAAGAGGAGGCAAATCAGAGACACCTCAAAATTAAGTCAGGGAATAGCCTGTTCTCATCTCCCCCTGGTATCAGAGAGCTTAATCTGTTTGGGCAGGATTCTGTTTATTTGCTGTTGATGAAGAAATGGTTACTTGACTGCCTGTAGAATTGAAAAGAGCAACTCTGACTTCCAGGTGAGGTTTGCCATCTCCTTCTCACACACCTGACTGCTGAGTGTTCACAGGGACTCAGGCAATTCTTCTCCAGATATTTGGAGGTTCTGGAAGGGACACTTGCTTCCACTGTCTCAGCCTGTGGCCAGTCCCTGTGACACCTCAGCTAGGTAGGAAACAGGTGTGGGAGCACAAGCTGGAAACTACCAATGTAACACATAAGTGAAAAACACAGCCATAAAGTCAAACTAATTGAAAACCCTTAAATGCCTTGAAATGCATTTAAAGAGTTATTTAAAGGAGCTAAAGGTAAAGACAATTTGAAAGCAGTCACCAGTGCTAGCAATATAAGAAAAAAAATCACTATTTTTTGTATTGAAGACTTCTGGAAGTAATTTTACTATGATGGCACCATTGAATACTCTGTAGAAGTGTATTCAAAGTGGTCTGTTAAACACTTGGATGTTCACATTTATGTAACATTCTGTGAAGATGCTAGGAAGGCTGGAGAAATGATACGCTTTAGAGACAACACATAAAAAAATTGATAACCATGAAGTTCAGCAGTGGCTTGGCAGCAAAAAAGAAAAATACAAAAACAAAACAAATCACCAAAAAGTAACCAGATGGGTGAAAGTAGGCCTACTTCAAATATTACCCAGAGGATCTGTGCTATTTCTAAAGTGATTTCTGTGGTTTTAATGTGACTGCAGCACCAAAAGTAAGACACTGAGGTGAAATACTTTGTGTTTCCCAAGTATTTTATCTTGGAGAATCAGTGAGTGGCTGACCAGAAGACACAGATTTAACAATTTTCAGCCCTGAAGCAATTTGCTGCATCATCCAAAGCACCAGATGTACACAAGAGTAAAAGAAGAGTTGCATCAAAACCAAATATTGACTAGATATCACATGCAATCATGAAATTTGGAAATCATCATGAAAATTGTAGGCAGGCATAAAATTGAAATATGGAGAAAAGCTTATTATATTTTTATGGTCTGCTCACATGCCTAAAATAATATTTTACTGAAACTAGGTCAGAAAGCTCAGAATCTTGCAGGATCAAATGCAGTAAAAAAACAATATTAGGACTAAAAAGAGAACTGGTGAAGAAATTGGGTCCTGGTTTTGCACAGTGTTCATAACATGTTTCCAACATATCCAGTCTCTAGGTTGCTCAACTAATTCTACAGACCTCTTCCATTTTTAAAAAGAAAACACCTTTTTTTGTTGTTCTCTTGAGGTATATAGATATAATTCCATTAGATTGCCCAGGCATTAAGTTATGGTGTTTGGAAAGAAAAAGCTCAGCTGGAGTTGAGACTTAATTACCAAGAGCAAAGAGAACTTCTACAGCTGCACTGGTGGTAAAATATTCACCTTGGAGTTTTCCCTGCTTTCACCTGGAGATGGGACTGAGATTCTTTCCAGCCTGAATCATCCTTTAATGTTACTACTTTTAATACTGACTATTCCATTAATTTATATTGGCATTTAGTAATTAATTAAATTAATTTATATTAGTTGGAAGTACATAGAAAAAAACCACACAAGATTATATAAATAAAGTGAAAAATACATGTATGATTCAGAAATAACTAGTGTGGGAATAAAAATTTTAAATTTGCTTTTTATAAGCATTCTCTATTTTGTTAAAGTTCATATCTACAAATTTTGCAGTCATCTGTATTCCATGAATACCCTAATTACCAATTAATGCAAAATTCATCTTTCATTTTTGCCTGTATTCATACAATGCTCATTACAAGCACATAAATCCACTGAGGTCCTTTAGAACCCCACAAAGTGGTGTAAATTCCCACCATATTCCTGATGTTTTAAAGTTTCTGCTCCCTCTCCAAGAGGACACAATGAAAGACATTTTGATATACCGGGTAAAACTTTTGGCCTATTTTAATCTGTGGTAAAAATTCTATTAACATCCATGTACCTGAATATTATTGCACATCATTCCAAGTCAATGGCCAGACAGACACAGACAGTGGAGAGCAGCACTCCTGCAAAGCAGCCAACTTCAGCTGAGGGGTAAGGTAGGAGGAATATATTGGAAAGAGAAATTAAAATCAAACTGTTAACCTTCTGTTAGCCCCACTCTTCCCTTAACCCAGCATGTAATTCTTCCCTTGTGTTTTCCCCCACATCGTACCAATTTTTCTAGAACAGGAATTAATTTGTAGCAGCAATTAATTTATCTGTTTTCTTCAACTTACAGCATTGAAAATCATGGAAGTTCTAAGTCACAGTTATAATCAATGTGACATTCTGCCAAGAAAAAAAGCCCTCTTTGCTTGAAAATGGTCAAAGCACTCATGATAACAGGCAAAGAACCTTCAAAAATATAAACATCCAGATAGATGTTAGGAATGAAAATTCCTAATAATTATTTTCTAGTGTCTGAAAGCTGCACCAACACGTGTATGACTGCCAGATAATAGCTTTTTTTTTCTTCTTCTTCTTCTTTCTGGAGCATCCCACTGGAACTTTTCTTAAGATTAAAGAATCCTTCTGTTCAATTGAGTTTAACTTAAAGCTCATTCTTGTTTTATTTCATAACATATACACTTCTTTTTATGAAATGAAAAGACAATATTTCACCAATCCTAATTGCAGGAGGCTTAGCTCCTGAGATAATGTTTTAGAAAGCCCAAAGCCCATAGTCAGCACTCCATGTTCTCACAAGATCAGGTCCAGAAGCCAGTGAGGCAAAAAAGCTTCTTATCAGAGTTCACAAATAAGGTGTTGATATTCTAAATGCATCTTTTTTTTCTTTTATAAATGCTTAAATAAGTAAAAAACTTTGTTATTTGTTAAAAACTGACTAATTGGAGTCTAATTTATCTGGAATGCACTAGAAACATTTTAAATATGGGATTCTCCATTTAATTGGTAACAGAGTACTCTAACTCCCTTAATGCAAAAAACTTTTTATAAAGTTTATATATAGTTTACTTTCCTCTCCTCACAGAAAACTGGGGGCAGCAGCTGAGGCTCTCAAAATCCTGATCAGCTGCACACAAAACAGAGGCACAGGCACTTACATACCAACCACAGCAAAATAGTTCTTCATATAAATTCTAAAAACCTTGCAACTGGTACGATGAAGCACAGACTTCATTTTCTTAAGACTGCAATTTATGAACAGAAAGAAGTTTTTCATGTTAATTAAATGTTAATTCTGATCCCAGTCACTAGCTGGTTTTCTTTGGAGCTGCTGCACTGTGTTGGGAAGAACATAAACTTCCTGGAGCTCATAGGAGGGAGAATTGAGACCTCCCCATCTTTGGCTGGTCTGAGATGCAGCAGCCTTTTCATCTGAACTGCACATTACAGCTTGGGAGTGTCAAAAAGAGGTCAAAAAAAGAAATGCATTGATACTACATGCATTGTCCTACGGTGCAGTACACAGAACTGGAAGTCTCAACTTAAACACCACTGGCAATCACTAATTTTCAGTATCTGGAATTCTGCTGACAACACCTTTGTTTTGTTTCCAGTGCATTCTGTCCAATGAAAAGGCCTACAAATCAAACCAAAGTCCAAAGACAAAGATGACAAAAAACAACCTCTTGCATCTGTATTAGGGGGCAAAGCAGCTGCTGAACTTTTTTCTTCCTCATCTTGCTCAGGGCAAGAGACCAAAAAAGTAGAGATAGTAAAGACCTTGCTGTATTCAAACTCAATTATTTGAGTCCAAATTTGACTTGCACTTGAGCACAGCATTATCTCACGATGCAGAAAGTACCAGCAGCTTCACTGGTATTAGCAAAAAAGAGAAAGAGCATGCATGACCCTAAGTAATATAGATCTAGTTTTCCAAGGCTTTTCCAGATTTCAGCTTTCTAGTGCATTCCTAGGCAACTGAGTAAAGCCTTCTTCACACATTTTTTTCTAAAGAACTATATATATTGTAGAGAAAAAAAAAATTGTTTGCAAAAGTCCCTTACTACAGACTTCTTGTTTGCAAAAGTTGATGATTCTATGACTGACACATAAACATTGAGCTAAATTGAAAAGAAGGCAGAAGTTGCCTGAACCAACAATAATAATTATTACCATGAACTAATTCTACCAGATGGGAACTCTAAACACTATGTTTCTGACCCTGATACAATAAACAGTGTGCAGATACCTTGTTTAGAGACAAATTAACACCTTTTTTTTTAGGAGAAAAATGCCTATTTTCTGACAGTTGTATTCAGCTCTCTTCAAATGAATGATGAATTGCTTGTGCTTTTAAACACAGTGAACTGGAAAGCTAAACTAAATAGAAGAGATGTTATGTGCCTGCCATACCGTCAGAAGCATAGTTTTATGTCATTTACAAGGAAAACATTGGAAGGAACACAGCAATATGTAAACAGTCTTTTCATTGCTAGAACTGCCTGTTTCCTGCAAGCTCCTCTGTACTGACAGCAGCCTCAAATAGCAAGGTCCTCAGAAAGGAGAAAAAGGGATTGAAAGCCAAATACTGTTTCTTTGAAATTTCAGCGAGATGTAGAGAGGTAAAAAAACCTGGGCTCTGAAGGGGCACAGACCCACACAAACCAGATCAGCTCTAAATTCTCCTGATCCAGCCAAGGGAAAATGGTAACCACATGACAATACCCATGAAGAAGGTGGAGCAGGTAGAAGTCATAAGATCTTGGTCCTCTAGCCCAAGAACTTAAAAATCTTTAATTGCCACTCACAAGAGCTGTGATTTCAACTTCTTCCTGTGCTTACTGCAGTTCTTCAGACTATTATTTCTACATCCATCACACATGGCAACTCTTCAGGGACTGTAAGATCACAAACGCTTCATAACAAAACTGTGTTTATCCTGTTGAAACTCCAGTGTACATGTTATACAAGCAACAATTCATGAATCATCATTAATATTTGCCCTTGCAGGAGAGTTATGGAAACTGCTCTGCTTAACCATGATATTAAGCCAATTCACAAAGATGATTTTTTGTGGGATGATTCTGCTTTTCCTTGGAAGCAAATTTTCAGGCTATTTAAATTCATTTAAATTCATTTTCCTAAGCCTAGAAAGAGGAACTGCTTCCCTAACAGGCACCATTCTTTATTTCCCAATCTTGCCTGCACAATCCTGCTAGGTTTTGTTCTAAGCTTGGGAAAGAGCACAGGGTTAAGAACCTCTCCAGTAGCAGGTGTTTGACACTTGAAGATTACAGCAAGCAGCTGCTGTTTCCTCTTTCTCAGCAAGGATTCTACAGTTACGCAGGGCAGCACAGAAAAACACTCACTAGAGAGAAGTGGGACAAAAAACCTTAAAGAAGTCAAGCAGTTGGGAAAATACCATTTTTAACACTGATTAACAGAACTTTAGAGGAAATGTAATCTAGAAAAATCCTTAGATCAAACTAGCAGGGGTGTGCTGATTCTTGCCAATATTTTTCTGTTTACCTTCTCTTTTTGTTCCTCCCCTGGTAGCCCTTCACATTTCTGTTTCAAATTGTCAAGTATTCTATTGCTTTGCATATACAAAATATCCTTCAAGAATGAAAAGAAAATTCTGCAGTACACCCTCCTTCCCCAAACTATTTGCTATCCAAATCTCCAGCTAATAAGATGCTCTTCACCAAGAGGCTGCTAAATCACATCTACCTCCAAAAGTGACATGCAGTTGAGTGAGCACTGCAAGCTTTCAGCTTGAGACAGAAATTGTGGATAAGAGAAGGGTAAGCAGTATATTTAGTTGGCCATTAATCTGGGGTAAGAACACAGACTATCAGGAAAATTACCTTCCACTACCACTTATTGCAGTTACAGCTAGATTTTATAAATGTAACCATTAGTATGTCCTACTCCAGGCTCAGCAAAGGGAGATAACCACAACCAGAGCACAAACACTGGTGTGTGTCACATTTCAACAGAAAATCCTGTATTTTTGGCCCCAGGAGCTAAAAAAAGGTTAAATTCATTTGACTAATGCACACTGATACTGACTCTGCCTTGAGTGACTTACTTCAAGATCCATCAAAGCCGAGTGTGAGGAGGAAATAATGAATTTGTGGATGCATGAACAATGAACATTTCTTATGTTTTACAGATCTGTGGCCACTGTTGGAGGCATTTAAGCAGGAGGAAACATTCTAGTTACTACACAGTAGAGATACAACTTAATGATGGTTTGCAAAGCAGAGGCTTTTCATTTTATGGGAAAAAAATAAAGACTAGTAGTGGATAAAGAAAGACCTGTTTTCAAAAAGAGAGAAAAGTCTTTAACTGTTGTCAGTCTGTACATGAGGAGACAAGAACTGGATTTCCAGTACTCCCTAATTCCCAAACAAGCCTTAACAGTAATTTCAAAGTCCACTGAAAGAATTAAGCTCCCCTTAACTGTGTCACTGTCTGCACAGCTGCAGCATCTTAGTGAGATATTTGGCTTCATGTGCTCTAAACTTATGTTTTAGTTTCCCTGTCACAACTGTTACACTTCTGTAGCAGAAGTTTAGACTTCTGTTTCACTGCAATATGTGTGCATGTTATTTTTTGTCTTCAGTTTGTTTAGTATCAAAGGCAAATCTGGGGGAAGATGACAAACCACAGCTGCATTTTCTTGTGCAACAGCCAGGGTTGGCTCACAGAAAATCTCTTGGAGTTTGCAACCCACCATGGAAACTTGGGGCTGGGGATTTTGTGCTGCCAATTTTCCACACTCACGTTTGTGGCTGATATTGCTGCACCTCGTGGCAATGAGCTTCCAGAAAGGGGGAGGATGGAGAGAGAAGTCACACATGTAAGAAGCCCTCACTCCTCAGACCCAGCCCAGCTCAGAGGTGTCAGTCTGGGTGGAGCAGGCAGTGACTTCTGCATTCTCCAGGAGTCCACACCACTGTCACAGGTGCTCCACTGGTGTGGGAGGCAAACTGCAGCCTGCCCAAGCTGCTTCATTGTTACTCATCACCAAGTCTCTGGAGAAACTGGAGTAATCCTTGAAGAATTATAAACAAGCTGCTACATGCATGATAATGTGTTAACCAGGAGTAAAGGGAATAAATGACTTCACTTGGTTAGTTTGCAGGTTACCAAAACCAGTTCTTATGGTTAAGTCCTGAAATTTTTATTATAATCAAATTAATGGTAAAATTAATTTATTACTCCCTATATGCACAGCTCTGCCCTGGGGAAAAAAAAAAAAAAAAAAAGGGATTTTTTTTCCTAAATGATCAGTACACAGGACTATTGAAGCTTCCTTCTGTATTCCTTTTTCACCCCATCCACCCACTAGTGTTACAACCAGGGAAAAAAAAAAGGCAAAAGTTTCCATGCTGTGCAACAGCACTGTCAAACAGGCCATGGAGCTCATAGCCAAGAAAAATATAGGAAAACAGACTAAAGGTATTCACAGAACTGCAAATTATTTTTTAGTGAATTTTCATAGGTCACTGTGTCATCTACCACAACACACACCTGCTCACTCTGCACATAATTCGTGTGACTGATGGACTGATGACTTTAGCAGCTCTATCCAAAGATTGTAAGCCTGGCCCTATACATTTAGGACACAGCAATACCAACAGAAGGTTGCACTGCTCTTCACATAGAGCTGAACAACAGCAGGTAGCCTGTTCAGCTGTTTCTAATGTTCAAACAGGGAAATATCTGTGTCCAGAGTCAGGGCTCTTTTACTGCCAGTGAGAAAAGATGACTGAAAGGAACAGGAATTATATTTGAAGGCAGGCTTGCAGGGGAGGGACAGGGAGCACCAGTCACACCAATAACAGCAGAACACACTGATGTAATGTGGGATATAACATATAAATAGCCCTAGAAATCCTCAATTCCAGTTCTCTTGGTAGAGACCGAGGCTTCCCAAGGTGGGGAAACATTTCTGCTTAAGCACTGAGAGACCTGTTGTGGGCACAAGACAAGTCTACTCCTGACACCTGTACAGAACACAGCAGTTCCTTAGAGAAATGGCTGAGGGAGTCACACAAATAAATACAGGAGGGTTGTCCCAAAAAGGTGGCACCATCTGATGGCTANGACAAGTCTACTCCTGACACCTGTTCAGAACACAGCAGTGCTTTACGAGACATGGCTGAGGGAGTCACACAAATAAATACAGGAGGGTTGTCCCAAAAAAGTGGCACCATCTGATGGCTATGGAGGAGTCTCTGAAGTGACCACGTGGTGTCAAACCACCTTCTGGAAGAAAAACCTCCTATGTCCAATTAACAATCCCAGTCATAGCCCTTCCCCCATTCTCCCTTGAGTTTCATGATTGCCAAGGTTATAATTAACCCAGGAAGCTGATTAGAACATTGTTATTCCCTGCTACACAGTTGACTATTGTAGTACAGATGGAATTATTTCCCATGTATACTAAATCACTTAAATAAACTGTAACCAGCTCAGGTCACAGCTGTGTGTTTGACTGGGTTCAATTTACAATGTCAACATAGATAACAGACACCCCATTGATGAAGACAAGCCTAAATTCTGGAGCTTCTGGGTATGGCTTATTTTGAAAAGGTCTCAAAAGTCAAGGTCAGCAGCTTTGGGAAGAAAGATCTAAGTAGCAAGCACACAAACTGATCCCATGCCTCGCCAAAGAATGCCTGTGCTGTCTCATTTAAAGTTTTTATGGAGAATAAAGATGAATAACTTTTAATGTTTGCATGAATATTGGCATTTCAATTGATGAGAGTAATTTTAATTATTTTATATTAAAAATTAACTATATTTAAGTTAATATAGTTATAATTTAAATCTTCTTTTGACTATATATTCAGGGGTACAGTCCCATGAAGGTCTTGCACATACACACAGGGCAGGTCTCTACAGGCAGTAGCTCTGCGAGACAGGATAATCTTAATCCAGACATCCAGGGAAAGTTATTTTATACAATGCTTTGGTTTGGATTTTGCTGCACAAACAGTACTATTTAGGTTCTGGATACTTAGTTATCACTGAAAACAAGCATGTTTATAAAACACCAGGACAGCATTTTTTAGCCACCAGAGAGAGAAAACAAAAAGGTGGAAATAACTTCTTCCAGTTTTTCTGCACAAATTGTATCACACCCTGACAGTGAGATCCAGACTATTCAGAGGTAAGCAGCCCCATACATTTTATCTATATGTCTAAGCTTTTTTTATTTCATCTAACAGGACTTGGTGCTATTTACACTTCCTAAAATGGAAGGAGCAGCATGGCAGTATTAAAAAAGCCTCAGGTATGTTAACAGATATATGTTTTTAACATACTCAGTGGATAAAGTGACAGGATCCTCCTGTTAAGATTCAGATTATGCTTTCCTGAAGTAATGTCTGCTATCATCATCCTCATGCACAGAAAAGTGTAAGGAAACTGGACTCCCTGGTCTAAAGCTAACCGACATAAAATCCCTCTCCTTCCCTACACCACTCCCTTCCAATTCACCTTACATATGTTTCTTTTCAGCCAACAGAAAAAAAAGTTCGGTTAGTTTGTCCTGATAACACCTATCATGGGTGTGGGGTTGTTGGGTGTGCTCCTTTTTGCATACATTGCAAAGTGTAAATACAAAATGGTTATCCAGGCTAATCAGCTGCAGGGAGTTATTGGCGTGTATGCAGTCATGGACAGGGCTTGGAGAGATGTACTGCACCAAGTTCTTCCAGGTTAGTGTGAAAAAACAGCTCCATCTTTTTGGATGTACTTATGTCTTTGCAACTTCTAAGATAATACCTCAGCATTTTTCAGATCAACTGTAATTTTTTTCCCAGGTCAGAAAATAGGCCAAGAAAAATTCAGGAAAAACTAAAGTTCTGAAAGCTAAATTACCTCCACTCTCAAAGAAAATTGTGCAAAATTATGCCTTTAAATTCAGGGAGCAGGAAATATATAACTCTTGGTAACCTTAAACACCAGAAAGTATTTATTTATACTTGAGAAGTTCTACATCCTTCGGGAATAAAAGAATTTCTGTGCAAGCTGACATGTTAATTTTGCCTCCAATTATCCTGCACATTGCAGTGAATAGATAAATAGCCCATGCTGTAACAGCCATGTCAGGCACCTCCAGAGGAGCAAAGCTATTCCCAGATGGTGCAAAGAACTATTCCATGATACCTGTAGTGGTGTGGGCTCCCAGCATATTCTCAAGTGGCCTTCAGGTACTTCACACATCCAGTCTACCTCAGCTGCAGTTGCAGTGTGCTGTTATTTGAGGAACACACCAAAGCCAGGGTGCCACTTGAATAAATATGTTATGCAGGTACCACAGAAAAGAACTTCAAATATTATTCAGCTGTATGAAGATTTTTGCCACCATGTACAATAAAATAGTAGATGGAATAAACTAATCATGCTTTAACAGAAGAGCAGTGACAGGAGAGCTGTATGTTTCATGCATTATTACAAAATTTTCCAGTTTATGTAAGTGGAAGTTATATTGGAGTTATATTTCCAGTATGTATAAGTGGAACTTACTTTTATATATGAGTTATTTGTCACTTTTTTCTATCACATGAACAAAAGAAATACATTTTTAAAGTGTCGCTTATAGAACATTTGCAGAGATGAAATAATTCACCAAGTAAAAACATTTCTACATTTCTAAAACATTACAAATTTTCATTCTATTAAAAGATAAATTACACACACTTCTGAAAAATGTTTGCTTAATCCCATGACCATAAGACAACTAGACCCTCCAGAAGTGTAAATGATACATGTATGAATACATGTATTTTAAAGTGAATAAATATAAAGGGTCAGTGTGTTATACAGTAAGAAAAAACCCTAAATCTAAAGAAACTAATTAAAGTTAAGGTCACATTTTTGATGAAAAGGTCAATTTTGATCAACTTCTCAAAATGGTTTCATTTACATTTGGAAATGCATCTTTAAAAAAAATATTTTTCCTACTGCAGCTCTTACTGTATCCTCTCCCCTTATGCAATTTCTGAAAGTAGTTTCAAGAGAAAAGTGAGTCATTTTAGACTGGCTGACCAGCCTCCAGGGAGTAAAAGGGGTTGTGTTAGTTTTCACTAGAATGGAGCAGGGAGGAGGTCTTCTCTGGAAAACTTGCTGAGTAGGATGATCTTCTTTCTATACTACATAATGTTCTGGGCATGGGCCAGTTTTTTCAGACAGCTATTCATCTGCTTAACTTGAGTGCATTAAAATTCCCTGCTCCCCATCATCAATTTCCTCGCTCTTGCCCTTCCAATATGACCGGAGAACATCACAAAATCAGGTAAAGAAGTAATTGCTTCAAGTGCCTCTTGGTGGTTTGAAAGAGACTTTTACCTTTTCCAAGCAGCAGCAAATCAGTCAGGTAATATTATGCCAATAACTAAAAGCAGGCAGAATAGAAAATTTCAGAATTAGAAGTGGTTGAGTGCATTTCAAAAGCATAGAAAACACTCCCCTTCTGCAGCGTGCTCAGGAAAGCACGTACCATACCCTTCTTGAAAGCCTCAGAGAAGGAATTTGACACAGTAAATCTAACATTATCCAGAAGGCTCCTCCTCTCCCAGAATTAAGAGGAATCAACAGAAGTGCAGAGATTCTTTCCTATGCAAAATCCTCCACATGCCATTTCTAAATTTAAGGTTTGGTCACTTCTTTGTTCCTCAGTCTTTTTCATACAGCCACAGGACCTTAGGAAAGTGCAGACTGACTTAGCCAAGGTACTTTGGAGCTATTTCTCAGTGCCAGCAGAGATGCAAGGGGTGAGTGTGAGCACAGTCACACCACCAGCTTTTGCCGACCCCTGCACTGCTGCTCAGCTCCTCCAGAAGTGCCAGTGCAGATTACAGGGGTCACTTGGGCAGGGCAGGGCTGCTCAAGCCAGGTATCAATGTTCCTGAGATTGATCAGCTGGAAAAAGAAAGAGAAGCAGTACAGGAAAACACTTTTTCTATCATTCTTCTCTCCAGATATAAACAGTGAGTACTCTCTTTTACAGCTCCACACTCTTACTGAGCACTTGGGGCATCCTGACCTTTTTCATGTCTGCTCTGAGATGTGAGTCAGAAACAATATCAACCCAAAAGATGTTATTGCAGCTGTCTCAGTTCTGAGGAGCCACTCCTTGAAGCCAGTTTTTGGCTTCAGTTTCTAAATGAAATTTTATTGAAGTGATCAACTCTAGTTGTGAAACTTTCTGATCTTCTATCTTACATAAACAGATCATGGTAGTATAATTTTCAGAAGAAATTGAGATGAATTATCATAGAAGATTTTCTGAGATCTTTCCAAACAGATATTTTATTGTCCTAGGTAATAATGGATGAGACCCATTTGACCAACTTTGAAAACTGGGATATTTAAGGTACGAGACATACAGGAGGCTGCTGCACTCGAGCCCTCAAATGATTCCTAGTAATTTCCAGAAAAAGCAGATCTCTGTTTCTGGGAAGTATTACCATTTCCCAGACACAACTAACACATGAGCTTTCCATTAGGAACTATGTGGGGAAAAAAAAAAAAAAAGGAAAATGAAGCTACTTATGTCAATTACATGTGAAAAAACAAAACCTCAGACACTGGTTAGAAAGTGGGAAGCAACAGGACAGAAAAAAAATACATTATATAACTTGTGAATAATCTGAACTGCAGTTATTGCATCTGCAAGCAAAAAACCCCAAACATTTTCTTCAGAAAACTAAAGAAAAAGCATCTCAGTAAATCTTCCTTATGTCAATCCCAAAATTCCAGTGTTCAAAAATCCTTCTGTTCCCAAGGCAGTCTGAAAACCCTTGTGCATCCTCAAGGAAAAAATCTCTACCCCCAATGTGATTTTGGGACATACCTTAGTTCCAATCATTGACACAGATCATCCTATAATAACTACCAAAGTTTTATCTTAGAGATTTCTCTTTTTATTGATACATTTCCCAGAATATTCAATTTGCTGGTCCTAATTTGGAGCAAGTAGGGTACAATGCCACATATGTTTTTCCTTTTCCTCTGACACATCTAGATGTAGGAGATCTCTAGTGGATAATGACCTTATAATAAATACCATACAATGATGATAACAGGTATCATCTGTAACTAGGATTTGTTAAAATTCACTGAGCAGAAATCTTCCAAGGTGGCTGCAGGAGATGCCTGCTGAATACAGGGTTCTTTGTACACTTAAACAGATGTTCATCCTGCTTATTCGTTTTAATCTGCTAAAAGTATCTTAGCTAGAAACATCTTAAGAACAATTTTATCAGCTTAACTGTACAGTAAGGAATGGAACCTGGGACATGATTAGAGCACAAAGAATTATAAAAGCCTTGAATACATGCCACATATAAATTGGCATTAAGCCGACCCAAAAAATAACCATTTTTCTTTTCAGAAGGATGCATCTTCATAGAATTGCAACATGTAAGTTAATAGCTCTTATAAATCTTCAGTAAGAACATAAAAGCATAATGAAACTTGATGAGACTTAACTATGATGTAAATCTTAATTCATCTTACTCCAACCAGTGATTTTCAGGGATTTTTATGCAGTACTTTTAAAGCTGTTCTCTAATGAACAAGAGATTTTCCCTCACAGTGTCTCTTTAGGTTGCCTTATGAAATAAGTTGTCCAGCAGTGAAACACCCCTTGCAGTCCAGAGTTCTATATGTTACAAATGAAAGCAGAAAGCTGCTTTGATTTACCTTCTTATATTCAGCTGTCTTGCCCTCCATTTAATGCAGAAACTATTAAGAAGATTAGGTAAATAGATTCAATTTGCTATGTGCCAATCAATATTACAGAGTCAGTGTGGGTTTTGTGTTCATAAATAGAAAACAGCACAAGTTAATTGCAAAACCACATATCACAAATGACTACAAATCTGCTTTAACTATCTCTCCATTTTTCTTTATTTCACAATGGCTTTAGTAACCTTCACACTCATCTCACTGAACCATAAACCCTGATTAGGGGCACTAAATGACTGGAATGTTCCTGGGAGCTGATTACATGCATTTTACTTATGGCTTATCAAGCCTTGCCTACTGATAAGGTCTTCCTCATCCCCCTTCTTCACAGTACCAGCTGTGGGATGTGGGAAATATTCCACTGGTTTATCAAAGAGAGAAATGAACTGAATATTCACTGGTATAATTCTTTATGGTCTAGGAAAACAACAGTTCTTTGCCAGTTTACCCACCCTGACACTGTTTACAAAGCAGACACTGTAGATATCACTGATGGATATTTATATGGGTTTAAACATCACATGACATATTTGCTTCAGGATCTTTTTTAAAAATATTTTGCATGGCTTTAAATGTGTAGCTTTGAACTGGACTTTTCCACAGAGGTGTCATCACCAAAGCCAACAACCAACCTCCAAACAAAACAAAACAAAACCAAACCCCAACAAAGGCACCCCCACCTCCCCAAACCCTCCTCCCCAAAAAAACCCAGTAAAATTAAACCAAGCAAAAAAAGCCCTTGAGTTATTATCTAAATAATTCAACTCTATGCAGCACAAAGATGTAGAAATTAAATAGCTGGCACAAAAGATTGATCTTCCCAGCTGTACATTCCATGAAGAAACTGTCATAGATCAACAACTTTTCCCCACAAAGGCAGAGGGAACAGAAAGAGGACAACAGGTGCACTTTATAGCTGTAAATTTCTTGCACAGCTGATGGAACTGACTCTCCACTGCATCAGTATTTGGACAGGAATTGATTGCAGCAGAATAAAAACTGGCAAGCACTTATTCCTTGTTCATTGTTTTGGGGATTTCTTATACGAATTCAGTGACAAATGGAAGCAAACCAAGAGTTTCCCATTTCTGTATCACAGTACACTAAGAAAGCGCCTTAAGCTAAGGGTGGGAAAAGATTCTACAATGAAATCTTACCATGTCCAGCTCTGCAAAACAATTACAGAACTTGCAAAGCTGTATGGATGTCTCAGGAATGACATCTGCCTTTCCAGATCCTCTAGCTACGTCACTTTTGAAAATAACAATCTACAGAAATAAAATATTTTTCATATATTTATTTGTAAATAAGATTTCTATATATAAATTTATAAAGGGTTTTTTTAAGAGTTTCTAATAACCACAGTGACTCTCAACACATGAAAACCCCATTTAAATCATCTGGCTTCATTTTGTCCCTGCTAACATAATTCTTAAGCAGATGATAATTTATATCTGATTTAAGTAATGATGCTCACAGCCACAGAAGACCTGACTCTGCTTTGGCTATAGGCCAAAGACTTGCCTTCATTATATTGACCACTCCCATTACTTGGAGATAAACATTTAAAAGCCTGCATGATTAGAGGTTCAAAGCCTGTTTTGAATATTATAATCCCATGGATGGTATACTTTTCTGATTTAGTTGTATAGACACCAGGAACTGACAAACCAAACCAATCAGAGAAAGAGTGATTTTGTTGATGCTTGCATAGTGATTATTCAGTATCTTGTATCCAGATAATTGAGTCCTTTTTGTTACTTTATCTATTGCTCCTTCATCTCATTTGTCCTGAAACATAAATATTTTGTGAATTTTAATGTAATAAGCCTAATACAGATATCAAAGCAATTTAGGATTATTGGTATTTAATAGTTAATCATTCCTTACTAGTTCATTCTTCATTATAGTTCTAATTTTAAAGAGGCATAAGTAAATTAAAAGAAAAATAATACAAAAATAAGTAATTTTTTTCATCTGCACCATAGTTTTGAAGATGAAAACCTTTTCTCTGGTATTTTCATAGAGTTAATTTTTACCAAAAAAAATCACTGGAACATTATGGCAATGCCAGGAGGGAGGAGGAAATAGTAGATGGATCACTGTTGGTGTGAAACCCTTGGATATCAAAACGACAGAGAAAATAGGTGGGTATTTAAAGGAACTGAGTTCACAAAGCTGGCCTAGCACTAAACAAAGCCACTCAGACACACCAACTCCAGTGGCACCAACTGTGAGAAGGGTGACTTTGAAGGCTTTTAACAAGATTTTTCAGTAATCATTCAGTCACAAGTGCTTGGGCAGTGAACTAACCTTGAACCATCTTTTCATTAATATAATCTTCCTCTCATCTTTCAACACAGAAACACTTTTATGTTCTAAAATGACTGTCCAAATACCACAATCAGAACAATTCCTCTCAAGATGAAGGGAGTCTTACTCCATTTCACTGTGAAATACAGCAAAATTCCTGTTCTGCTGCTGTCTGCAGGGCACTCCCTGGCAGGGATGATGGATCTGTACTGAAAGCACCAAATTCAACAAGTCAGAATGGCAGTGAGGGAACCAACAAACTGCTGTTAGCCCTCCTGGGGAAGATATTCCAGCACTATTTGTGGTAATAGGAAGAAAGGAAAGGGGAGATGAAATAATTAGTTCTAAAAGCTTTAATTAAATGTATTTTAGATTCATTTTTTAGATCTTAAAGAATGAGTCCTGAAGATATTCTTGGTCAGGCAGTGGCTACAGTCTGGAAAGCAATACACTCAAGTCCTCACTTTACTAGCAGAGAAGACATCTAGGAGAGAAAAAAATTATCTTCAATTGCCAACTCCTAGGAATGTTTACTGTAATTACAAAGATGATTTCTGGCCATCTCTTTCAACAGCCACAGAAGGATGCTGAGTTTCTGTGGTTCCCCATGATAATACAGTCATTCTTCCCTTCACCACTGCCTCCAGAGGAAATTTTGTGGGTAAGAACTCAGAAAAATGCAGGGACACAGGGTAAGTCAAGATGACAGGAAGATGAAGGCATGAGAAGAACATATGATTGAGAGAAATTAAAAGAAAAAGAGAAGCTGAAATTTTTAAAACATGTACCAAGGAAAGCATAGTAGAAGTGATTTTTTTTTAGGCTTATATTGTTTGAATGTTTGTGACTTACAAGTCTTCAACACTACAGGAACTCATGTAAGGCACAAGATTTGCTGGACTTGGATGGGATAGAAATCTTTCCAGGAATCTCATCATAACATGAAGAAGAATTTAAGTTATTACATCATTTACATACTACAGACTTTAGAAGATTTAAAGTGTCTGTTGTTTCAGTGTTAATGAATACTGCAGTGTTCATTAACATTTCTGCTAAAAAATCTGCTACTTAGCATTCATGGAACCAGTGTGAAGTAGGCAAAAGCTGATGAGTAAAAATAATATTATTAATGTTTAGCAATCTCTCCTTTTTCAGCAATTAAATTACAAGCACCTGCATCCTCTGGTATCTAATTATATTTCCTAAAATACCTTTCCTACTGATGTAATTTAGATGTTTCCTAGAACCTTTAAAAGCTGCTGGAATTGTTTAAGTGTACATACTATTCAACAACTGAATGACACATGAGTCAGGAAAAGCACACTGTCTACTTTACACAGATTCCAACATTACTGACTTATTTTACTGATAATAAATAGTTTATATGATTCTCTAGCTTGTAAAAATCACACTAATTTATGATTTTCTGAACACAGTACAATAAGCAGTGTATTCTTGCAGTACATAAGGGGAAGCTTTATCTGAGGTCCCTGTACCTATCAGTAGGTTACTGACATTCATTTGCATTTATTTGTCCTGGTTTCTGTGGCCACAGGTGTAATATTGATATATTCCCACACAAGCATGCTCATTGAAAAGCCTGACTTTGCAAATGTGTTTACATTTTAACCTTATTTAGATGGGCATGTTAACACCTACTGCTTTTTTCCTCACTCCACTCCCACTCATCCCTCATCATCCCCATTGGTTAAAACTGATTTACTCCAATCCTGCCTACCCAACACACATCATTAGGGGCAGCAGCCACACAAGCCTCAAGCAAGTCTTTACATCCTTTAATTTCTTGCAAACTTTAAAACCACAAGCTCTGTGCGACAGGGACAGGTATTCACCACGTTTTCCTCAGAGCTAGCTGAGGCTTTTTGACACCATGGCAATATTTGACCACAAACTACGTCAATCAGCAGCACAGTCCTCTTGACTCCTGAGTCAAAGCTGGGGATTGCAAGCCTGCAATTAATATGCTTCCAAAAGCAAAAAATGGCACATCTTAGACTCATTCATGTTTCCTACATCATAAACAGCAGTAATGTAGGGCATATTTTTTGCCTGCCTCTTTTTATTTCCCTTTCCTCAACCCCTTGCAGAATAACAGAAATTAAAATCTAGAATTTCACTTTCTTACAAGATTCTTTATTCTTTTATTTGTCTTGTCAGACTTACTGCATCTACACAATTCCCCTAGTAGATTAAGAAGCCTCAGAGACTATTGCTCAGATTAAGCATTAGTTCTTACTGTAATCTTCTTATTCTCAATGTTTCCATCTTCTGCTCTATCCACATGATTAAACAATAAGTATATTATATCTTTCAGTACATCTGTCTCTTCAGGTCCCATCACTCAGCCTGTTTCTGACATAGTCCATTGCAATGAGACTTGGTATCTGTCCTCCACAGACAGTGCATTTAATCAATTTTCAAGCATTCTAGAAAATTGTCTTATTCAGCAATGCCCAGGTTATTTCATATGCTGCCATTTTCTGCCATCTTTCAGTACAAAAGGTCTTTAATGAGGTACCAGGCAGGACCATTACTTAAATTACAAGTGATGCTATGTGGGTCTAAACAGAATATCCTGCCTTAAAAAATTGTATCAATCTTCTTCTGAAGTATAATGTGACCATTAATTTTAATACAATTTTTGGCCTAGGGAAATAGGCATGATCCCACTCTCAAGCTTTCAACAGTTTCCAAAAAAAAGGCTGGACTGATGGAACATTATTGCAATTCTACTGAAAGACAGTTCAGCACCTTAGATAATGAAGAAAATATAATTCTCTAAGTGTGATGCATTTCTGTTTTCCTCCTTTCTGGCTGGACTGTCGGCAGATCAGACAGTTAAATACAGACTAAAGAGACATACTGAGGAAAGATTTAATTATCAAATGTCTCAGTAGGCTAGGAGGAATATTTGTGTTTCTCTTGAACATATCTAACAATATAGATTTCTTTCCTATTATTAGCTACTAATTGAGGGTATTTTATATTGTTGGGGTTTATTAAAATATTAAACCAAACATGAGATATAAAGATGGGCCAGAATGCTAAAACTTGCAGCAACTTAAACAACATTCTTCTGGTCAAAATATTATACCAAGTTCAGGCTCAGTTGTCCAGAATGTGGAGAGTTCTTTTGGCCTGGTGATTGGGATTAGGTTGCCAATAAATAAAAGCCTCACCTTTTGATGAGGGCAACCAAATATATTTGTTACAGCAAATAAAGCTCCACCAAAAGAACTATTTGCCTACAACCCATCGTTCTGCTGGCTCTGAAAAGGTTTCATTGCTCCTCTGCTGAGTAAAGGCAGGAGCGAGGCAGCACTTTCCAAGAGAGGGAATGGAAGAGAGGAGGACAGTGGGAGAAAAACCCAGAACAGGACAGGAAAAAAAACCCACAAAACCAGACCTTAATGCTTGGGTTTGATCTGTTGGACATTATTAGTTAAGTACTTTACTAAATCAGCTGAATATTACCCAAAGCAGAAACAGCAACTTCCGTTATCAAGTGTGGTGCCAGGACAGTCTATAAACATTCCTGAAAATAGCTGTAGCAATGAACCCTAACCAGAAAATATTCGAGCTACAACCAGAGTTCCTGTTTTGGGAAGGGGGGAAGGAAAGTATTATTTACACGTGAGACATTTGGAGGTGAGCAGGAGGGGACGTAGCATCTGTGCTTTTGCTCCATGGATATTAATACATAGGAAATAGAACCCTAGGTCATGTTTAGAGCTCCTAAACAAATTGTAACAATGAAACTTCACCTCTTGTCAACTCTACAGGGACTAAAAGATCTAAAAAAACAATGATCTCATTAGAAAAGCCAAAAAAATAAGCCTTAAGCAGCTGTTCATTATCTCACAGAAAACATTAACATTCCAGACTTCCTTGACACAATATATAAAAATAAATAGACAAAAAAAAAAAAAAATATTAAAACACTCTTCTGCAACACACCAGCCAAACAATACAAGTATTCATGTCAGTCATATTTGTTACATTTTTTGTATCATTTTTTTGAGTCTCACATTTCTTCCTGTGTCAGAAAAGGTATGAAGAAACATCCTTTATTTCCATCTAAACTTCTCATCACTTAAACCAAAGGCTTGAATGTGCTTTTCCTTTCCAAGTCCACTTCCTGCTTGCTTTTCTAGAAGCAGGGTAGCAGCCACTGCCTGGCCTTTTATCTCAGGCACTTTGAAAGAGTATAAAAATGCAATAAAAATCCTGAATTAATCAGAATAATTCTCTTCTAGTGACATTTTTAACTCTGCACATAGTCTTTACTGAGGTTTGCAAAGTCTGTGGTACATTCATCTTCCATCCAGCATCTCTTAAAAACTACTGGAGCAGAAGCTGGGCTTCACTTTTTCAAGAAAAACCCAGACTAAAGACTGCAGCCAAATGCCAGCAAGAACAATTGGGAAGAACAAACAGTAGGAGCCCTGGAAAACCAGTACCTATGGAGACTGGACCCAAGCAGGGCTGGATTTCTTTAGTTAGAATAGATTGTGAAAAGTGGGAAAATTCTATTGTGATAAATAAAAACAAGGGCAGTGTTTCGGGAAAAGGACATAATGCAAAACTAAAGAGAGGCACAGCCACTTCTTCAGCATCCCAAAACCATGAATCTCACACAAAAGTCTACAGGCCCACTGGTGGAAGGGTGTCTCCCAGTTGCTCCAGACACAGGGCTCCTCACAGCACGCAGTCTCCACTGTCACCACTGCAAATCACTGTCCCTCATCCCATCCCACCCCTCATTCCTGCTCTCAGCCCTGCTCCTGCCAATCCCAGGCACAGACTGTGGCACAGAGCTCTGAAAGCTCATGGAACTGGGGACAGATAGAAGCAGAAATTTGTCACCACATTAAAGGAAGCACCCTGAGAGAACAACTCTTGGGAGTGAACCATCCTCTGCCCAAAGGCAGCTAAACACGAGCCTTTCTAGAAAACTGCTGAACAAAGTTATTGGTCTGATTTGCTCCAGGATTTGAGCTGCAGAGAAGACAGAAGGATGTCCAGCTACAAAAGAGCACTGACCTAAGATATGTAGGAGCACTGACTTCTGTATTATCTGCAAATATTACCTCTGTGGGAAAGGGGGCATTCCAAGAAATTACAAACAGCTTTTACAGACTGAAAGGTGCAAGGTCACTTTCCTCCTGTTACTCACAGTACAGAGATTTTATCTAATTCTAGTGCATTGGCTTCCAGCATTTGTAAGATTAAAGCACAGTCATTTGGCTTCTTGCTGAGGAAATATGTTGTTAGGCTAAGACCTGATGTTAGAGATCATGTCATGTATGCAAATGATGGTGCATATTCATTAATATGCAAATTAGAACACAAAATCAGATTAATCCCAAAGCCTAAAATCTCCAGCTCTCATGACCTACAGGCTTAAATTGTGCATGTACAACTGCTTGTTCATCAGTGTGACTTTGGTTTGCTTCATGATTAAGTACAAATCAGCCACGTACACGTAATTTTTCTATGTAACTAGATGCTATCTAGGTTAAAACTGAAATATTTATTGTAAAGACTTACTCTGCCAAATACCTTTCAAAGACTACTCAAACATCTTCAGATTTGCTTGTTTATTCCAGCTACTTCAGGCAGGTGTTCAAGAGCACTAGCTTTCCTTTTTAACCCCACATTAAAAGGAATGAGTTGCCAATGCAACTCGTCCATTTATTTAGGTTTTGATTGATTTTCTAAGAGTTACACAGCAAAAAACTCCACTGAGGTCTGATCAGCTGCATGGGAACAACAACTATAAAAAAAACTTTTACAACTAATTATAAATCAAAAACATCTTTCAAAACACTATCTGAAAATCTGTAATCTGAAAAGCTGAACCACTTATACAGCTACTGGATGACTGAGTTATGATAGTCTGCATTAATTAAGCAACTTCAAACTTGTGAACTTTTATAGTTAAGTCTAGAAACTGCCTTCTATACTGATGGATCCTTTGAAAAAAGGGACACTGAGATAAAGTCACTCTCGTCAAAAGCAATTATCAGTTACACTTTCCTGCAAATTATATCAAACTATCATCTTAATAATTTCAGGGTTAGGAAAAATTAATTTTGTTTTGACTGGAATGACAAAATTTTAATTCTTATCTGATAACTGAATCCTGCAGAGCACTAATAGTCAAACTAATTTGGATTTACCATATATGTTTTCAGCTACATAAGGCTTGATTGTTGTGATTAGAAGATTCTAATTTAATCATAGATTTATTAGTCCTTTCATAGATGTTGATATAAGTATGAAACAAACTGTCACCATGTCATTTATTTTAGTAAGGAGCTTCCTGTGTTCTAAGGTGTCATATATTGCTGATATGTCTGCAAGTAAGGCAGCTACATTTAGACCCTCTTCAGATCTATCTTCAATGAACAGCCAGTCGTGGCTTAGATTAAACATTACTGTACATTCCTTAGATTAAACACCTTTAAGAAAATTATGGTCAGAGGTTTAAAAGACAACATTGCATTCAGAAATTTGTAAATATAAGCCTAGAAAAAAATCTAAGCCTGACATTTTTCAACTCTGAAGGATTCTTTGCTTGTTTGAGTTCTGCAATTCAGATTTTTGCTGTAATTTAGACACCTAAAAGTCTGCTGTAGCCAGATCTTGGTCACTGGGTCATAGAGTGGTCACAGTTCTCCCCAATAGGGACATCACTGGAAAAATTGTAATGGCAAACCAGATACTTATTCATTCACAACCTATGATAATTTAGGAATGAGTTTGATTAAAAATATTGATACTTAAGTTTTCACACTTAGACATGCTCGTTAGCAACTTCTGACAACACATTCACAGTTACAGACAGATGCTCTGAAATCTGAGGTAACTACTGATAATCAGAAATTCAGAGAAAGCTAGCACCAACTAAATAGAAAAGTATTATCTTTCCATTCCTATGTTAGCCCAGAGTAAAGGTCTGAAGAGGAAATATGTTCAAGTCAGTATTCCCCCAGAAAGTAACATTCAATGTAGGTGTTCAGCCTGAATATTTTACACTTCCAGAATGAAACATGTTACAGGAATCTGAAAGGGGGATGGTAGCAACACACAACACAGACAGGCAAGACTGAAAAAGGCATAATTATAGCGAAGTCCAGGGGCCCATCCTTTCCCATACCACAGAGAATAATCAATAGCCAACACAAGTTACCCTCAAGAATTCTAACAATCTTTTTTGCTTGAGGGACTGGGTAAAACTCAATGAGAGGATCTGGGCTAAATCCTTCCCTAATATTAATTTATAGGAACAACAAAAGAGATGGATTTTATCTGAAGGGATGTAAACTGCATTTGAGTCTGAGAGACTATAGAGCACTAGATCCAGATGTTTACATCATAACCCTCTTGCCATAGGGCTGGCTGACAGATAAGAGACAATCATAGACTCCTAGTCTAAAGACTGGAGATTGAAAGTCAGCTATTAGACACCACCAGAGTTTCAGAGGTTGAGTCTGAGATCTATTTTGATTGTATCCTTCTCAAACCCATTTTCCCTTTTAAAAGAAATAGCACATCACGTTGTCAATTTCTGCTCCCTCCCTAGATCTCTCCCCACTTAAAAGGGCAAAGCTCTTGACCCCAGCTACAGCAGAACTCCTCCTCTCCCTGCAATAAAACTCCCTGATCTCTAAATATGCCAATACAAGCAGATAAACATGTCAAAACAACCAGAGTCTTCCCCATAAAAAGGATGGACAAAAGCCTGCTGACTGGATGTACACCACAATAATCATCCAGATTTGTCTAGGAACAATACAGGATTGACTGCCCGTAACCTATGGTTTCAGCAGGGGCTTATTAAACATGTTTAGCCCACATCAGCGAATATTTGAAACTGATGCAAGTTGCTGCAGCCCCAACAAAAGAACAGATGGCTGTGAAAGCTGCTGTTCATACACCAGAGATCTCATATGTATGCAAATTTGCATTGCAGAATATACTGAGTCTGTTCCCTCCCTCTTCCCCTCCACCTTCTTACTTCAATGTACAATTAAAATATCAAGAACTCTTCCTTTGTTCCTCTTGCCAGCAGCAGGAATGAGCACCGAACATGTGACCCTTCCAGTCACCTCATTCCTAACCTCCTCTCCAAAAGGGAAATCTAGACCATAAACCACAATCCAAATATGCCTCAAGAGTTTTTCTTTCATTGTGCCCCAGCAGGTATTTTTAATTGGGCTTTAGATGCAAAAATATAGAGAAAACAATATAA